>JABJVR010000077.1:4182420-4197360 GCA_025773905.1 Chitala chitala
GACCCAAAGCGGGAATTGAACCTCAGGCCTGGAGGTGCGCGGCGACAGTGCTAACCACCACGCCACCGTGCCGCCCACCAGGAACCCATTTTACAAAAATAATTAATCTTCATAAATCAGGGAGGATCATAATGCATACTTTGCACTTTTCGCTGGACTGCAAAGCAACATTTTAATACCTGTGTGTTTTCCCTGTTGTTGTAATTGTATATTAGTATAATATTAATAACCAAATATGCAATTGAACAATTTTTTTTTTCCCCCTTACAATGTGAATATTTTTAACAAAATCCCTTTAAGTTCAACAATTCAGTAGAAGTAACAACATAACATTTCTACTCATCCAATAATAACCCATTATAAATATTTACTTTTCTCAGCAAGAGTCTTGGGAATCTTGATATGAATAAGCACAGGACATTTTTCACAGAGCACTTTTTTGTCCCTAAAGCACATTTACAAACTAAAAGAATTACAAGGTCAGTAATTTACCCCATCACTTTGTTTTACAATAATGAAAACCAGCACATCCACACCAAGGAAGAGTGTCATCCAATCAAATTAGTGCAAACATGACTAGTGCAGTTTTTTTTTTTTTTTGCAATGTGTAGAAGCAGACTAATAGAATGCTGTCCTCCTGTATTCTAATATCATACTATAAATTTACAACTTTACAGACAATGATCATAAAAAATGTTATTCATTGTTAAAGTCAAGCTTACACATAGTTTCACTGAATATGTTTACAAGTCATATTTATGCTTGGTATGAGAGTGCCAACATCACAGGGGTGCCGGCAGAATCTAGTCTGTCCTGACATGGGAAGGGTTTAGGAATGCCTGCAGCCCAGCAGAGATGGAGAAAGTGTGATAAATTCGGGCGTGGAATGACAATCTCAGAAGGAATCCTGTAAGGATGTTTGTGTGCGTGTTTTTCTCTTGACTCTTTGTTGAGCACCTATTTCTTAATCCACTTCAGTGGCCCATTAAAAAAGGAAAAACTGCATTTGTTTGGTTTGTAGAACCAGTACCTTGGTATGCTAAACAGGTCGTAACTGAATCAAACACCACACATTATTTGTTCATAGCCCAACAGTAGAAACTGAGTGTTTCTTAATGTTCTGCATTGGCTCAAAATATTTTTGGAGCGCTTTGTAAAATGCTAATAATGGAAAAATAAAACATATACTGCATATTGAAACTACTCAATACAGCTGAGTGACATGATTCAGTGTCAGTGCTTATTTTCCTTTTCTCTGTACAGATCACAAGCCAGTGACCTGGCTATGCTGATTGCACGTATGCAGAAGAATGCCGACCAGGTGGAGAAAGATGTCCTCTCTGCAGAGGAGAAATTGGCTATTGTACGGAGGCCTCCGACTTCTGCCCATCACACATAACACATCATTATGATCATTGTGTCTTGCCTTTATGGCCAGCTGTACTACATAATTTTATGGGCACACACATTTTTACTGAACACCCCTGGGTTTGTTCAGACCTAGGCTATGTGAGTCTTCCTGTGCCAATTTTGTACACGTTCACTACAAAACGCTCACTCTAAACACCAGGGAGGCGTGGAAACCTAACATTTCCTCTACTTTGGCCTGTGTGCCCTGTCTAGGATCAAGCAAACGCACAGAGGGCCCTACCCTTCCAGCATCAGAAGGAGAATGCAGACTGTCTGGCAGAAGCAGAGGGACTCCTGAAAGACCTGTACCTGGACGTGGACAAGGCCAAGAAGCTGAAACACCCTCAAGCGAGTGAGATAGAGAGCGAGTGAGTGACTCGGGAAGTCGCACACGGGTGGAGCTGAGCACAACGCCTTCTGCTGGATGGTCAGATTAAAGAGACTCAACACAGAGCAAGCTTTTATTGTGCCTACTGTACATTTACAGGAGACAAATATGTCCATGTTCTTTTCATGGAAGCGTGCTTTTTGATCAGGTAGAGTAATGGGAAGTGACATTATTCCTTCTCTAATCTTATAGTGTCAGCCTTCTTCATGATCGTTGGTACAAGCAGTGTGGAATTTACCGGGAAATATATGAATTAAAGAATGAGGTTGATGTGTCGCCTAGGATTGACTGGGCCCCAGTGCTCAATGAGAAACAGGTAAGTCTGGTTTCCTCTGCAAAGCTCTACTGAGCAGCACTGTTAGTGCATGGTCTACCTCCCCTATTTATCTTAACCTGTGAGTTCACCAGTTCACTGTGTGAAGCAAGTCAGGCTATGGCCATGTCTAACCTTTGGCTGAATAAATACATTGATTAATCTATTAACACATTGTGCCTCTTAAATTTCCTCAGCACTCTGTGACATCAGTCATCCTGCTGGAGTTGTAGGTCACCCTGGCGTGTGACGAAACAGCAGACAGACACGGTCTTACCACTCCTTCGTCTTGTGTTTCAGAGGCAGGTGAATGCAGAGCAGTATGGTCCTACCCTGTCGGACCTGGAGAAGCAGATTGCCTCCCACAACATCCTGCACAAGGAGATCGAGGCCTACGGCTCCCAGATAGGCTCTGGCACTTCCACTAACCCGGTACAGATGCTCTGCATAGAGAAAACACAGACATTTATCATAGTTGTCACTTAGATGTATGTTATATGCAGTGGTCCCTGTATAATTGCAAACTGTTCTTACATCATAAAACTCCAGCATTATTTATTTGCACAGAGTCCTTGTACTAACTCTGTACACTGCATCACACTGCAACAGATTCTTTTGCCCACCGTAACTCAGCACGGTGAGTAAGACCATGGAGTATTAATGTCCATGTTTCTTGTCTTTCAGGAGGTTGCAGCTGTTAGAAAGCAGTACAATAATCTCTTGGTAAGTAATACGGTTCTCAGGGTAAAATAACATTTGGAACGCAATACTACAGGAATCCCACAGCCCTCCCTGTGATAACCTCCTTGTGTGTTTTGCAGGATAACTCAAAATGGCGCAGACAGTACCTGAACAGCCTGTATGACTACATGCAGGGCTGCAACAAAGAGATCTCCTACCTGAATGACGAGCAACACAAGATTCTTGAGCAAGACTGGAGTGACCAGATGGTGGACCCTACTCATGTCCGCAGACAGTATGAGGTGAGAAAGTAGGATAGGCAGAGCATCCTACCACGAGGAGGCCTCAGATAGAAAAAAAAAAAATTCAAAGTGAAAACTTGCTGTTGGAGTATAATGTAACTACCTAGTGATTACGGTAAATAAAAATGGTTATTCAGTCTAAGAAGACATAGTTTTGGAGAGACAAAAACGATTACACAGACATCTGTACTGTCCCGTTTATTATTACGTATTTGTTTTACAGTGGATTAGCACATGTACAGACACATGGTTATATGGATACTGTGCTAAAAATAATATGCATTTGAAAGTAAGTGTACCATTGAGTTTTCATCCATTACTTTTTTGTGATTAGAATTTCAAGAACAACAGCCTTCTGGCCCATGAAAGTGATGTGAATAAGCTACAGGACGATGCAGACAGCCTCATAGAGAAGAAGCATCCTGCCGCTGCCCTTATAGAGGTAAAAATGGTTATGGCATACAAATTGTGTTTGATTGTGTTTGGAAAGTGTTTTAGTCAACCTACAAGTTTAAATATGCTGATTGTTTTCCTTTTTCTTAATTTTTTTTTTTAACATTAAAGCATAATTGCCTTTGTGTGGTCATCTTTGCATCATGATTCACCAGTACATTGTTTGGTTTGCTTTGTTCTCTCAGAACCATAAAGAGGCGATGCAAAATGAATGGCAGAAGTTCCTCAATCTGTGCATATGCCAGGAAGCACATCTGACCAATGTTGAAGACTACAAGAAGGTAACGGAAGGCTCCACTGTAACTGTTATTAACATTCATAGCTGTCCAGTCAGTGCACTGCTCACCCGGGCTGAACTGCTGCCATGACATGAGAAGCCATCCTTAGGACCGCCACATGGGTTCTGACCATTTGCTCCCATGTGTTCACCATTTAGTTCCAGCTGGACATGGATATGCTGTCCGAATCAGTTGCCAAACTGAACTCCAGCACGGACCCTAAAGCACTCAGCAACAAAACCAACCCAGAGATCCAGCTCCAGCTCGAGGTTAGTAAATAAGCTCATATCAGCATTTCGCAACAGCACACACTATCAGCCACAAAGGCAACATTTTGTATTGTGCCATGCCAGCTGTGGAGATTGTGTATTGATTTTTGTATCTTTACTGTATCAAAAAGGAAATCTACCCAATATGTATTGTATTGTTGTGTTGGTTAATTCACTCTGTCTTATGAGCTGACTTACATTATTACCCAAGTATGAAGATGAATGGTTCATTTTACGGGTACCACATACGGCCCCTCACAGCACTTAATCCTCTATTGAACCCTGGCACCTCCTGCCTCTTGTGCTCCTTTAGGGAGATGATATTACTCTGCAAAGAAGTGAGCTGCTCCTGGCTGATCTGAAGATACGCA
The DNA here is from genome assembly GCA_025773905.1 of Chitala chitala. NCBI lineage: Eukaryota > Metazoa > Chordata > Actinopteri > Osteoglossiformes > Notopteridae > Chitala > Chitala chitala. The sequence continues at coordinate 4,186,886 of JABJVR010000077.1, forward strand.
GTGCCAGCGTGGCACCCCTGAACCTGCGCCGCTCGAGGCCCAAAAAGCCTGTTACCGTGGAGTCTCTTTGTGACTGGAGCACTGACAAGGTGCACTGGCTGTTGGGCTGTCTCACTCTGTGGCTGCCCAGTGGCCTGAGTATAAGGAGTATGCAGTACAGCATAGGCTAAATGTCAACACTTACTATACTGTATACTCCTTATCATTTAGCCAATCATTTTTTAAAATTTCATTTTACTCATTTACTTATACAGTATTTTCTCCTTCAGTTTACTTGAATTGGTCTTATTTAAAAAAACTTAGTCTGTTTAGGTACACGTTTTTTCCTGTTTTATGTATATTGTTATGATTATTATTTTAAGCCGCTGAATTCAGTTTTTCAGTGTTGTTTTTACGTTTAACGTCTTGTCTACTGCTAAACACTGGAACAACATTTTCCACGACGTGGACAATAAAGATCTGAAGTTCTAAAGTTAACTTTGAGCGACTACAGCTACCAGGGAAAATGCTAATTGTTGGTTTCTACTATTTTAGGCATCAGTGACTCGAGGAGAGAGGCTTGCTTTGTTGTCCAACGCAGACAATTTGAACTGGAAAGTTCAGGCTAACAATGGCGTGACTAAAACCATCCCGGGAGTGTGTTTTATGGTGCCACCACCTGACCAAGAAGCCATTGACAAAATCAACAAGTAAAGTATCACAAATTTTTTAATTCATCCAAAACAAACGCGTTAAATGTCAACCTTTGCAATAAATAATTCACTGCTAGTGAGTGGAAACTGTTTGTCAAGATGCTTTAAGATAATGGTTACCTGTCCTTCTTTTGTGCTTAACGAGTTTAATCTGTATATGCGGGGGCAGGCTTAGTGCAGACCTTGAAGATGTGAAAAAGAAGAGAGCATCTCTATGGGCTTCACTGAAGAACTCCACCACAGAGATTTCCCGTCCTGTGAAAGCTGGTGAGTATTTTTCTACAGGTGGCAACTTATGCAACATGAAATGACAGCAATTAAATATGGCATACATTAATAGCGGGATAATACTTGCTTTATGCTTTATTTAATGGAGACAAAGCTTACACACTGCTTTTGTCATGTACAGATTAATAGACAGCATGTTTTCGTTAAGCACTAAAGCAGCCCATCAAACTGCTGGGTTTTTTTTCCTGACTATACTCTACCTGTCCTTTAGCGACTGTCTCCAGCAGCCAAGACAGTCCTAAGGCTCGAGAACTTGCTAACCGCTTGGGGAAGTTGGACCAGGACGTGTTGCAGGCCAAGCAGGATGTTCTAAACCAAATGAGAGCACCTTTAGATCAAAATGACCCAGCAGGTGACCTTGCCCGAAGACTGAAAGAACAGGAGGTAAGAATAGAAGGCCGAACGTATCTTTAAGCTCACTTGGGAAATTCCATATGTTCAAAGTGTACTCAACAGATCCGTTCCACTAGGTAACTAGCAACCATTACAGTATTCTCATTAGCAACCAATTACAGTATTCTTATTCACAGTCTGTGTCCTATGAAGCAGTACCACTAGCACCACTTGGCACGGTTGCCACAGTGATGACAATGGTATTTCCATTCCCCCACAGAAAACAGCCAATATCCTGAAGAATCTGGAGCAGGAAAAGGCTGCTGTCCAAAGAGAAGCAGAGCCTTACCTGTCCCTGAAGACCAGTGGTTCTACCTTTTCATCTCTGCCCCTCTTACTCAGCAACACCAAAAACAAGCAAGAGGAAGCAGCTGCCCTGTCCAATCTTTATGCCAAGAAGTAAAGTCACTCACCAGAGATATTTTAACAGTCAACCTGTGTTAGTTTTAACCCCAGCATTAACAATTGCTGCTTTTTCCTCCCATATCACAGGGCCAATGCCTCTCTTAACCTGGAAAACCAGATAAAGAAAGTGGATGGCATGGTCTCTGGGTTTGAGAAGCAGTTGGCCGATGACAAAGCCATTTCAGACGCACCCAATGCCATTAAGACGCAAACTCAGGAGATTCAGGTGGGCACACTGAGTCACTTATTATTAATAGTATTATTGTGTTCAGCATTACCTAAATAGGAATGCAGTTAATTAATGATAGCTAAATTGTTGTAGGACAAATTATATACTCCTCTCAGTTATGGACAGAAAGTATTTCCAAACATGGTGGATGACATAACCAGAAGTGAGGGGGTCTGTATTATTAATGAGATGGGGCAAATAGGGGGGAAATAGGAGTATATACTAATTCATCCAACAGCCATGGTCTCTCAGGCATAGGAAATTGTCCATAGTGATTGCTGGATTCTCATGGCAAGCATTTGAGCCATTTGCAAATTTTTTTGTTTGAATCTGCTATGTTAACAGAGGATGCGTAAGGATGTGACTAGCAAACAAGATGAAATGAAGAAGTTGAGCCAGGATCTAGAGACAACCGAGCAGCTGTGTAGCACTCTGCAGAAGAGCTACCAGGAGTTCTGCCCTGACATCCGCAGACAGGAGAGCCAAGTCAACCGCCTCAGGAATCGTTACAACAATGTCACCAATCAGCTGCAGGAGAGGTAAGAGCCCCACGTGTGTTGTTCTTCCATGGCATGAGCCTGTGTACTGAGACTGACACCAGGTTAAGAATAATAGGCACATTGAATATATATCCATCACCACTCAAAGTGCTGAGAATCAGAATTCAGCAACAAATGTATTCCAACACACCTTGTGTTTTTGAACTGCTTGTGTCCTGATTTTCTGTTGATTTTCTCCCAATCACACTCCACGGGTGCAGAGAGCGTCTATTACAAGAAGCAGCCAATAAGAACCAGGCTTTTGAGAGTGCCACCCAGTCTTTGGACTCCTTCCTCAACAGTCTTCCTAACAACAAGGTCAACCCTGATGACAGCTTGTCCCAGGTTAACACCAAGCAGAATTCCCAAAAGGTGTGTGCCCCACAGTTATCTTAAAGAAACCATTAATGCTGAATGGTGCACTGTAAGTAATTCTTCATTAAACTATAAAATGTCATGTTATGTCTGAAAATATAAATCTTTGGATGGTTTTGCCAACAGCAACAAGAGAATTTAGCATGTTTCAGATGAACATATGATAACTTATGTTATCTTAAACTGCAGTTAAAAACAGTGTTTCTCTTTTTTATTTTAGAGAGTGGTGGAAGATATCAGGAGAAAAGTAGATGATGTTGACCATGTGGTGGACCTGTCCCAGGAGCTTCAGGCTATCCTCTACGTAAGTGTGCAAAAGACACTTCTTTTTTTCAAGATGCAAAAACCACTTGATATTTGAAAGTCTGTTTTTACATTTAGAAAATATGCGTTCAATGTATGTTTATGAACTTGCATATTTGTTCTTTCTGAAGCACAGAATTTTTTCCAGTCAATAGCTGCTAAACTTGTAGAATCCCTACTTATCATTTTGGGATAATATGCCGTCATGAAAAATGTGACTGTTGTTTTGATTCTGTAGGAGTATGAGGCCAATGCTAACAAATACAGCAGCACGCTCGATGGTGCAGGAGTCTCAAATGCAAAGCGCCTGCAGTCCTCCACCTTAGCTGACTCTGTGCAGAAACAGGTGAGTTAGCATCTGCAAACCACTGGTGCCATTCCTTTTCACACAAATCCTGTTTTAACTGTAACATGAAATGACATACAGTAAACCCGTGTCATCTGGTAGCACACATCAACCAGCTGTACCTTTTCTTTTCATCCTGTGGTGCAAGTTAATGACTAATCATGATTCCATTCAAAAGGAAAAAGCTCTGGTGAACCATTACTCTGATGTATCTGCTAAGAATGATCAGCTGCTGAAACAGATGGAAGTAGCCAAGAAACTCATTGCTCAGGTGAGTAAAGAGTAAGGAGACCCTTTTGCACATGTCAGTATGAAAAATCTAACATTAAACCACGTTTGTTTTTGCTGAGTGAGAATGACATTAAATCAAATGTTAGAAATCTGTGAAAAAGTCATAATACAAAATGGAAATATTTCAGATCAAATTTCCTGTAAATAATTGCAACTGTATATTACATTGTGTCATATAAATCAAATGAAACAGACTTTTAAACCTTCACTTTAACTGCAACACCAGTGGAAAATGAAGAGTTGTTGGCAATTAAGTATACATCCAATTTCCTATAAATAGCAATCTACTTAGCATTCCTAGACTTTGAGGCTATGTCCTTGTCTTTTTCTATACAGAATGAGGAAATGACAAACCAAGTTGTGGTGAAACAGCAACTGCAACAGCAGAGTTTCCAGAAGAGCCAGGACGAGGTTTCCAATCTGAAGAAAGAACTAGACGATGAGATAGGTAGACGTATACATGTAGAGACTAGCCTGAGCACTTACAGGACACGATTGATGTCTTTGAAGAGTCGCAGAGGGGTAGAGCGGGTGGAGGAGAAAGAAGTGCTCCAGTACTACCGTGACCCAAAGATTCAGAGTGACCTGGAAATCTTGCGAAACAGGATCCATGAAGAGGCCTTGAAGCGCTCTGGTACCCAAACTGAGATTGAGGTGACCAATGAGAAAATTGTCAGCATTGAGCGAGAGATAAAGAGCATAAAACCCAAACTTGTGACAAAAGAGGTGACGGAGATAGAGAAAGACCTTCAGCTTGATGTGGAAGCCAATAAGCTGAGAGAAGAGATACGTCTGATGAAAGATGAGCTCCGAACCAGAGAAACTGAAACTGTTCAAATGAAAACTGAGGTCAACATCCTCCAGCAAAAAAAGCCAACAATCAAAGAGAAGGTGGTAAAAAAAGAGGTGGTAAGACTGGAGAAAAATCCTGAAATGCTGAAAGCTGTCCGAACCTTTGAGACTGAAATTGCAGAGGAAGGCCTAAAGTGCAAGTCTCTCAACGATGAGATCTTCCAAACCAGGAGCCAAATAAACACACTGGAAAGAATTATTCCTACTGTACAACCAAAGATTATCACCAAAGAGGTAAAGAAAGTTGAACAGGATCCTGAGCTAATAAGCGAGTCTAAGAGACTCCGCACAAATATAGAGGAAGAAAAACTGCAAAACAATGCCCTATTAAGGGAGATAAAACAACTGCAGTCTCGATATATCCAAGTAGAGCAGTTGAAGCAAAATGTAGAAATCAAAGAGTTAATCAATGAGATCTACAGAGTGGATCCTCAGACTGAAGTTGAGCTGGTACGGCTGAAAAAAGAAATACAGGAGTCAGCCAAACTTCGTGGGGATATAGACAAGGAAATTCAGTATGTGAAAGTGGACTTGATGACACTGAGGGGTCAAAAGCCTAAGGTGGAGATGAAGGAAGTGCTCCAGGAAGTGGTGAAAGAGGAAAGAAGTCCTGAAATTGTAAAGGAGATGCAAAGACTCAACGATCAGCTGTTACGCTTACAGAGTAGCTACGACATGATCCAAGACCAACTGATACGTCTCAGAAAAGAAAGAGATGAATGGAAACTGGAAAAGTCAAAGGTTGAGACAAAACTTGTAACAAAGGAAGTGTTTAAGTATGAGAATGACCCACTATTGGAAAAGGAGGCTGAACGACTCAGAAAAGAGGTACGTGAGGAAACGCAGCGCCGCCGAACTACAGAGGAAATGGTATTTGACCTGGTGAATAAGTACATTTTGCTAGAAAGGCAAAAACCAGAAGAAAAGGTGGTGGTAAAGGAGATGTTACGTCTGGAGAAGGACCCCAGGCAAATGTTTGAGCATGAAAAACTAAACAGGGACCTTGATGAAGAGATAAAGTCCCGAAGGCAGTTAGAACTGGAAGTACAACAGTTGAGGGCCCTTGTGTTGGAGAAAGAGAGGATTCTGAGGGAAGCAGATGAAAGGCAAAAGAAGATCCAAGTGGAAATGGAATTAAAACAGATTAAAGCCAGAATATATGAACTGGAAAATGCCCCACCACCCATTGAAGAAAAAATTGTTATAGAAGAAGTCCTTAAGGTTGAAAGAGATCCCAAATTAGACAAGATGACAAATGGCTTGCGTACAGATCTGGATAAAGAAATCAATGAGATCCTGCGTTTGAACAGAGACATCAGAAACATTACCCTTAAACTGGACATCCTGCAGAAAGAGAAGTCTCTGGAAAAGACTGTCTACAAGGAGGTTATTAGAGTAGAGAAGGACCAGGCTCTGGAGGCTGAGAGGGCTCATTTCAGAGAACAAGTGTCTCGTGAGAGAAATGCTAGACGGGACTTGGAGGAGTCGCTCCAACGAATCAGTGACAAAATAAATCGCCTTCAGAACACGCAGGCAAATGCTTCCTGGGAGGAGACCACCCTCATTCAAAAGAGAGATAACCTCCTAAAGGAGAAGGAGAACCTTTTGAAGGAGCTGAGGACACTAGAGTCTGAAAAGCAGAACTCTGCTATTTCATTCCAGCAACAATCCAAGCTAATGAGTGAGAGAAGCCTGATGAACAGGCAGAAGAGCCTGAGAATGGAATCTGATGTCCAGCGTCTGGAGAGAGAAATACTGGATGAGAAAGACAGGATCCACAAAAGGGAGAGCACCTTAAGAGAGTTGCAGAACATGTTAAAGAAGGAAGAAAACTCAGAGAAACGAACAAGGGAGACTAATGTCTCCACTAAAATCACCATTTTAGACCCAGAAACTGGCAAGGATATGTCACCTTATGATGCCTATATAGCTGGGCTGATTGACCGTAGTCAGTACCTCCATTTACAGGAGCTGGAATGTGACTGGGAAGAAATTACCACCATGGGGCCTAATGGAGAGAACTCTGTACTTCAGGATTGCAAGAGTGGCAAGCAGTATTCTATCCAAAAAGCTCTGAATGATGGTAGGCTTAGTCAGAAGGACCTGAAGCTGTACAAGGAAAACAAAATGACAATATCAGAGTTTGCCCTTCTGGTTGCAGGAGACAAGAGGACCACCAGTTCTGAGTCCACCAGTGTCCCATCATACACCAGCCACCGGTCCTCTTACTTTTAGACGGACTAGAAAAATAGTACAACCCTAAAAACTGTCAGACTAGTAACTGTTTACCTGTAGTGTAACTTTAAATATACAGGAAAGAAATCACTAGATATTCCTATCTCAGGAAGTCTACCCATCTGCTCATTTTACCATCACATTACTGGTGATTACCTGCTTATACAACAAATGTTTACTTCTTGTGGGATGCTGTTGGTTTACTGTATGTAAAAGGCATGAGCCGCATTTCTGTATGTCAGATTACAAGTTAATAATATGATTTTACCTGAAATGGTGTATGTTGAAATATTTGGGTACAGGGGCCTCATTTTCCCAATATTAAGGCTTGCTGATAAGAATTGAAGTGGAGAATTGTGATATTCATTTAATTCTACATATTATTTCATGTTGTATTCAGAATTAACAGTACATTAAAATTTAACATGGTTTAATGGCTCCAGATTTCATTGCTGTGGGGTACAAGCCCTCTGCTGTCATGTGGGCCTGTACGTAGCCCATGGGAGTGCTGAGATAGGGGATCCATTTTTTTTGTTTTTGTTTAAATTTTTTTTTTTTTTTAAATGGTATAAATTTTTTTTTTTTTTTGCCAAAAATGCTATAGCCATTGGCTGTTCTGTTGTTGCTATCACTTTATTTAATAAGATAAAAGAAAAAAACAAAGTATGCCATTAACCATATTAAGACACTGAACATCATATTTAAACTTTCACCTAGGTAAAGATTTATTTTTACCATATAATATGAAGATATGTACAAAATTATGAAACTTTATTAAAAAAAAAAAAAGATCACCAAAACTGAAATTTAGGAAAGAACATGTAGAGATGAAGGTGCTACAGGAACAGCACATCACACTGGGAATAGTGACAGGAAATGTATTAAACCCTGGGAAACAACTGTAAATGGGAATACATTTAAGGCAACACTGTCTTATTCTATACAGTCATTAAGGGAGGTCAAAAAAAGAAAAGGAAAAACTTTGGTCCAAGACATTAGTCAACTCTATAGCATTTCTCTTAAAATTCCCTAACTGTTTTCACATTTGCCCCATCTAAAAGTGACTTTTAATCACTTTTATTCCAACAGCTGAACCACTGATTGAAGAAAAGAAAAGAAAAATAAACCTTAGGGCGGAGGTTGCAGAATGACAGGTGTACCTTCCCTTTCCTGGAAGTAGGACCTCTGCTCATTAATGGCACGCTGAAGAAGGGGGAGGTTTACACCTTCCACACAGTTCAGCACACGAGCACACACTGTCACTCCAACCCCTGATGAAAGGAAATAAAGTACAACAGGACCATTACAAAATAAAAACACACACATGATATACACAACCACTGCTTTTTATTTAGTAAAAAGACATACAGTACATTACAGGTTCTGTGAACACCAAAAAAGAGAAAAAAGAAAACACTTGTACACACCAACTTACCATTTTTGTTTTCAAGCTCTCCCAAAACGATGTACTGAGCTCCAAACAGTAGGTGAAATGGCTCTACAAAGGCTGTGTTCACCATAATCTTGTGCTCAGATGATGCATGAGGGGAAGAAAGGACGGCCCGTGAATCTTCTGGTTTGTAAGACAGCAATCTATGGAGGGGTAGAGGGGGTTATGTGATGCCCAATTTAGTACGTTTCTACACTTTTGAAGGCTCAATCAACGAGATGTGTCTATAATGGAAAAAACGCACACACAAACACACACCACCATTTTAAGCAACAAAAATGCCCCACCTGCCATACGTTCGTACCGTAGCCCCCTCCTGAACGGCTCCTGAAGTTATTTCCCACAGGAAGTGAAAAACTGCAGGTGCAGGCAGCATTTCTCCGGACTACAGAAAGTGTTATAAATATGGTTTTAACGGATGCTGGCTTTAACATTAACCATAAAAAAGACGATTACAGGCGAAATTAATATGAATAGTTATACGAAAGTAAACAGAAGCTGTCCATCAGCCGCATCGTTAGGGCCAGGTGATACATACACGCTGCTTTCGAAATTCGCCTGGGACAATAGCTAAGGTTTCTGTCGCAGAAAAACAATCAACATAAAAATCACACCGAATCGGGTTAGTAAAGAAAACCCACGTGTATCTGCTGAGCGTGTACACATCGCTGTTAGCTTTCGCGATACACGCTCCTCATATCTAAATGTTGTGGCCATAAACGGCAGTTCGGTTACGGAGTATGTCCCAAATCACACCCTATATAGTGACTAGGGAGTAACTCGGTACACAACCGCCGTTTGTGCCCTTACAGTTACTGCGCATGTCCGTTAGTCCCCTTCAACGCAACAGGCGCACCTCCTACTGTGTATGACAGGCTGAGCTCTAAGAAAAACGAAAAAAAAAGACAGGCTGAGCACGTCACACTTGGCGTCTTACATTTACGGTAGATCAGCCCTAGGATCCGTAAAGTTGCGGCTTCGCAATGAATCCTGATATCCGCAGAGAACGGGAAAATGCGACTTTTAATACTGACATATTAACAAATATTCTAGATGGTAGTCAGGAGAAAACCAAAAGACGCAGAGAAGTTGGTGAGTGTTTTTCAGTGCATGTACAGTGTGCAAAATGCATACTGATAACTTTATTTGTGTGGGCTGGTATGGCTTTCGTGGTCTAATTTGAATTCTTACAATTGTATTTTTAAAATGTTTTTCAGTTTCTATATAATTAAGACCATATTTTAAAACAATTATAATGTTTACCAAAAGAGTATGTGTATACACATATATCTGTATGCATTTTGATATTCCACCCATAATTACACGTTTACGTCAAAAATAAATAAATAAGCAAACAAACAAATAAATAAATAAAATAATATGAGCCTGTATGCATGCATGTATATCTCAGTAAAATCGAACAGAAGCATACGTATGAAATGCCCAGATAAATTCAGTAGCGTTATTTAACATTCTGATGCTGCAAAGACGGCGTCAGATTAACCAAAGATATAATTTAGTAAGAAAAAAATACAGTTTATGGATAGTTGATTTCTTTTAACCATATCAGAATGTTCACTAGCTACCTAAGTTACATAAACCTTTTAATTTAGTAAAGCTGTTCTTCTTAGTTGTGTGTTTATCATCCATATTATGTACTATATGTTGTCTGTATTATTTACCATGTGTCCTCCCTTCTTAGAGTCCCTGGTTATTAATGACCCTGATTACCAACACGAGGACCTCAACTTTATGTCCCGTAGCGAACAATATGACATGGCTGTTAAGAAGAGTGCTCAGATGATCCTGAAGTTGCAGGACAGTGGCATCTCTGACCCAGAAGAAATATATTGGTATAAGAGGTATGTGCTTACATTATATTCATGGATAGCTGGAAATTTACATTAAATCATTATTTACTCTTGGAATGAGTTGATCAAACAAGTGCAGGGGTCCAATTTTTGAGAATCAGTTCAAAACAACCCTGGTATAGTTAAAGTGTTTTAATGGGTTTGGTTGCCAAAGGCGGCACGGTGGTGTGGTGGCTAGCACTGTCGCTGCGCACCTCCAGGCCTGG
>JABJVR010000077.1:4197460-4217816 GCA_025773905.1 Chitala chitala
CCTCCCCTCTCCTCCACTAATGGCCAATGAGTCAGGCCACTTAATAACAACAGAGGGCCATTCAATCCAGAAGCCAGTGCTGGCTGCCTTTTCCTAATTAATGACCCTCACAAACTGCCCTAACAGCAAGGCTCCAACTTTGCGCCACTGGATTGACATTCTCATCAGTCATGTTATAAGATGGAACACGTAATCGCAAAGGAAACCTTGCGGACGTAGTATTACTTTGCTAGCTTAGTGTGTTAATGTTACTCTAGTTGCTGGACTTGCCTGTCGCCTTCTGATTGTCTTCCGTTATTTTACATGTAGTTTTATTTTAATTTTTTTTACATATTATTTCTAAAAACACTTTCCTTCCTGAAGTGAGATTAACTCCAGCACTGAACATGCTGTAGATGTTTGGGGTCGTGACATCGGACCCTGTCCCTCTGTACTGCAGGTGGGCCCGGCTGGCTCCCAGTTCGGACTGCTGGCTTGCCTGTTTGTGGAGCTCTTCCAAGGCTGGCAGATGCTGGAGAAGCCATGGAAGGCCTTCCTGAAGCTGCTAACCATCGTGCTCTTCCTGTTCCTGTGCGGCCTCCTGCCGTGGATCGACAACATTGCCCACATCTTTGGCTTCCTCAGTGGCCTACTGCTCTCTTTCGCATTCCTGCCCTACGTCACCTTTGGCATTTTCGACAAGTACCGCAAGCGGGTGCTCATCATCCTCTCGCTGCTCGCCTACGTGGGCCTCCTCTCCTCCCTCGTGGTGTGGTTCTACATCTACCCCATCCACTGGCACTGGCTGGAACACCTCACCTGCCTGCCCTTCACTAGCAAGTTCTGCGAGAAGTATGACATTGACCATGTTGTGCACTAGCAGTTGGCTAAAGGTGCTAAGACGAACCCCCCCCAACCAAAGCGGCAGGGACTTGAGATTAAAAGGAGGGCTTTTTCAAGAGCCTGTTCCAGAACTTTAATGTTTGTACTGAAAAGGTTATGGGACGACGCTCTTAACACATGTGAAACTCAGTAGCAGACCACAGGGTATGAGCATCCACAGCGGTGGGTGAATATGGTACCGGTCTTTCCTGCACCTGCTGAAGTGACCTGTTGGATGGTAAAACGTAGCAAGCTGTCTAGTTTCAGTGATGTTCTATTTGCTCATAACACTGAACTTTAACAGACTTGATCAAATTGATATTATTCTGTTACTTTGCTTTTTCACAACACTTTGGTTTTGACGGTTTCTAACACTAAGTGCTAATCCATTAGCCCCAGTTATGTTAAGGTTTCCGATAATTAAATCATTTGAATATTAGAAAGATAATACCTATTTGGGAGAGTTTGTTGTTGAAATTTTTGGAAGTTTAAAACTTTTTGTGTTCAAAATAATAGGACAATTGGTGACAGTGCAGTATGATGTATATTTTTCCTCTTACACTGCCATCGCTGTGTCAGTCAAGCAGTCTTTTAAAAGATGCCTTTGACCATGAAGTCTATAGAAATCTAAAGTCAGAAAATCTTTCTGGTTACTGTGTACCATAAACTTGTTACACAGAGTGCAACTCTCATACAGCCAACTATTAGCCATTTTACCATGTTGTCCTGTGACATTTTCACTGGGTGCTACATGCACATAAAAACAAGTCCTGCTCATGCAAATGGCACATAGGTAGAATGTCAGAATGAATGAAACAAAACGTGTAATTTTAAAGGGGTGGTTTTTGACTAAAGTACATTTGAAGAATATTGATCGAAAATGTTTTTAAAAAGTGTCAGAAGCATATTAAGACCTACGGTCAAAGTATTTGTGAAAGAAAACTCGTGGTCTGATCTGTCCTGGCATTGACTTTCAAGGTTTCTGCAATGTGGGTGTCCTCTACATACCCTCTTTCTTAGCATGAATCAGAACATCTGTGTGAGCAGGTGGCGGGTTTAGAGTATGGTGCTAAGAAAGAGTAGTGGAGAATGGATTAAGCCCTAATTGGAAGAGGATTCGCTGATGGAAGGCACTCCTTTCGTTTTATTTACAAACTACATCACTAAGCGGAGCATGGTTAATTAAGGTTGCCTCTATTAATGCTTCTAATACATCCCTGCCCGAAAGTCACTATAACAAACTTAACACTATCCTCTTTGTAATTGGTCTTCATTTCAAGATACTGTATGTTTTTATTTACATGAGTGTATGTTTTGCCTAGTAATTATAATTTTCAATTATAACCAAGTAGCAGCTACATTGTCCCATGCATCATTTGAACAGTATTGGCATGGTTACATCTTAACCAGTGAGATTATTTATTTAAATGAAATGGAACTGCAATTTAAATATTCCTGAATTTGAATATTTTTGTCCTGCATATTTTGTATATTATCATTTTTTTAAAGAATCACTTTATATCAAATAAAAATTGAACAAATTAACATCTATGTGTTTCTTGCAGCACATACTTTCTCTGCTAATTACGTCCAGGGTGTCTAAATTACTTGTCAGCGTCTAATGAAGATGAATAATAGGCAAAGGTTGGTGTGTCCAAATAAAAAAAAAAAAAAAAAACAGTTGTGCTGTATTTCTATGTATTTCTTAACTTAAATTTCTTAACTTTCTATGTATTTCTTAACTCACGTTCTGTTATAATGGGTCAGCTATGGAAAACATACAGCACCACTTCCGTTTTGTCACATTTCACAGTACGTTCAGATAGAAATACTGGATGCCAACCCCCTCCAGCTCAGGTGACTGAGTCTGGGCTGAAGCCAGAGTAAACTCCTGAGGTATTTACTCAAAGGAATGGTCACTAATAGCGATTACAGGCTTGTGAGGGCAATGAACAGAGTTAACCCTAAAGCATGTGACACTGTGAGCTGCACGGTCCTATTCCACCTAACAAACACCTAACAAAGTGAGAACTTCACAAAATCAAGTCAGAAAAGTGGCAAAGGGGATTTTAGTAGTGTTCAGTAATATACAGAAACACCACACCTAAAGTGCTTTTAAAAATGTATAAAATGTGTCAAATGGCTGAAAATTCAATTTCAAATGTTTTATGCTAGTTTTCGTATTTGCTTTACAATTGCTCTGAATTTTTTTATATGTTCAAGACCAGTAAAACTTCAGATAAAACATTTACTAACATTCAGGGTGTAGTTGTTTTAAAAAAAGTGTACAAATTCACTTCCTGCTTGAAAACCATGTACAGAAAACAGAAAAAGCACAGCATAAACGTGGAGTGTAAAAACACCACATGGTAACAACAAACATCAGTCTTAAATATTTACAACTCTTATGCAGTGACCGGTTCTGAGCCAAGATGAAAGAACTACAATCATTCAAACAGCAAAATACATCAACTTTAGATAAATGTGTTTTATTAATATGCAAAGTATAAAAACATAATAGTACTTATCATACACAACAAATTACAGCAACACTGATACTTTAGGATTTAACATATTCTATGGTGACTCTGTGAGAAACGTTTTTGCGCTTGCTACCAGAACCTTTCAGTGCAATGAGGTAAATCTGAACTTCACTGTTACCAGCATACACAAAAGACAGACACTACAATAGAAGAAGCTGGAAAAACACTAAGTCGTCCACAGATAGGGCAGTGAGCTCAAAATTTTTTCCCTGTGTTATAGGTCACGTAGCTTCTGTAATGTACAAAAGGCGTAAGACCTGAACAATGCAGAGTAGCACTCTACCACGCACAAACGCCAAAATGTTCCCCTTAGTCCGGCAATCTGCTGCATTACCCTGAGCAACGTGCCTGCTGGGCGTTGGCCGACAACTTTAGCAGCCACTATTGCGGCGCATGAATGCATGACCCCTGACTGGGCACTGCATTTCAATAAACGCCAGGGGCCCCACTGTGATCTCGCAGGGGCCCTGCGCCTTGAAGCCTGACTTCTCGTAAAAAGGCACCAGGAAGTCCTCGCACATGAGCATGGCACGGCGCACGTACGGCAAGCAGCGCAGGTACTGCAGGTAACGCCACATCAGGATGTAGCCTCTGCCCTGCTGCCGGAAGGTTCTATGAACGGCTAACACGTGGATGTGAACGGTGGTACCATGGGGCTTGTGCAAGGTCAGCGCGTCCTGCAGAAATTTGATAACATGGGTAAACATTAGAATCTACTATTCAGAACAAAGAAAATGTGTATTACAGATTTTATATTCTTGACTTAAAAAATAATGTGTCTCTCGTTCTCTCTCATACACACACACAATCAATGAGTAGTAATTTTAAAAAAATCATGCAATGAAAACGCACAAATATTTACCATATTTAATTTTTCCTGGTCCCACAACGAACCAATGATGAACGCCACGAGACGCCCTTGCTCGAACCAGCCGAGGGACAGTTCTGGGCACAGTGTTAGGAAATGACGCACCTCATCAAGGTAAAGCGGACACTCACCTGACACCGATATGAAGGCTGAAATGACAACAAAACACCCATTGTACTAAAGCACTGAGCAAATTCAATAATCAAGCAGGCGTTAACCTACCTCACGAAAATCTGACGTAATCTGATAAATTAATAAAGCACACTTTAAAACAGTACGTTTCTATATAAAGTATAATGTGATTACTGTTACTCGTACAAATTTAATTTATGGTATTCTCACTTTAAAAAAATTATATATAATTATATATATAAAAGTTTCTTACCCTCCCTCTCAATCTCAAACACGCTAATTGCATCCTCTGGACTGAGGCAGCGGAACTCGTTGGCTGGCAGTGTGTGACGGCGCTGGCGACCCGGTGACATGGGTGGCTGCATGTGAACGGGCTTGAGGAATGGCCGAGTGCTCAGCACCGACATGTCGCGAGACGGAATTTGCGCTCCTGCGAGGTACGTCTTTTCCCCTCTTAATTCAGTTTTCCTGGATGATATTTATGTGATCTGCAGACTCTGTAGGGTAAAGGTTATTAGTAATGTTATTCGATCCTACGGTGCCCACGGTCCAGGTGTCAGCAGCACTGGGGAAAGGGACAGCGCGACACGGGTATTTATAGTGCGTCAAGGCAACCCTACGATTCGTCAGTAAGTGCTGATAATCACTGGCCTACATCAAGGGGGGGTTGACACATCTCTCATTAGTCGGATTGCGACCAGTAACGAGCCAACCACATTACTTATTGTAATCTCAAAAAGTGGAAATGTCACATTTTCTCGAATTATGACCTGATGTTAGTTTCCCTTCTCCCACTTATCACTGACACTAACTGTAACAAGTTTTCAATATAAATAGGACAATATATATAGAGAGAGAGTTTATGATCACGAAGCCAAGTATGGTGTATAAGGCGGCCCAACAAGCTCATTTTGGAGCAGAGATACTTGTTTTCTGGAAAAGACTATTTAAATTAACATATATTTGACAATTATTTAAAGTTATTTAACGATACGTTTTGGTATTTCGAGTACACTACTAAATGCATTTTGTGTTACACTGACTACCATACATCGCCAAAATTGCTTACAAAGACCTGCAAAGTATTTTAATACTATATATTCTCAGAGAAATTTTGAAATCTCAGTGAAATGGAATACAGATATTACTACTATTGCTATTATTGCGAATGTCATAGTGTCATATTATATCCAGATATTGTTTTATAAACTTGATTTTGTGACAGAATGAGAGGCATTTTTGGATCAAAGAATCTGAAAATTTATTTTCATAATACATGCAGGAAAATTACAGAATTAAATACGTTCAATAAATGAGCAATACGACCTGTCATATTTGTGCTCATGGTCAACATAAATAAAGTCGTGAAAACCCCTTCATAAGTCGCTGGTCAAATATTCTTGTACAAAACAATTTTACCACAAACATGTTCCTGATATCTTTGACTTCTCTGTTCAAGAGCTTAGTAAATCAAATGCACATAAATTAAAGAATAATTACACACATAGGTATTTCTCTGTTTCACCCATTCTTCTGTTTAAAAAGTTTTGAAAAATCACAAAGGGCATGCATTTGGCCTTTCCAGTAGTTCCTGGCTTTATCTATAGCTGCCATTGTATCTGCCATTGTAAGAATAAGCTTTATTCTTTACATGATTGTAATTTGCCCATTCCCTACCTTTTGTATTACATTTCTATGTTGTAAAGAGCACTACATTAAATGCACTTAACTGAATAATACTATTTTATTCTATAGTAATGTACTAAGGTATTTACCCATACAAGAAAGCTACCTATAAAACAGTTACCTTGGCAATTAATAAAACACAATTTGCAAACCAAAACTGAATGTGAGCATAAACTCAAAAAAATACTATAAAATGAGACATTATTCTGATATATACACATCAAATTGTGTACTACTCGATACATTTATATAACAGATTCTCCAGATTCTCTCCAATTTAACAACGCACCTGTGGAATGCCGTTAGTCTTACCAGGGTGCTGCTTCTAGATACCAATATACACTCATACACGATTAGTGACACCGTGCGGCGAAAGTCTTCATAACGTTTTTAAGTTCATTTCATTTAATTTTGTTTCAATAACAGACTGTATACGGGAAAATGCAGTCGCTATCGATGCGTACCCTTTGGTAATTGTATTAAAGTCAAGATGGAATCAAATGCATTACACAAAGAAACTTAACTCCACTGTTTTAACATGTGAAAATTCCTGACGTTCTGGTAAATGTATGACACTGCAGGTATTTTGGTGCAATACATTTAATTTGTAATAGAAAATTAATTCCACAACTTTTAGTACGACACATTATCTTCTTGCGTATGATTAGAGATGCGCACATTTCACACTCTCTCTCTCTCTCTCTCTCACATTTACACACAAATAAATAAATAAATAAATAAATAAATAAATAAATATATATATATATATTTTTTTTTTTTTTTTTTTTTTCACGACTAAAATTATGATTAGGGCGTTCTGTTTCGCTCGGCTGTGAAGCAGGCAGGCTAGCCCCTTCTCACTGTGGACCCCCTAGCTCTAACTTCACACTGCACTGCCCTGAGCATGCTGTCGCTCATTCTAAAGGCCCTTCACTTTAGTACAGCCGACGGGATACGCAGCGTGTGCGTGTCGACGTAAACACGTGCGGCTCCCCTGTTGCAGGTTTCTCTTTCTCTTTTTTTCTTTTCCTCCATCCCCCTCGCTCTTTCTCACTATCGCCTGACAACAGCAGCGATGGCGGAGTCCCCAGCATCGGCAGCAGACGCACCACCATCATCTCCCACCCCAGCCCTTTCTCCGGCGATCAGTCCGGGTTCGGAGCCTCCTTCCGCGGCGCTTTCTCCCTCCACAGGCGGATCCCAGCGACTCCTGTTCTCCCACGACCTGGTGTCCGGCCGGTATCGCGGTTCGGTCCGGTTCGGCCTTGTCAGAATGATACACGGCGAGGAGGATTTCGATTCAGATTCGGACATCGATGGCGATGGCGGAGGTGGCGGCGGGGGCGGTGGCGGCGGAGGTGGTGTTGCGGGCAGCTCGGACACCGAGAGCGGGGCGGCGGACAGCCGCTCACGGCCCCTAGGACGGGGCTATGTTCGGGTGCAGTGGTACCCCGAAGGAGCCAAACAGGACATCCGAGAAACGAAGGTAAAGCTGCCATGTGGGGCTCACTGCCAAAATGTCTGGTGTTTGGAAAGATCTGTACATGTTGGTGAAACGGATGATTTTGAAATGTCCATATTACGACCAGTGAACTGTTTGACCCCATCATAAGATGAATTACAGAAAGATCTCTTGATAATCACCAGACTGCATGGTTCATATATTAATATTTTTCATACCCAGTTTTGATTTCTCAGGTTTGTGCCCAAGTGTAGCACGCAGTCGAAATGTATGTACACAGTATCCAGCAGTTACATGTCGCCTCAAAGCAAGTAAATTTGCACCATTTAGTTAAAGCAAGTAAATTTGTAACATCTAGTTATCTGTCTAGTGCGCTAAACTGCGAGAAAACACACTGGCCTTTTTCAGCAGGCAGCTAGTTGAAGGCACGCCTATTTTTTATTTTATTTTTTTTTTTGATATTTTGAATGAATGACACGATGAACTGTAAATTGCCTTTTTAAGATACAATACCTGAAGCAAACATTTCGTAAAACAGTAGTATGATTTTTATTCATTTGAAGTGCTGAGTGAGCTTTTTCGTCGATTGCACCAGATTGTGGGCTTTCTCTGGCTACATGGACGCTTACCGGTCAGCTGGCCGGTTTAGACGGCATTCTCTGTACTCCTCAATTATTACAACCTCTACGTTTAGTTGATTTGGATCTAGCATAATTCTTTGCTTATTTCTATGCAGGTGTAATTTTATTGAAAAGCATGTGCGTTATTTATGAGCGGGGCATTATCTTCAGGGAAGATTTTTTTGCAATTTGGATAAGTGCGTCTTTTCTTCAAGCAGTTGCGGCCTTGGGAGCTGCTTCAGGTTGCACAGTGTGGCAGTTTTGCCGTGTTTGTCTTGTCCCTTTTGTCACGATTATGCGAATTAAGGTTCGGATGAGGAACAATGAAACATGGGATGGCTGGCCTTATTAGTAGTTGCTGTGTAAGGTGGAGACCATAGGTCCTTCACAACGTCACCGCATGGATGAACAATGGTGGTTGCAAGGCAGTGCAGAAGGATACCTTTGTTAATATGGAGCATTGCTATACTGCGGTGTAACCACATAGTGTGAGCACACTGAGGCCTTTCACAAAGCGCTCGTGCACATACAGTGTTCTGGAATACGTTGTTTAAAATTGCATTTCTTTTGTAGCCTTGTCTCCTTGAACGTTCTAGTAATACATGGTTTTTTTTTTTTTTTAACTGGTGCAGTGAACTGTATGCCTTTGGTGAGGGGAATTTTAGCACTGCCTGTTTAAATATATGGGGAGTGTTGGTGTTTTGGCTTACTTCATACCCGTTAATGATGAATTTACAACAGGAGCATGTTGGATAACGTATAGTTAACATACTGACATAATGTCAGTAGCTTGTATGCGTACAGTGTGGTAGTAAATTGTATAGGAATTTTCTACAGCACCATTAAGGTTTGGGAAAGGTGCATTGTACTTTAAGGAAGATTATTAACTGCAGTCGTTATTAAAGCTATTTCTTTAAGTAGTAAATGTATAAGAAATGTAAGACCTAAGGATATGTAATGTACTTGCCAAACAACAAAATGATGTAATGCATAGGTTGCACATAGGCACTCTGATCAATTGGTTCCCTTAAAACCAGTGTGGCTTACATTAATATAATGTGCCATAAATATTACGATTGAAACATAAACTGCAACCCAATGCAAAGGACATATAAGGAAAAAGTATTTATTTGGTTGAATTTCTTTGCACATTGTTCTAATCCGCACATTAGATTTTCTGATGTGTTTAGAGAACAGCTGTCATTTTGTTAGCTTACATTTTTACTTCAAATTGTTAGGAAGGAGGTGTGTGGTCGTAGGATTCTGTGTTTAGGGATGCTTAGGAAAAACTCTAAACAGGTCAGAGCTGATTCCAGTGATGTCAGTGAGCTTTAGTGATGTACACGGGCCCGATGTGTATTCTAGAAGGTCTGCCATATTGTTTGACATCTGCACAAAACGATGCAGACTGTTGCACTGCCGAGTGACAGACAGGCAGTCAAGCACTTGTCTAATAATACGGGCCAGGCGAGGGGGAGAATTGTGGGACAGGCGGAATTGGGTAGTGCCGTTGCTCCTGCTGAACCATGGCTTCTTCAGCACGCTTTAATAATATGCTGGCTCTAATTGAGCCTGATCTTTTCAGCGGTTGGCAAAGGTCAGACTGTGTTTATGGCGTAACTTGGTAATTCTGTTATTTCACCAGGGGATTAACGGATCCGTGGCCTGCAGCGCAGTGTTAGTGATTCGTGGCAGAGCTGACCTGACCATGTCAAATGACCCCATCCTGCACTTCAGAACAGACCCGCAAAGGCAGATCACCTGAGCCTCCATCAGCTCTTTTACCTGTTCGTACCAAAAGTCTGTTAGGTGTATGAACACGATGGTCCGTGTGCTAAACTTCCAAACGTGTCTGGTATGCCAGGTCAGTCTTGGTTATGTTGATACTGAGATGATGTACACGCGGTTTGAAAGTTTAGAGCAAAATGTGATGATCCTCCAGGGAAACATTTCTTTTTCAAATTGTTTTAAGAAACACACAGCGGAACTGAGGTCCACCTAGGCTGGCACCAGGGTGGCACAGCGTGACAGGCCTGTCCCTGCATTGCAGTGTGTGGCAAGTGGCAGGGCGGGCAGGTCCTCCACCCTGTGTGTATCATGTCCTTGTCGCTGAAGGAATTGTCCAGTGTGCTGACAGTCCAGGCCCTGTCCTGCTCCCTTGAAGTGGGGTGGGGGGGTCGTGCTGATTACAGGGTGTGATAAAGGCCGGGGTTGGCTGCTGGCTTCTTCACCAAACGATGGGGCAGATGGTAGTTATGCTAATGAAGTCTTTTTGTCCTTGGTAAGTGATGGACATATCCTCCTTCCCCTGTGGCTAGCACTTTGTTTTTATACGACGGCGTCCTATAACGTTCCCTGTTGTGTGTGCTCGTTCGGTGCATCCCAGAGGAGTGTTCTGTTATCTTGTTTTGCTTTGCTTGGCTATGAACAACCTGTGCCAGGTTGTGGGTGCTGTGGAAAACCAAAATGCGTGGTGTGCAGCGCGTTCCTTAGCTGTCGGCGCAATGCTCGCTGACTCCGTGGTACTGTCAGGTGGCTGTGACGTCAGCGTGTGCAACTTGGATTCGTAAAGTGTTTATAGGCCTGACAGGGTGACTGCACTCATGTCTGTTCCCCTGTGGCTGCATGAGTGCACCTTCTTGCTCATTTGTCCGCTTGAGCCCGAGGTCCGCTATTGGCCATTGGCTCCTCTTGCTTTGCCGAGGCTGGTTGGACGTGTGTCGGGTGAGGGTCGCCTCCGCGTGTTCTGGCATGGTTCCATTGCTGCCCTGTGCCATCCATCTGGGCTGTCTTTTTATCCGTCTGGCTCCCCGTTCCAGAACCTGCCCTGCCTGCTGGGCCTGTGCATCCAATGGACACTACTGATAGAATTAAGATGCAGTGATTGCGTCATAAATTCACAGCAAGCTGTGTGTGTCCAGTGACTGAGGCCCCGTTTACACAAGTAATTAACAGCTTCTTTAAGCTCTCTCCTGGCAGTTTCTAATAGCATTTTGAAGAGGTTGGAGGTATTGGGTTTCTTCGTGGTTCTGCCTCTCTGATTGTCTTTGAGCTTTGATGGTTTTCATCGCTCTTGTCTTTAAAGCCACACCGCCCTTTGGAGTCGGAGCAAACCGAGTCCCGTGTTGTCGGTGTACTGTCCCCATGCCAAACTGATTCCTTTATTTGTATTGCCTGCAGTCAATCCTGGTGTAGCAAGGAGCTGCAGGTGTCACGGTCTGCAACTGGAGCCGGATGGCGACACAGACGCTGTAAGGAGAGACGGCTCAGAGATGAGGCACAGGTGCCGTGGCCAGGCGGTGCATCGTTCCTGCAGCACGCTCCGTTGTGTTCGGCCGTGAGGTTTTCTGTTGCTCTCTTAGTAAGCTGCTGGTGCCGTTGGAATGCATCAAGAAGACTGCAGACTGAAGGAACAGGTGTGGCAAAGGTTACAGCTCATGGTTTCACGTAAAAGCTATAGTAGGAGATGATGAAAACCTGCAGAGAACAGTATGGTATAGGTTAACTTAATAGCTGTTGTAGCAATGTGGAGTCCTTCAGTCTACGTATGAATGAAGAAAGGTAAAGCTCTCTACTTTCTCCTTCTCTTTCTCCTCCTCCCGTGGGGACTTTGCTGGATGATGCAAGCTGATGATGTAATGAGGTAATGTAAAAAGGTTTCTGTTCTTGTGGTAATGGATCCGGTTGTCATAAATCAGCACACGGGGTAGGGTCACTCTGTAGTCGTTATATACAGAGTCAGTCATTGACCTTGCCTGTCTGTGTGGTGGGTTGGGGCTCCTTTCTCAGAGATTGTGTCGTGGGGATGCTTAAACGCCACAGGCTGTCTTTTGCCTAAAAGGATTTCCCACTCTGGAGAAGTTTTCATCGTGAAGGTAATTTTGTAGGGTTAAAAGAACCTCTGTCAGTGCTGGTGGATGTGGATGTTGGCGGAGGCCTCAGGTCCATAGAGCAGGGAGGAACATGCAGAGGTGAGCACCTCCATGCCTGGTTTGTCAGCAAGCACTTGTCGTAAACCGACAAGTTCAGTTGTATGCACGTGTGCTGGAAGTGAAAGCAGATGTAAGGTGTTCCATTTGTGTTTAGCCATTCTCCTGGAGTGTCATGGTCAGGACGTGACTAAGGTTGAGATGCACCTTGTACAGTCCTACCACTCTCGCTGTTCATTTTTTCAGTTATTAATTTACTAAAAATTCCCCAGAGTGCTGAATTTGAGGGGTATCAAAGCAGACCTTTTTGCCCTGGTGACCCTCCATTCAGGACGCATCTGTAATCACTCCAGCAAGTTTGCTGAAAAAGTCTGAACCACTTCCCCATTCATTTGTTGCTTGAATAGAGCCAAGTCTCTGTGCGCTTTCTGCTGACTTGCATACATCGTTAATGGGTGGGATACCAGACAGAGGATGATGGTGCAGTGAGTGGGGAAACCGGCCTTCCTGGTGAGGGCCACTACACCGTGTCTCTGCTGCAGAGGGACGCCTTGTTCTTCTTGCGGTTTCATTTAATTATTAAGCATCGTGTTTAACAGTGTCACCGAGTGACTTTCTTGTTTTCTATCGATTTCTCTTCCGATCGTGTGCAGGCAGCTGTAAGGTGTTTTCACCTTGACATCTCAAAGGGCCCTATGTGGTGGAGGTGAAACTTATCTTTTATTGGTTGTCATTGGAAAACCTGTCTGTTGCATGTTGACATGCAGACTTTCCCTGTACATAGTATGCTGAGGTGAGCTCGCCCCTTTTTCTTGGCTGAGAGGGCCACTGGCAGAGGCTGAGCAGAGGTTGGTGAGAGGCTAGGCGGGCGCCGTGTTAAAAGATTAGAGAAACACGGTTATTGATTGAGTTGTGTTGCTGTTGAGCTATGGGGAGTAGGGTTGCAGTCCAGATGGAAAGCCCCGATACACGGCCTACCCAAAAGGGCTGCTGGAGGTGTGGTGTCTGCAGCTCCACAACCCAGGTAGGGAAACAGAGCGCCCCTCCAGCCTCCCTTTCCGATAACACCCCACCCTCAGGCTGCAGCTGCAGTCCTAGTAGCATAATGATAGCACAAGTACAGGCCACGCGCTGTCCTGGTCAAATTGAGAACAACCTTTCTGGACATACGCACAATTGTTATTTTGCACTGACGTAAAGATGGATGTGTCTAGGGTTGCTCCAGATGTTAGCCCAAGGAGCAGGAGAAGATGCGAGAAAGTAAGGCTGATTGGTATCTGTTGCCGCAGTGTCTGCAACTTGATTCCATGGCTCTTCTTCCTGACAAGAAATGGAGCTATTTATAGATGCTCAGCAGAGCTGCTCAGTGTGGCCTCTTGGCAGGATGTCTGAGACCTGACGTTACTCCTGTATCCGTTTTTCAGAGCATGTGGCATCTGCGGAGGCTGATGCTAATGAACACCTGCACACCTGGATGTCTCTGCAAGTAGCCCGTTTTTGGGTAGCGCTGTTAGAGATCAGCGGTTGTTGTTCCTCCTTTTCAGCGTGCTGCCGGTGGACGCCTCGTTATCCCCGCATCCTATTGGAGTGCGTGGGGATATCCCACTGCTACTTCAGAGGACTTAGGACCAGATGTCCGACCACTTTGCAAGGATGAGGATTTCTTTGGATCGGATGCCAGGAAGTGCTTTACTGCTGTGCAGGACGGCACATTGATTACTGCTAATTTTTTAAGGCTGCTTACACTGAAACGTGTTCTTGTCAGTAAAAATGTTTGAAACTGTACCCTGCGGTTGTTTGTCAAAGGAAGTGAACTTTCCAAAGTCAGTTATCTCATCTGACTTTTAGTTCACTCTGTTTTTTTTTTTTTTTTTTTTTTTTTTTTCTTTCTCTGCAGAGGTAGAATATTGCCCTTAGTGGAAAGGACCTGTATCCTTGGCCTGATTCTGTGCTGAAGTTGAAAGTGGTATTTGTTCTCCACTGGGCATTGTGTGTGGCTTTCAGGTGGCCTACTGCTCCTCTTCCTCGTGGTACCTTTACCTGAGATGTCCTGCCTGTAGAGAGAACTTCACTTATTGTGCCCGCACATGCATGCATGTTTAATCTGGGACCATGGGGTCTGTACCTCTTCCTACGATCTATGCCCTTCTGTTTCTCTTCTGGAGTCCTGTCTCTGCCAACATGTACAGAACCTGCACTCACTTGTTCTGATCATAAGAAGGAGGGACGGGTGAGCTTAATCACAGTAGGTGACATGATGGACAAGTGTCACGTGCTTTAAAGTACTTGAAAATATTACATTCATATGTGATGCTTAATAGGCTGCATGACTCTGCTGGTATTTTTGAAGTATGGGGGAGCAAGGGCAACTTAGCTGAAAGTGGGTGGGGTCTGTATAGCTTAAATGGGAGGGGAAGAATAACGTCCTTCTTGCATATTGTGGATCCGGTACACATAGTTAGGAGTTTCTTGAAAGGAGACAGCTTTGTTTTTGCCTTTGCACTTTTCAGGAGACACCAGCACTCTAGAATATGAATGTCTGCAAATGAAGTGTGTTTATGTTTATTGCACACTAAGGTCACTGAGGAAGTATTGACATGTGGACATAGTAGGGGCTCAGTGGGGGAGGGGATTAATCGCAATGTACATCGGGATCTGCTGCAAAGGCCGATATTGTTCACACGGTGAAACAGAAGTTTGGCATTTGCATTTGCTGGCTGATTCATTCTCAGGAACAGATTACACAGTTGTGCTATTGAAAGGTGAATTCAAGCAAGGCTAAGCATTGCTTTTTTGTGAATGAATAATCCAGTTAAAGGCCAGTACAGGTAATAAATTGTAAACTCTGCAGACCTGTGGTGTTTGCCAAGGACTGTTGAGGTTGGTTCACAGCTGTTCCTTCCTGGAAGGCAGCTTACAGGGCTGAATTTCACATGTGCACAACCACTCGATCCTTTGTGAGATGATGCCATACGGACTGCAAGCAAGAGCAATTTGCATTGTGTTTATAATGGAGGCCTTTCACAAACGGTGGCAGTGTGACTCATGGTTTTTGTGGTTGTGTTGGTTTTCAGTTTGCACATTGGTCCAGAACAGAGAGCGCTGCGCTCCTGTAGTTTAAGCATCATCTTGAGAATGCATCGTGTGTCATGGTGCGTGGTAGCATGTCTTAGGAAGCCAAATTTAATGACTAAATGTTTTGTTGTGTCTAAGTCATGGGTTTTGTAAATGGCCTGGGCGAGGAGAAACTTCTGATTTGCACTGTTGTCTGTGCATCTGAAATAGCAGATTAGAGCGTCCTTGGAAGAACCATGAAAGAATCAGGATGACAGCGATGTGGTGGTGGGATCCTTAAGGACTCTCAACTTTAGGAACAAAGGATGCAAATCAGGTATTTGCCAGGAATGAGAGGCTGAGAACAGCTCTTCCCATTGGCCGTTAATGGCTGGAAGTCAGACTGTTGTGCTTGTATGGTCCTAAGGCTGTACAGATTGTCTTTTTCATGCACTGCTTTGGTGTGCAGATTTCCTTGAAGAAATGTTTAACAGTGCCCATAGGAAAATTCTACCCAGCATTTTTCATGAGTGGACTACATTTGTTCAGCAACGAAAGACCGTGTCTGCGCTTGCCATGCGTTCCTTCACACCTTTTAGGAGCCGAAATATGAAATAGGAGTTTGACCAGAAACATAGCTGACATCCTACCATCCAGGAGGGGATGCAAGGCACCTAAGTGAAGCGGGCGTGGCACTAGAAAGTCGCGTGGGAGGGGCTGCGCTTAAGCCAAATGGAAGCACTGCGTGAAGGGGGTGAGGGTTAGTGCTGACTCAACAGAGGACGGTCATCATACCATGTAGAAAGCATAGCCCAGGCCGGGGAGGGACGTCCCGTGTTTTCAGGGACGGGGACGTGGCTCTGAAGCTCTGCCTCTGAAGAAGGCACCCTCATTTCCTGTTCTCCCATGGTCCCCTGTAATATCGATTAACCAAACCAGCTTGTTGGCAGGCTTCTAGAGAGTGCTGTGCAGTGCCTTACTCTGCCTGTGTGTGCATGGAACAGGAATTAATATTCATGTCCTTGGTAGACACAGCATTAGCATTATGGAGGTATGCATGACTCGGCAGTTGTTTCATGGTGACTTCGAGGTAGCTGGGCACGGCGGTATGCCTGTCATTCTTTGGCTGATGCTCACCCACTCAAATGGCCATGATGTCATTCTGTCTCCTAAGATAGGAAATCAGGTTAGGAGCAAAGAGGCTACTTAAAATCGATGCAAGCAGAATTGCATTGTGTGAGATGTCCCTCTCAGCACTAGCATTTGAACAGGTTTGTTCAAGCTGCTGTCCTGCATTTTAATGGCTGCATGTGGCCTTTGTCCAACCTTCATCATTATACAAACATTAGCGTGAGATGGATCGAGTCAAACAGGAGTACACATGTAGACGTTTTTCTGTCTGATGTGGCCATTTACAGAGGTTCTTAACTGGTCGGTTACTTGGAGGATTGTCACTGGTTTTAAGTGTGAGATTTGATAACGCCATCTGTGCACACACCAATTCAGTGCCACAATGCTGATATATCTTTTCATGCCAAGCGCTGCACGGTTGAGAGTTGAATTTTTATTTTTTTTTTTGTGCTCTCTTGTATGGAAACCATAATATGAAATATCCATATTTGGTAATGATATTTTTGAAATGCAGACTCGGTACCTTCCTGAATTAGTTTTCTCATTTGATGTTGAAATTATCCACTAAAAAAATAGGATCACTTATGCAGATCATGGAGTCATCTTCAGGAAATGTTATGTGCAAGAGATTTAGGGTTTGCACATAGTCCTGTTTACTGTCTGTTAGAAAATGGTTAGTAATTACACTGCAGTTTCTCTAAGTTCTTGTGCAATAATCATGTATTTTAGCTTGTGTGTGTGTGTGAGTGAGAGAGAGACCTCTATTTTTATGTGCTGTGATCAGCAGGTTTGTATATGAGTTCACCTTAAACATACAATAAATAAAATAAATCTGACCCCCCCCCCCCCCATGTCTGCTGCAGGACTCTTCAGTACAGACTTGCTGACATGCACTATTTTTTTCCTTATCACTGGAGGGGTGGTGTGCTGCTGTGGGAGGGGCAGCTGTCTGAAGAACTCTGCACAGGGCTGGGGTATCAGTGGGGTGGGGGCAAGGGCTTTGTGGCCTTTTTCAACGAGAGCTTTCTAGACGCTGAATTGGTCACCATCCTCCGAGGTGTGAATCGACAGCAGGGCCTCATCGCTGTTGTCCTCTGCGGGAGTGTGGGATGGGGGCCACTTCTGTTAACAACTTAAGAATGATTGCCTCATCTTCCCTTCCTCAGCTGAAACTAGAAGATCGCTCCATTGTGCCCAGGGACATTGTGAGACGGATGAGTGCAAACGTACGTACTGACTTGCACGTGTTCCTCAAATGCGTCATCCTCTTGTTCATTAACCTTAATAATGAGCCCCTGGTACTTGCAGATCATTTTTGAATTGTCACGTTTTCTAAACACGATAGCTGTTGTATGATCGTATGTGTTCCTTTGGAAAAGTGTGCGTGCGAGTGACAAGTGAAATAACCCCCAGCATGCTTTGGAATCGCAGGACAACCAGTGCGGCACTGTGATTGACGTTAACATCGCATGTGCTGTGAAGCTGGTGGGCACCAGTTGTGTCCTGTTCCCCGTCAACAGCAGAGACTTGCAGCACATCTGGGTAAGAGACAGGGTAATTGATCTTGTGTAATTGTCTTTCACCATGCTGTGACACTTTGAAAGGCAGTGTAAATGCATTATTGGAACGTTGGTAGTCTGCACCTGTAGGATGTAATGGAGTTAGAAGTGAAACTGCTTGTGAGATTGTGATGAGTTTGAGAAACGTGACTACTGTGTCACTTCTGGTCTCCAGTCTTTCATGTATGGTGACTACATAGCTTACGATTTCTGGCTGGGGAAGGTGTACGACCTGACCAACCACATCATCTTGAAGCTGTCCAATGGAGCCAGGTAGGTCACTTGAATTGTGTGTGGGCAACAGGCCCAGGTGTGACTGAAGCCTGAACGCTGTGCTTTTCCACTCCTCTCCCTGTGGTGTTCAGGTGCTCCATGAGCGTGGAGGACGGTGCCAAGCTCTATGACGTTTGCCCGCACGTCAGCGACTCGGTAAGTGTCAATCAGATACCGTGACCTCGTCATGACCTTCCGCAGCTCGGGCAGAACCTTCACAGGCCTGAGAGGACAGTGGTGTTGTTTCTACCTTTTGTTGAAAGTAGGTAGTTGTGGTTGTGTGTGTGTGTGTGTGTGTGTGTGTGTGTGTGTGTGTTTTAAAGTGTTGCTGTTGATGAGGCAGGCTGTGTTCTCCTCCAGTGAGATTTGAGAGAAGCAGCGTGTACCTGCTGTCATCAAAGAAGCTTCCAGACATTTTGTCTTTGACAAAAGCAGGAACCTGTGCTCTTTTTCTGCAATGTCTGCTGCTCTGTTGTTTCTTCTTGAGTTGTGTTTTAGGCACAGTTGATCACGGAGCAGCTCTTGGCTGCGGTTGTGTTGGGTGTGCTTGGTTGGGGGTTTGTGACCTGCTGAAATGGTGTGACCCCCTCCCAGTGTCTCATACATGGGACTAAAATGACTACAACTTTGAATGACTTCCTCAGAATTGGCCAGTTAATTGACAGTTGTTCAGAGTATTTTCGAGTGTTCTTTGTTTGCTTGTTCTCTTAACCAACGGGACACGTTATTAATGTCCTCTGACGAGATTTGACACGGACTCAAACTGTAGTCAGTATTTCACTCTCAGAAGACAGTGACAGTTATGGTGTCCTCCTTACTAGCATTGGTTATGTTCCAAAACCAAATGAATCATGTCCGTGAAGCAAATTCTTGCTGATGGTTATAAGTGTTTGTAACTGAGTGTTTTAAGGAAGATTTTAACCTACATTGGGGCAGACTGCTTTGTATGAAAACCAGCTGGTAGGTTATGTTTTTGAACTACATGGTTTAAATAGGTGCAATACCACTTAATAGGTTTAAAGCAGTGTATTTAAATATTAATGTGCATTTCAGTTGTAATGCACTAAAGTTCAGAAGTTGGACAGTTTATTATTAAACTTTGATGTCAAAAGACTGTATAGAGACCGCCTGGGGGGAATTTAGTTTTTTATGCTGCTGTTGCTATTTTTTTGCTTTGTTGGGTACAGTGAAGGCCTGGACTGATTTTCGTTTATTTTATTGTTGTTTTCCCCATATGGATAGTAAAACTCACAGCTGCTGCTGTTGTTCTGGTTTGTAAGGGACTTTTCTTCGACGAGGCCTACGGGTTCTATCCAGGTCAGGTGCTGATTGGCCCTTCCAAAGTATTCTCCAATGTGCAGTGGCTTTCTGGAGTCAAGCCTGTCTTGAGCAAGAAGAGCAAGTTCCGGGTGGTTGTTGAGGAGGTAGGACCCCCCGACCCCCTGCATGGGCTGCAAGATTAGGGCCTGCCTGTGCCTGTCCTGTTGAGGTTGCTTGATTCTTGGCTGCAATGCACTTCTCAAACAAGGCTAGTCTTCCCTCACCTAGTCTCTGTGTCGCAGGTTCAGGTTGTAGAACTGAAAGTGACGTGGATCACCAAGAGCTACTCACCAAGGGGCACAGACAGTGTGTACCCACCCCCTTCAACCATCACACAGGAGAACCTCTGCAGGTACCAGCACGCCACATGTGTGAACTGAGAAGTCAAGCCTCACCTCTGTTTGTAGCTACACAGCTGCTGAGCATGTGCATTCTGTGCAGAGTCAAGCGCCTGGGCTACTATGACCATACTCAGAGGCAGCTTGGAGAAAGAGCCCTCTATGTCTTCCCTCCTAAAGGAGATGCCACCCGCTTCATCTGCGAGGGCCCTGAGGGGGCTGCCGTCCTCCCGGAGGACCCTGTTGCTAGGAAGGTGTGTTTTTGGAAGCCATAAATGCTTTCGGACATCCAGAAGCTCTTGCCTTTCTGCTGACTCACTGACGAATCATTCCACCTCTTGGCTTTTCTTCCTGCAGCTGATAAAAATGTTTAAGAAGGAGGGGGGTAAGAAGAGCCTGGACCATGTTGATGGACACATTACTACTCAAGCAGAGAAACCCGAGAGGTTTGATGGTAATTGTTGACTTGTGTTGTATCAGTAAGTTTTAAAGTTTGTATAACATGGTCGCTAAGATGAGGATATCACCTGAAGATTAGATTGGGACAATGCTGACCTTCATTAAAATTGGGTGGGACCGG
>JABJVR010000077.1:4217916-4239393 GCA_025773905.1 Chitala chitala
TGGTTCCTGAATTTTTAAACTTTGTTTTATATGGTAGGTAATTATTGTCTTTTAACCTTATGTTTCGTTTGGTTATTTTCTTCCCTAAATGAAATTGGAAGCCCCCCCCCCCCCAACCGGTATTTGTCGAGCTGAAAAGAAGGCAGAGTTGCTCCAAGAGACGGAGGCATCCCAAGACAAGGAGGCATCGAGCTGTCTGAACAACGGCCCGTTGGAGGCAGACGAGCAGCCCAAGGAGGACGCCCTCGAAGGCGCCGGCGAGCCAGACGTGGATGACGAGGCTGCCGACGACACGGATGACACCAGCTCGTTCACGTCGTCGGCGAGCTCCACCGCCTCGTCGCAGAGCGGAGGAGTAGGGCCCAGCCGCAAGAAAAGCATCCCCCTCTCCATCCGCAACCTGAAGAGGAAGCACAAGAAGAAGAGGACCAAGTTCTCCCGCGAATTCAAGCCAGGGGACAGGTGAGAATGGTGATGGGTACTTAGAACCCCGATTGTCCATTTTCTTGACAGTGTTGTTTTTGAAATTGTTAGGTCACATTCATCTGATGTGGGCTCTCTTAAGCGAACGGTGCGCCTTCTCAGTGGAGCTCCTGAACTTTGTAAATGGCAACGCATGAAACGTGCGCTGAAGCTGACTTGACAGAGAAACCGTGGCGTGCCCTCAGAACAGCCCGTGTGATAAGTTAGCTGAAGGTTGACCTGGCTGCAAGGTCACCGCTCTTGACTGTGTCTCACTGATGGCTGCGGACAGGGTGGCGGTGGAGGTGGTGTCCACAAAGACCATGGCAGATGTCATGTGGAAGGATGGCACCATTGAGAAGGGAATCCGGTCCAATGACCTCATTCCCATCCAACACCTAGACAATTACGAGTTCTGCCCTGGAGACTTCGTAGTGGACAAACGGCGTAAGTGTCCTTTGCTTGGTTCTGTTGTACTGTGGTGTTGTATCTGAACAGCCTGTTTTTTTTTTTTTTTTTTAAAAACACTAAAGGGTCTGTAGTCCAATCACAGGCCTAACAAGAGCATTTATATAGTTTAACATTGCAAACTTATTACCCTTTACCCATGTTGCCATCTGCTGAAAGTTTACTGTACATTTCTGAGCTCGGGATGTTTTGGTCTTATTCACTTTCTTAATCGTCACGCCATCTATTGGCGTGAAGAGATATTACTGTTCTGTTTGCACAGTGCATGAATCTGTGTGTCTGTGCTCCAGCCCAAGCCTTGCAGGATCCTGGCATATATGGGGTCATTCAGTCTGGGGACCACAAGGGAAGGACCTGCGCGGTGAGGTGGGTCAAGCTCAACGGTACCAGTGATGACGTGGAGGTGGGTACTTCAGCCCCGCTCTGCCACATTTGTGTTTTCATGTCTTCAGTCAGATGTTTCATGCTGTACATTTGAGGCACGTTCATCTGTTCAACTGAAAGAGCTCAATTCCCTCAATTCCTTAAAGAAGTTGGGGCCAAAAGTTTCTTAAAAGAAAACTGAAAGGGGTTTGGTGGCAGTAGATTGTCATACTGATTGTGTACTTATGATGGTATTTGTATGAATTATTTATTTATGTTTTTTGGTTTTGTGCTTTCTGTTTGAGGCCACAGTAGTAGTGTAATAAGACCTTTTTTGGATGACTAGGTTGTAGGTGAGGAAGAGGATGTCAGCGTTTATGATATCGCCGACCATCCAGACTTTCACTTCCGCACCACTGACATCGTGATACGGATATGGAGCTCTGACAATGGCCACGCAGCGGATTGTGATAACGAGGTAAAGTTTGTGAAGACTGGAGAAAGAGCTGATCTATAACCAGCACGTCTGGTTATATGTAGAGTGGTCTCTGGTTCTTGCATTCAAAGCAGAAAGACTACTATACTTAATCGTTAAGATGGAATAAGACCTTGAAATATCTTGATATGTGTGAGAAGTTGAATTGACTGTTTGCATCCCAGTGTCCCAAAGGCGTGACAAGCTGGTCCTTCTCTGCATTGGTTTCTGGGAAGTGGAAATAATCGCAGTGTCCTCGTTTCTGAATATTGTTTTATTTTAGATTCACGTGACGTTTTTTTTCTTTTTAGATGTTTTTGACTCCGGTCTGGCACTTACTGTCTTTGAGATTTAGCTTGAAATAGTTAATTTTGATATGCGTCACCATGCGCAAATGCCGAACAGCAGCAGCGGTGGCAAAATATAGAACAAGTGATATATTTGACGCGTCTGGCCTCATTAAGAGTTGGTCGTGCAGTTTCCTTCTTCCAATTAACAACATCAGTGTGCTTGTGAAGTGTACAGATGACAGTGCAGAATGTGACAGCTCTCAGCTGTTAAAAAATAGACTGTTTCTTTTTTTAGTGCTGGGTACTTGTGGTGTTCTTTATGTCACATTACCTGTGTGAATCCCCCCCCCCCAGACGTCAGTGGGCCAAGTGTCCCGCGTGGACGTGAGCAGCAAAGTGGAGGTGGTGTGGGCCGACAACTCCAAGACCATTGTCCTGCCTCAGGTATCCCTCTTTGGAGTCATAAGTGGCATTTTTATGTTGTTTGTTTTTGTTGCGGACGTCGTGTTCAGGATGCATGCTCTTGGCGATAGCGTGGGTCAGAGCTCGGAAGCAGCGGATGAGAGGAGCCGCTCACTCTGCCGACCGCTGTCCCTGTGTTGTCCTTCCAGCATCTCTATAACGTGGAGTCGGAGATCGAGGAGACCGACTACGACTCGGTGGAAGGCAGCAGCAGCGGGGCGTCGTCCGAGGAATGGGAGGACGAGAGCGACAGCTGGGAGACGGACAACGGCGTGACGGAAGAAGAGCCTGCTGGTGAAGCAGCCCCAGCGCCCACACCCACTGGCACTCCGGAGGATGCCAAGTCTGTGGCCCAGCACCCGGCAGCGACAGAGGAGGCAGAGGGGGCCGTCGCCACAGCCACGCCGGCAGGAGCGGGAGGTGGCAGCGCAGGTGCTGAGGAAAAGGCAGGCAAGGAGGGCACACCACGAGGTTTCCGGGAGCTGAAAGAGGCCCTGAAGATCCTGGAGAGCTTGAAGAACATGACTGTGGAGCAGCTGTGGACCGGCTCGCCCACCTCACCCACTGTGGAGCCTGAGAAGCCCACCAAGGAGAAGAGGTTCCTGGACGACATCAAGAAGTTGCAGGAAAACCTGAAGAAGACGCTGGACAATGTGGCCATCGTGGAGGAGGAGCGCATGGAGGCTGTGGGGGAGACCGAAAAGGAGGAGAAGCAGCAGGAACCCCAGACACCCGTGCGCTCGGAGTGGCCCAGCGACACACCCGTCCTGTGTCAGCAGAGTGGCGGCAGACCTGGCGTCACCTTCACCAGTGCCAAAGGGGAGGTTTTCTCTGTGCTGGAGTGGGCACCAGGTGAGAAATCTGATGTTTACAGAGCAGACCTGTTGAAGCAGCACACTGTCCCTGTGAATGAATACAAAAAGGCAAACGTCCTTCCATGTGGGTGGCGAGACGTTTTTCTGCAGCCTATTCGGTGATCCCCTCCGGCCTGTTTGCCTTGTACAGATACACATGCTTTTAAGAAGATGGAGTTCCAGCCTGCAGAAGCCAAGAAGTTCTTCAGCACCGTGAGGAAGGAGATGGCACTGCTGGCCACGTCATTGCCAGACGGCATCATGGTGAAGACCTTTGAGGACCGCATGGTACGTTTCAGTCCTGGTTCTGGTACCACAGTGGGTCAGGACGCAGTCTTCCTAAATACCCAATGATGCACAGCAATGGTCTTTGGCCTTAGCTTGCTTATTTGCAGTTGTGAAGAAGTGTGCTGGCTTATTTCCTCATTTTTTTTTTCCAGGATTTATTCTCCGCCCTAATTAAGGGTCCCACGCGTACCCCTTACGAGGATGGCCTCTTCCTCTTTGACATCCAGCTGCCCAACATCTACCCAGCTGTTCCCCCACTCTTCCGCTATCTGTCCCAGTGCAGCGGCCGCCTCAACCCCAACCTGTACGACAACGGCAAGGTGTGCGTCAGCCTGCTGGGCACTTGGATTGGTAAGGTAAGGCCCTTATGCCGCTCTGGCTCCAGTGTGCCCCGCTCTTTGCCTCACACCACAGGCGCACCTCTTGGGGTTTCTGCTCAGTCCAGTAGTGCTGATGGCACCCAGGTGTACTGAACTGTGCCAGAGCTGGAAGAACCGGACCAGTCGAGTGTGGTGCGGGCTCTTTAAGCAGTATCCTGCTCAGCACAATTTGTTTGCTATCTGTCTGCAGGGTACGGAGCGGTGGACCAGCAAGTCTAGCCTGCTTCAGGTCCTCATCTCTATTCAAGGTCAGTTCCAACGCAGTACTTCTGCTCTTAACCCACCCACCACATGCTGCAGCCGTGATCTTAGTCTCTGACCTTCTGTGACCTTCCTTTGGTCTCTAGAAGGTACAATGCCAACCCCCTATTGTTGTTTTTAGGCTTTCCTGTTCTTCTGTCCTCCTGAGGATTTTGGCTGGAGAAAGTATCTGAAAGTTAATCGCTGAGGCTACCATGTCTCAGTGTAACCTTGATCAACCTTAAATGTCATCCTTTGATTTCAAAATGCTGAAATTTGAATTTCAGATTCGAGATATGGAGAAATCTGTTCTGAACTCACCACTTGCATAATGAATTGGTTAAACTGCTGTTTGGAGGGCATTTACAAAGTGAGAACACTGAATAGAAGGTTCTATAGTGAGACTGTCTCAATGCATTTACATGTTTCAAGAGTAACACAGTCTGACATAAAGCCCTTCAGTCAGTCCAGAGAACTCGGCGAGAGTCCGCTTTCATCTGAATCTTACGCTGTGCTTAGAAACGATGCACGTAAAACTGCGTAAAAGACCAGTTTTAGTAGGTTTTTTTTTTTTTTTTTTTTGCATTTTCTACATTCTGCGGCAACTTTGTTTTTGGTTTGCGTCCCAGGACTGATCCTTGTGAACGAGCCTTACTACAACGAGGCGGGCTTTGACAGTGACCGCGGCCTGCAGGAGGGCTACGAGAACAGCCGCTGCTACAACGAGATGGCGCTCATCAAGATGGTGCAGTCGATGACGCAGCTGCTACAGCAGCCCGTCGAGGTCTTCCAGCAGGAGATCCGTGAGCACTTCCTGGTCAGTGGCTGGAGGCTGGTGCACCGCCTCGAGTCTTGGCTAGAGGTCAACGACACGGTGGAGCGGGGCTTCCGGGGCCGCACCCAGGACCGCCCGCCATCGGCCGAGCCCCTGGAGGAGACGGCTGAGACTGCAGTGGTGCCCACGAACGCCGTCCCAGGGGCGGTGCACAGCAGCCCTGGCAGCGTAGACCTGCGTGACGAGGAGCTGGACGACTCGGGCCTGAGCCCCTCCACCACCGCGCAGCAGGAGCTCGGCCAGCAATCGGACTGCGACGGCCCCGTGGGCGCGGGCGGCGAGCAGCCGGCGAGGACCTCGCAGGATGGTGCCGGGGGCCAGCCCGCCGTCAGACCAAAGAAGCGGAGAAAGAGCTATCGCAGCTTCCTGCCAGAGAGGAGCGGCTACCCTGACATCGGTTTCCCCCTCTTCCCGCTGTCCAAGGGCTTTGTGAAGAGCGTCCGCGGGGTACTGCAGCACTACCGAGCCGCCCTGACTGCTGCAGGCATCCCTGAGCACAGGGAGGACAAGTAGGTTCTCCCACAGCTCCACAGCTCCCCCTGCTGTCAGCAATCTGCTCCTCTCACCCTCAAACCAGTGTTGTCCAGCAGTGTCCTGCCCCCTCCCACAGGCTACAAAGCTTTAGCTGGTCAGGGAGGATGCTTGCTTTTTTTTTTATTTTTTTTTTAAACAAGCCTCTGTGCGCACACATCCCTTAAGTTCGATTGGTAGTCCACTCATCATACCTGATAGGTCAATGAAGAAGTGCTGCCTCTCCCTGCCCCTGTCCCCGTCCCCCTGACACTCTGACCACTCAGGGAGACTCGGACACAGAGCACGTGCCTTGATGGGAGGACATCCAGACTGTGCTTTGTTGGAGGGTCCTGGTGGGAAAATAACCCTGAGGATGCGGCTGTTTGTACAGTCGTCCCGGAACGGATGGTGGAGGTGTAAATGTGTACCGGGGGAGGGAGGGAGGGGTGGTGATGCACGAAGTGCTGCTGTGAGATCGTTCAGGGAGTGTTCACGGGGCAGGACAAATGCTCGTTTGCTGCGACATCCCTCATCTCTTGCCGGCACCCACTTCACTCATACACTTGTTCCTGAGCCTTGGGATCACTGCCGTCTGGGCCTGTATTGGCAGACGGGCTGTCCGGTGCACTGCCGTCTGGGCCTCTCCATAGCGACCACTGAATGCATCACACAGGTTAAGGAGCTCCTGCTGTTGCTTGACCTCTTGACCCTGGAGGGGAGGGAAGGGCGGTGTCCATTTTCATTTCTTGCATTGATGGTTTGCTCTCTTTCTGTCAGCCCTGATTATATGTTGCTTAACCGTTTTTCCGTTTATTGAAAGGGCATCTAATTAAGGCAACCTGATCTAGTCCAAGAAGCTGGGTACCTTTAAAAAAAGCTATTTCTGGTTCTAGAATTTTCCTTCATCACAGTGATTAAAACATGCTGCTCATTGAAGTTTATCTGTTCATTTGAACCCTTCAGATGGCCTGTATCACACACACACACGTGCGCGTGCGCACAGATCAAAACAATCGAGTGAAAAGTTTACAGAAAAAAAAATGCTGAGATCTTTTCAAACTGGAAAAAAGTTGCAATTTAACTTGTTGGCTTAAACCGAGAGAAGAGTGTGAGTTTAGGAAGTAAAATGTTAATTATTTTGCAAAACTAATAACCTTTTTTTGTAAATTTGGGGGAGCCCATTTTTTTTTTAATTTTTTTATTTTTTTTTTTTTTTTTTTTTTTTTTTTTGTCAATTTGGAACAGAAACCATTTTGGGAAATTCTTGGAGACCGTTTTCTACACTCAGTTTTAAATATGTCTGGCGTGTCAACCAGGTAGATCGCTAACGTGACCACAGCAACTCCTACTTTGTCCTGGTTGTTTTTCCCCCCTTTTTTTAGGGATCTGAGATGTAGCCCAAGTGCATGATAGAGTACAGCAGAGTAAATATAACATACCCCTTATTCCATGGAGCCCAGAGCTGAATTCATGCATTTCCAGACTTCCAAGTTGTGTTAGAGACTGGGCTTCTGTGTTTCCTTCACTCACACTTTATGGCCCCAGACTGTCAGGAGTGTTTTAAATGATGCACCTGTCTGCTAATTCCAGATTCTGATATACAGTGTAACAGCATTATGTAATGCAGGAAATGTGTTAAGTTTGCAGGTGATGGGATCAGTGTTACACATTTTACTTTGGATTTACATTTGAGTTGTCCTTGCTGGCAAAAGAAGCACAATTTGAAGTGGGTTTGTTTCTGGTCTGCCCTCTATGTCCAAATTGTGTGCTGCTTGCAAGCCTGTCCTGTAGATATGGAGCATAGAGTAAAGGGGGGAAAAAGACATGCTCAAAGTTCTTGTTATGAATTGCTTATTTGTCTTCTATTTATAAATTCAGCCTGGAAAAACTTGAGATTGGGTGGTCACTATTATTCTGAGTGGTGGCTCAAATGTCTTGGTAAGCTTTCTCTGATGCCACAAGGGGGCAGCAAATCAACGCTGATGTTTGTTAAAGGTTTTCCATAGATATGGGAAATAAAGTGCAGAAATCTAACCTGACTGGTCTTGCAGCTGTTTATGAACAATGGAAATCCAGGAGATTGGTGTTTGACCCTGGAGTTAATATCTGTGATGATGAGGTGGGTGCACACGCAGGTGCTCCTGTTTGAGAGACAATGGGGAAAGTCTTGGTACACTATGCAGGTCTAATTTTTTTTTTTTTGTTTGTTTTTTTTCTGCAATTAAAGTCACATATGTTTTTCCTCCTTGACAAGATCGCCAACCCGGATGAGGTGCAATATGCTAGCATGCATGAATTCACTTTCATTAAATTCAAGCTCCATGTGAAAAGCAAATCGGGAGCTGGTTGTACAAAGGGAAGAGCAGAGCAGAGTTAGATTGTTGCTTTTTTTGTGCTTATTTTTCTTTTTTTTGGGGGGAGGGGGGGTAAAAAACTGATAGCCCGCCCTCTCTTTTCTTGCTTCCCCTGTCACTGTGCAGCCGGTATGCTGGGATTCCTCTTCTTTTTACTGTAAATGCAGTGCCTATGGTGTGCGAGTGGCTCTCATCCGCCTCCCACTCTACTTTTCCTGCTCAGACCCACAGTTTTCCCACTCTCTGATCAGATAATGTGAAGCTTAGGTCTCAGAAAAGATGTCAAACACATGAAACCATGTTAAAAGAAGAAGAAAAAAAAAAAAAACCCATTGGTGTATGTGTACAGTTTTCCAAAACCATATTATAACAGGTAACAGCCAAAGCATGTAACATGTTGCTTTAAGCCTTAACTGGCTGAACACAAGACTTGACTGTATGATGTAAACATTTCACAGTGGCCTGTCTTGGTAAACTAATAAACTATGATTTGTAGCCTGGTTCCTCTGTACAGATGTGATGACTATATAAATAATATAGATATTTAACAACAATGAAGTACTCCACAGAATGCTTGGGGATCTATGTTTACAGTGCTGGCTGATGTGAGAGTGTGTTTAATTTCTTCATGGTTCATTTGTAATTTTTTTTATGGTTACTTTGGTTGCATTAAAACAAATGTATAAAGTGATGCATTAAACTTTGCAAGCAGAAACATGGTAAGTTGTCGTTTGGTTTTTAATTTAGAACAGTACTCTATGAAAAATTATGCATTTCATTTTGAGTAGATACATGGTAGGCTGCAGTATTTAACTGGACAATAGGACTGCACTTCTGTTTCTACGTAAATTTGTCACTGACAGCCATAAGATGTGACTGAAATTGATTTCAGTGCACAATCCACTAGATCTTTTGGAATCAGTCCTATTTATAAACTTTAAAAACCCTATAGTGTTTTAGAAAGTATGGTAATGCATTGGACGACGCCCACAACTGGGTTTCAACCCAAAAAATGGAACACGACATCAATTTTTAAATTTTATTTAGAATTGTTTTTCATTATAAAACTGCAGACACTTTGCAAAGTTGAAAAAATAAACTTTCATACTTTTTCTATTAAATTTCCAATATTTGATCAAGTAAAAATAACAGTACTGTACCATTATTTCCAACAACAAACCAGTCCAACAAACAAATGTTCCCAGGCAACAGTGTCGGTCAGCAGTGTGTTACTTTTCATCAGATAAACACATCCAGTCCCAGGTGTGTGTGTGCGTGTGTGTGTGTGTGGGGGCAGGGGTTATCTTCCCACCCTGACTTAAAGCTCCCATGGGCAGTTGGCCTTAGGGCTAACTGGCTCTTGAGGGACTGAAGTGATGGGAGGACAAAGGTTATCCCCGCCCCTTTTTGTCATGGCAATGTGGATATGGCCACTTTCAATTTCATATTTACTTTTCAAACCTGACTACACTGATTGACATCTGTGGGGTTGGGTGACAACTGGACAGCATTGGCCTCCGCGCTCAAAACCCCAGTCCTATATTAGGACTAAAATGGCAAATAAATTAAAAATTTGATTATGTTGTTGGGATTCTAAGCTTCCCGTATTCTTCCACATTCACTGAGCTTGCATAAGGGAGTAATTGTGATTTTCCCTTGTAAAGAAGCACCACAAAACAAACCCATAACTCCTCACTGTATTGTGGACAGTCCTCTTAGGGAACACTGCCAACTGTTAGAAAAACTGCAAACTCAGGATGCTGCATAACGATCGCTGAAGGAGGGAACATGTGCTTCTACAAGTGCATAACAATTGCTCAAGGAAGGAACGTGTGCGTCTGTTGAAGCTCGGGTGGAGTCTGCGCAGTGTGTGGTAGTCAAAACCCTCACCGCTGCAGAGCTGTGATTCTCCTCAGCTTCCATCTTGTGGTGTGTCTTGCGAGTCTAAGGGAGGAAGGGGATGTCGCCTTTCTGTCAGTACATCGGTGCAAGATGATCTGCCTGCATATGTGCACAGTTTGCCCACCTCTCTTTCATACACATGTGAGCTCAGTCTGAACAATGCGAGGTCGCAGTTTCCACAAGGCCCGCTAGGATGAAAAGCCGGCTTTTGGCCACACACCTGCCCCGGGGTCCAAGCTATTTTATCTGTGGCGGTTCAAGACCGCGACGCTTCGAAACGTTTTTCTCACAGGCACCAAAAGGAGAGGCAACTCTCGTCTGCCTGAACTGGTCTGAGGATGGTCTGAATAAACATGTCACAGCATTAGTCACTTACAGCAGGTGCCTCTGTGCCTGCAGGGCAAACAGCTGTCGAACTGAGAACATCCCCCAACACTGCTATGAGAGCCACACTCCCCACACAAAAATTAAATAAATAGCAATCGCCCACATGAGGCTTAACCTAACAACCAGTATTTAAATGAAATAGTTCTTCAGCAATTCTAACAAAAAACCTCTTAGAGCTGAAGTTAACACCTGTTTAATTAAACCAAGACCATTTTGTTTTTACATTAAAGCTTAGAAGTAAAGGCACAAAGGTGCTGATGGTTCACAGGCTGGGGGGCTGAGCACTGGGTAC
This sequence comes from Chitala chitala, assembly GCA_025773905.1. Taxonomy (NCBI): domain Eukaryota; kingdom Metazoa; phylum Chordata; class Actinopteri; order Osteoglossiformes; family Notopteridae; genus Chitala; species Chitala chitala. Next base: position 4,228,482 of record JABJVR010000077.1, read on the forward strand.
TTGTGCATGCAGGACAGCTGAGGGGCTGCAAGTGTCACACACAGCACTGCAGTGCTGAGGGGCTGGGGGGTACAGCACAGCAGGCTGCTGCGAACTGATGCAGGTAGTGCATGGGTCAGCTGCGCTGCTTCAGCCTGCCGCATGGCAGGGAAGCAAGCAACTAATGCACCACTAGCAGGGAAGTAAACGCACAGACAGACAAAACCACTAGCACGGAGGTAAATGCACAGACAAAACCACTAGCAGGAAGGTAAACGCACAGACAAAACAACTAGCGGGGAGGTAAACGCACAGACAAAACCACTAGCGGGGAGGTAAACGCACAGACAAAACCATTCACGTGTCACGCATTAACATAAGGTAGCTGATGATGTGCTTTTGACCATCATTACTGACTTTTTTTTTTTTCCCCCCAAGTCGCTCTCACTTGTGCTCGTGTGCATGCGTGCGTGTGTGCGTGCGTGCGTGCGTGCGTGCGTGTCAGCTGGCCAGCTTCACAGAAGCCTATCCATCAGTGTCAGGCATTCTCCACTTTCTAAGGCCTTCTGCTGGTGCATTGTTCACTAGTGTCACGCTACATTTTCATTACACCCATAACTCCTGTAGAAACCAATACAAAACAATGTGAGATGAAGAAACATGCTGAGAGAGATGGGATGAAAACCGCTGGCACAGGTCGCTCCGTCCTGCACAACAGTTGTCACCCAGGGCTGTTGTGGATTGTGCTGGATGATGTTGAGGATGGGGAGGCCTTTTGGTTCTGGGTGCAGCACCACCTGTTTGGAGCCGGTGACCTTCTTAGGCCTCTAGCCTGCGATGAGCCGGGCCAACCCGCCATGCACCTGTGCCTGCACTGGGCCGTAGTCCACCACCTCACCGTCCACAGTGATGACGCCATTGGGAGTGCGTGGCTCCAGCCGAAATGCGCGCACCTTCTCATAGACGAGGTGCGGGCAGCCGAGGTCCAGGTGAGCGCCCTTCTCCATGGCTAGGAAGAGGCGCAGCAAGGTGGCACGGGAGATGCCCGACTTGATGTAAAACAGGTGTATGATGCCGTCCTCCAGCACTGCCCTGGGTGCTGCCAGCACGTCCTCAGCCAGGTGGGACTGGTACATGGCAAGCACCAGCACAAAGTCCTCGTCTTCCACCACTGTCCAGGTGCTGGGCACTGGCCGCTCTAACGGCACCAGGAGGGAGTCCAGTGGCCCCGTGGGCATGGAAGAAGGCACCTCCTCACAGCCTGCCTTGGCTGCGTTGTTGGAGTTGCAGGAGTTGTGGAAGGTGTGGGCGCCACTTGGTTCGGGCAAATCTGCGAGCGGGTGGCAGAACAGCGAAGAGCAGAGGCTAGAGGCGTGAGTGGGTGGGGAGGCTGAGCTCGGGGCAAGAGGCTCCTCGACGGGCAGGTACGCCAGCGTGCCTTGGTAGATGCGCAGGGAGGCCAGGCGCACCATCGTGCCCAAGGTGAATCGAGCCGCGCCCACGTATCGGTACCTCTCGCTCTCAATATCCACGTCAGCCACAAAGCCCCAGGCCAGAGAGAGGAAAGAGAAGAGCCGCACACCTGAGCTCAGTCGCACCGAGGTCAGGTCAAGGCGCGACACCAAGCCCTTACACAGCAGGAACCCGCAGCTCACCAGCAGCTCCTCACTCGACGCAGGTGGATAGCTGGCAAAAGAGTGAGGGGTCAACCGGGGGTTATTGGTGCCAAAGCACATCAGCACTGGTTGTATCCCTGTCCATCTCACAAAGCAATAACACAAATGCATGTTTCCCAAATCTAAAGACCGCTCACAGGTAATTTAATGTTGACAGGTGAAGATATATGTTACAATTTCACAGTAAACATGACCTCCACAAATGATGTGAATTAGCCACTAAACTGTGCTGTACGTGATCCTCCTGAAGAGGGCGCTCATTCTGTGATTGGTCAGCAAGAAGACCTGGAAGCTGACAGAAGCTGACAGCACTGGCCTGGCTGAATGGCCTATTTTCTCCCCCTCACATGCTCATCCTGCATTTGATTTAACTCTCTCTTTCATGAAATTGATTTGTCTTTTTGTTAAACACTCCCTATTTGAATAGGGGAAAAATGTCAGTACAGTACTAGAATTTCCAAATCCTTCTGCAGAGATGACACAATGTATGGTCTGGATCCATCCCTTGACAGTTGTGTTTGGGTGCTGCTGTTCTCATGCCTAAAAACGTCACATCCATCAACGGGACAGACTTGTGGCATAAAGGACTGTAGGGCAGTCAGGGTGGGGGGCTTACCCAGCGTAGTAGTGTACAGACGCAGCCAGAGCATTCCCTGAGCCCCCAGGCAGGATCCCCAGTGGAGTCTGGATAGCCCCCTCCCAGTCTCCCCTTTCCATTAGTCCGTTCACCACCTGGGAGTGGCACACATGGGACCTGAACACATGTAATCCTGAACACGCCCACTAAAACCACTGCCAGGTGATCAGCCTCTTTTAAGCAGCACATCCTCACAATCTAATTCTCACTGTGCTAACAGTTCTAGTCTTACATGGAGCATGTAGTTCAAAAAACCTTTATCTCTCCAGCCTATGGCCTTAACACCCCCTGGACCGCCAGATGGACTATACCACTCAGTAGTAATATGGCAGTACTGTCAACATGAGATTCTAGCTGAGAAACAACAGTGTGTAACAAGACCATCACATACCCACATTAGCTAGCTCATTCAGGACATTTCAGCAAAGTGTTTGAACAACTGGTTGCTGAAGGTCGAGGCCTGGACACCTACCTCAAAGAGCAGCCCGTCTCCTGATATGATGACAAGGGCATCCCACTGCGACAGGTCTGCCTCCCTAACCAGGTCACGGGCGTGGTTTTGCCGCTCTGTCAGGGCGGGGTGGGGGAGGAGGGCAGAACAGGTCTCTATAGTGAGCTGAACATTAACCAACAACTTCCACATTCCTTCTAACTCTGTCAGGAACATGACTCGTGCATGACTTACACAAATTAAAAAGAGTGGAAGTTTATTGCACAAATCCTCACCATTTTATACACTGGTTTATAATCTACTAGACAACAGCACTGTATTATGGCCAGTTGAATTTTTTTATGTGGAAATGCATGACTATACATTCCTTGCTTTTACTATTAGTAGTGCTAAATTAATACTGTACAATATTTTAATAACACAGTAAAGCAACAATTAAAGCCCTGCAAAAATATATACCTTAAATAAAAATGAGATTAGTGGTCCTGTCACACTATTACAGATTTCCTGTACAGTATTGCTAACAATACAAATGCAGTTCCAAAAAACTGTATTGTTCACACAGCTGAAGACACAGCAAGGAGTGGAGGCACTTGGCATGAGGAATGCTGGCAACAGGGGCGGACAAGCAGAAACCTCTTTTCTCCAGTATCAGATAACACTCCTCTGCATGATAAGTAGTAAAGCTAACAGCTTGGCATTCCTGTGCCTGCCATTACTCTGTGGAGACTTTTCACATAAACTTGGAAAAACAGCCGGTTGAATTCACATGAGTTAGGCAAATGTCACATTCGCTTCGACTGCAGTAAGCACCTTTACTGTGTTCTGTTCACTGCAGAGTGATGTAAAAGTATTACATTTGTACATGTGCGTAAATCCATTATCTGAATGCAGCTAGCTGTGTGACGTGTAATGAATGATTAGAGTGAAGGCAGAAAAACTCTGCGGTGTCTTCAGAAGAGTGGACCTTTACTTCTATTTCTACCCCACAGTGAAGCGCCAGGAGCAGACAGACGGACCTGAGCCACTGCTCCACTGGGATGTGGTGAGAACTGGAGTACTGTGGGGCCCTGCCTTCTAATGAGATGGGGGGGCCTCTGCTCACCCCTTCTCACAATCCACTTCTACGTGAGTGGGCTGAGCTGGCTACGTGACGGACTGACAAAGTGGCCGGGTTACCGACCTGTTACACCCAGCACTGATAAGATATGCAAAAACCCAGCTTCCTCTTATCAGTCTGCTCACATCAGATGCTTGCCTGCACAGAGGGCATATAAAACAGTCCAGCCCTGAAGGACAGGCCAGTAGAGTGCTGACAGAGCAGACACACCACATGTCGCCGTTAGCTATGATGGTCAGAAAATCAATTCTCACAAGCTTTCGTTCTTAGCTGGCTCCATGTGCTGCAGACCGACTGCAGGGCTGACACAGATGAGGGTGTTTTTATGCTCTGCCTCTCCTTTCAATGCCCTGCTCTGCACCAGTGGGGAGGGGAGGGGCGAAGGGCGGGGATGATGCTGATGGAGGGGGTGGAGCCCAGATCATGGCTTCGTGGAGACCTGGAATGCTATACCTTTCCCTCACCACCTCTTCATCTTGGAGGCTGTGTCCTTTCATGTTGCAAACATGCACACCCCCCCCAGCCCCCCCTTTCCAGCACAAGGATTAACAGGAGCGCCCACTTCCAGTCCCTGGGGACAGTGAGCTGTGCTGCCACTCTCCAATCTGCCTCAGCTCCTAATTGCTTCATTGAACAAATTAGAAATGTTAAGCCAACCTGGAGCCAATTAAAAAGGAGGACTCAGGTGCTTCAGGACCCCCCACTCCTAACCGACCCCCCCACTCCACAAGCCACAGCGCTTGCTGATCCATGAAAATTAAAAGATGAAAAGTTAACCAGACCCAGAACACTCAATGTGCAAATAAGGTTCTCTTGGCTCATGAGTCTGCGCTTGTGTTACTCAGCATGGCGTCTGGGGGAAGGGGGGTTCAGTGGGGAGAGATACAGTCTGAGGGGAGGACACTGTGGCCTGGGGAAAAAACAGACCAGTAAAGATGCAGTCTGAGGGGAGGACACTGTGGCCTGGGGAGAAAACAGACCAGTAGAGATGCAGTCTGAGGGGAGGACACTGTGGCCTGGGGAAAAAACAGACCAGTAGTGAACCTCACTCCTCACCTCCATTGGTAATCCAGTTACCAAAACAGCTGACTCACTAAACGTTAACCCGGACAATCAACATCATTTTGGGAACCTAGCTGACAGAAGCTGTCACCACACCCCACTTAACAACTAGCCAGAATTCGCTCCGTCTCCCAAAGTAGACCATCATTGATTATTTTTCCCATAATGCTTTTGGAGAGGGTGCAGCCATTTTAACAGAAGCCAAAATGGCATTGGGATGCAAGGGGCCAGCAGTGAGCTAGGATGGCTGGCAGGAGTTTGCCCCATGGGACACTCGATCACAGCCCCGTGGCTCATACACACAGGTAGCATTGACACGTCTGTCTCTTTTCGTTACAGTCCCATGAGTGCGCCCAAACATCTAGGCTAGATACCTGCCTCACAGCGTCTCTTGGATGTGGCTGGGAGCAGGAGCTCAAACACTCCAACACCCTGCGTACGTTCCTGCTGTTCCAAGCAGCCTGGCCAGCGTGTAGACAGACAGCGTCTCCCTACAGCAGAACCTGAGTGTCTCTCAAGGGCATCTTAAAGGGCACAGAACACACAGACTGACAGAAGACGGGCCAAGAATACGTGCCAGAGGATGAGGATCATTCAGCAGATTTGCACAGGATGTCATTTTGCTTTTACACACAGTACAAGCCAGAGCACATCCACCTCCTGTTGATGCCAGAGGCCAAGTGTGTTTGGAAAGCAAAGTGCCACTTGTAGGGTTTGAACGCACAGCATCCTCTGGACATGCGGGTCACCGTGAGGCCCCGGAAACAACGCGGCAAATCCTCCGGTGTTGGACAAGCGCCATTTCTGGTAAGTGGTGCAACGAGGCCAGGTATGTGTGAGACAACATCAGGCATGTGTCTGCACACACAAAAGCCGAGCTCCAGGCAGAGAACGGCACATCACAGCACCAAGTGTAGCTCTACCCTTCACTAAATTCCAGCTGCTCGCCAAGCGAAGCCAGCTACAGGCAGCTGGCGCAAGTCACAAATCGGACCGTGCGCAGGCACGAGCAGGACACCACTGCAAACCGAGCAGCTGAAGAGCTGAGCGAGGAGCAGACAACTAGGACTGCAGTGGGGAAGGAGGATCGCAAGGGCCACGCGCACATCAAGCAAATGTGTCATGGAGGAGACAGATGGAGGAGCAGGTAACTGCCAACAGGTATGTTGGTAACAGGTCACTCACCAGTGATGACCACTGTGTGTGGCACCCCAGCCTCAGTTAGCATTCGCTGAACATGTTCAGAAAAGAGGCTGAACGCCTGGCCTCGGCCACTGTGAGGGTTCACCAGGAGCAGGAGGCGGCAGGGACGACGCACCTCACCGTACAACACACCTAAATCAGGAAGAGAGGGAGACAGAGAGAGACAGGAGTGAGAGGGAGACAGAGGAGCGAGAGAGGAAGAGAGACAGGAGTGAGAGAGAGACAGAGGAGTGAGAGAAGGGGAGAGAGAGAGACAGAGAGAGAGAGCGAGCAAGACAAGGGGGGTGAGAGGGGACAGGTTTCAGGTTAAGAGCACTGTATTACTAAGCCTCACACAGCTCTAACAGTAACTCTCACACCTGTAGCACAAATCACCGAACTCACTTTTAAAGACAGTTCACTCGACACCATTCACTTAACGTCTTAAAGTGTTTGTGTTGTAACCCACTATATATTTAAAATTCTATGCATTTGTACAAGCCCCTTGCACTACCTGCCCACTCCCTTTATCACCATCTAACTAATAGCTGGCTGTGTTGTACTACATTTCAGTTACAACACCCTAAGGAGCAATACTTGATTCCTTTAGTCAGAGTTTTAAAAAAAAATCAGTCAGGAAAAACAAGCTGAACTTGTTGGACAGTAACTTAGATGTTACGTTCAATTAGACTATTTGGAATTTACAATCCATGACACATGACCAAAGCCACTGAGGTAACTGAAACACGGGCTGTGCCCAGCAGAATGTTTTCCTGAGCTCTGGATGGGACTGGGTGTGCCAGGCACAGGAAACCCATCCAGCTGTAGGCACTCTTCACATTTTGGTAGCCCGAAATGAATTTAAGTAGCCAGAATTAAAAAAGACATTATTTTTTATGTAGAATATTGTAAAGGAGACAAAACGTCAATCAAAAACATTTTAAAAACACAATAATAAAAAATAATCAAATAATTATCAATACAAATATTTGGTTCTAGCTAAAATGAAATTTCTATGAACTTGTAAGAACAATATAGAACATAATTCAGTCTGTGTCAGATTCTGAATCTGAAATATCAACTGAAGTCACAGATAAGAAAATGCCACTTGATGTTGAGGGCACAGCATCTCCTTCATCAGCCTTCTCCTCCTGTGCATCAGTCTCCACTTCTCTGCTCTTTGTTCTTGTTGGGGTTTTATGTTCCAGGTGTGTGACAGATCAGTACTGCCGCTCGCTATACACAGATCGTGCGATTGCGAATTGAAAGTGAAAAAGCGAGCGCGCACTGAAACGCGACTTCAATACCCCACATATTTATAGTGGCTTCCCGATGCCCGAAAATTAAATACAACATAATTACCCAACCAAATTTGGGAGGGAATGCAAAAGCATTGAAATATATTTTTCCTCCCTATAAGATAGACAGACAGGGCGGAAATATATTTTGGTAGCCCGACTAGATGACACAAAAGCCCCGGGACGTCGGGCTAGTGATTTTGCGAGCCCTGCAGTTGGATGTACTTGAACATCCCCCTCATGAGGCATGGGGGGCATGCTCTGTCAGGCCTACTGGCATCATGCAAGTGACTTTAGGGCCCCAGCAACATGCACACTTAAAAAAAAAAAAAAGTCAGTCTATGGTGTCCTTCCTGCTCACACCCTTCCCTCCTGTGTCCTCCCACTCCATCTGCCCATCTCTCAGGACCCCAAAAAAAGACAGCCTCCCTGCCACACAACCAAGTGGGTGAACAGGTGGAGAATTTGCCCTTAAAAGGTCACGAGCTAGGGCCACTGCAGAACGTCTGCAGTTCACACTCAAGAGCAGCTTGCTGGTGACACACAGCTCAGCACTTTCAGTGCTTCCCCAGCCTGCCTTTGAGGTGGTGTCCACCCAAAACTTGGCTGGCCACACATTAGCCCTCCACATTTGCACTGAAAGCAAAGCACTTGCACTGCACACTGAGCAGGCTGGTGTGTACCACCTTATTCAAAGTAATTAAATCTTTATTTAAAAAATTGTTGCTTCCTTTAATTTCTGCTGAGCGATCAAGCCACACTAAACTCCACACATAATTTTAATTGAATAAGACTGCCCATGTCTATTTACATTATGAACAGACAGTAACAAATGTGGGTTGATATTCATCAGGACAGAGCGTGACACCCTTCAAGATGTGTTAACAGGCTGGCAGTGTAACATGCTTTGGCAGTGAAAAAACGAGACGGTCTTCCACTTAGCAAACAAACCGAGGTTCAAGGATGCAGAGAGACAATTACTACTGCAACTTCAGATTTTAAACAAAGTCAGTATCACGGCAACAAGAGCCGAAGTGTGACTTAAGCACCAATCATCCTGAGAACGTAGGGAAGCTGGACCAACATCCGAGCAGCATCTGAGCAGCAGCCGAACAGCGTCCACTGAGAACACCACTGAACACCAAGCGGAATCAGGGCAAGAAACGGAAGCTATCGTAGCTAGCTATCGTAGCTTGCAGGCCATAAATGTCTGACCTTAAACATTCATCTTGGAAAATAGCCCAAGTCTGAAACTGCTGATCTCAAACCACAACAAAAAAAAGGCCATGACTGTACACAATTTTCGCAGACGATGGCAAAGTTCCTCCCGATGCTCGTATTGCCATTGACTTCTTTCCAAAGAAAATTCGGTAAACTTGCTGGACCGGGACCCAAATGGCCGCACTCTTAAATTACGGCTGGCTGGTCTCACCCTTCATCGCAACCAATGGGCTCATGCACAAAATGCATGGAGCACAGGCCGAGGGCTTGTGAAAGGAAACCATATTAAAATAGTGGCTCATTTGTGTACAGCCATCATTTAGTGCCACAGCAACATGCAACAGTACTGCTGCTCCCAGTCACTCTTAACACATTCTCTCTGGGGACACAGAGACAGGCACGGCGTGCTCTAGAAAAATCCATCAAATTCAGCCAAATAACCTGCTTCCAATGTTGATATAATTAAATGTCAGTGATGTCCTGAACAAATTTAAAAGTTTTGGAATACAAACATTATTGTAACTAACATGCCATACAAACATTTTAAAACAAGCAAAAACACCTGACAAAAGTACTTTTTTTTATTTCAAATTATCCAGGTTTGAATTCTACAATGGCGTTTTATGGCTTCTCTAAAAAAAAAATAATAATAATAGTCAGACTATTCTGAGAATAAAGTAAAAATATTCTGACTTTAAAGTTGCACAATTCTGAGAATAAAGTGGGAATGTTCTAACAATGAAGTTAAGGGCATTAGCTGTGACACTTTGATACTGGGAAGCTACTGCAGAGCATCAAGTCGGGGGCTGATCATCGGGTGTGGGGGGAGTTTGCCTTTAAAGTTTTGGTCATTTTAATTACCCTCCACTTTTAGGTTAACACTGAGTTCGCTTCCGTTCTACAATGGTGTTCTATCATACCCTTTTGACACAGGCTAAATTCTGTGGAGCTTCAGTCAGTCACATCCTAAAGTAGTGTTGGCTAAATCCTCCACCTCCACTTTTAGGTTAACACTGAGTTCTCTTCCTTTCTTTGATGGTGTTTTCACCATCGTGTCTTACCCTTTTGGCGAAGGCTAAATTCTGTGGAATGTCAGTTAGAATATTCCAACTTCATTCTCAGGATTTTGAGAATTTAAAATCTGAATATTCTGACTTTAATCTCATAAAAAATATTTTTTGACTTTATTCTCAGAATTTTGCAACTTTAAAGTTGACTTTATTCTCAGAATACTCAGAATTTATTCCTGGAACATTATTATTATTATTTTAGAGTGGCCCTAAAATGCCATTGTAGAATTTGGCTACGTAAAACCAATGAAATGGCTCCTTTTCAAGCCCATGGTTTAACACAAGTTGATTATTTGGTCGGTACAGCAAAAACACACTCTCCCTCTCCTATTAACCTTTTTAACAGCATTTTACTACATTTACGAAAAACATTCACAAATATTACATCTAAATGAGGGAAACTAACAGTATCGTATGCACTCACATAGTTAACTACCTAAATGTTCACCAAATATTATCCCTACACATGAACGTGAAAAATTATCTTAAAATATATGAATAGACTAATTTGTATTTGTGAATCTGACACATCAAGTTATACGCTGTTTCATTTTAAGCCACTAAAGACAATCATAGAAATTATCAAATTATATATTTTTTGAGCATCTAGAATTGGTTTAAAATTGACTAAAAAAATGGTTTGCAGAGCTTCTATCAATCAAAGTCATGTAATTTTTGTTACAAAAGTGTAACATTTGGTATTAGTGATATCATAACCAGTGTTTCACCAAATGGCCAAATGCTAAGACCTGTCAAGTTTTATGTAGTTAATTTCTGTGGACATATGTTAACACATGGCACATGGGGTTCTACAGGGTTAAATTCACATAATCCCATGTAAACAGTGTACACGCACATATTCCACCATATGAAGGACCAATGACGGACAGAGTTGTGTGGAAAGTGGCTCCTCCCTGCAGGGAGCAGACATGCAATTACACACACTTAACCATTGAGTGGATTGGGGCTGCCCTTTTTTGATACAGTCACACTGGTTCCTTGTTTATTTATTAACTCGCTCACTTTCACTGAGAGGCAGTGTTTTTTTTCTATCATACTATGGCATTTCTCAACCCCATTACAGCCACTCCCATGCAGTAGCCAATTACACTCAGGACCATTATTCCTATTATTATTAGCCACCAGGTGTACTCCATGGTTTAATGAACATACACGGCATCTGAAACAGGAATGCCGTAAACTAGAACGCAAGTGG
>JABJVR010000077.1:4239493-4258364 GCA_025773905.1 Chitala chitala
CTTCAGTTCATTTCAAACAGGGTTCGCTAGCATGACCATAATAAGAAGCAGTGTTAAAGCACGCAGAAATATTCAGAAATATTAAAAAAGAAAACAAAATTGTGCCTTCTACTCTGGTAATGCAGCAGGAACTTGCCAGTGTTAAGTGTAATTTAATGTCCTATAAAATGATATAAGTCATTGGAAAATTAGTTTTGTACTGTTGTGGCAAATTTTTAACTTTGTGTATAAGTAACCTCAGCTCAACACCACAAAAGTAGAACCAGAGATATAGTTCTGTAAAATCAGTTTTTGTTTACAGTTTCTACTTCGATATTTTTTAAAGTGCTTTATAAATAAAGTTGGCTTGGCTTGGCTACTAAATTCCCCACTGAAATAACTAAAATGTAATTTACGGAGCTCTGGCAATGTAGAACTTACAAAAGGATCCAGTGAAGAGGACCCCGGTGAGTCTTTTGGTAATGGTGATCATGGCATTAAAGAGCAATAGGAAGGTGAAGGACCTCAAAGGTATGAGATGGGACAACATGGCGCACCCCAGAGGAGTTCCTTCAGGCAAAGGTCTTCCAAGATGAAAAATAAATTCTCAAAAAAAAAAAAAGCAGAAGAGACAACCCTGTAGTAAGACTGTCACAACAACACTAGTGCTGTTCCCCATGAAAACATACTTGTTACAGCAGACATGTGCAGATGGGGGAGGCCACTATGCCCCAAGCCACTGCCCCTTTACACTCCTTGGCTAAGTTGCCATAAAACAATGAAAAACCCTTTCTAGTTGTTCAGAGCCCAGCTAAGCACCGGAGAGCCAGTGAAAGTGTGAGCAGAAAGCTCCCGGCTCAGCTCACCATTCTGCTACTGCCGCAGTGCTGCTCCTTCACTTCTTCTATTACGCCAAATGCCAACATGCATTTCAGCGCACTGTCCACCTTTGGCAAGAGAGGGAAGGGTATGCACTGTAACATTGCCAGTGAGTTTGGTTTTAGTTTGATTTTCACTGGGTAGATCACATTCAACAAGCCCAATATTACCAAATACATCCCTAAACATATCTGTGCTCATCCTGTTCACTCTGACTATAAGGCCTATTCTTGAAGCAACATCCACCCAAAACGTTGAGTGTATATGGCCCTTTTATAACTGTCACCCAAATGTGTACCTCTGCTCCTTGAATGTACTTGTGGCTAAAAATTGCCAACACATTGCTCTTCCCTCCCTGGACTGGTGACAAGTGCCCGTGATCCCGAGCCAAAAACAGGGGGCACTGAAACAGGTTGTTAAATGTTTGCTGTGTCGTCACAGTGATATCAGCCCCAGTATCTATCTTAAATTCAAAAAGACTGCCATTAATGGGGAACTTCACAATCCATGCCTCATCTGAGTCCATTTGCTCAATTACTAACGGCTTGTAGCCAGTCACTGCTCCAAGGAAAAGCTGGTCATCCTTCTCATTACTGCTGCCTGGCACAGACGTGACTTCCTTTAGCATTTTTTGTTTTCTGCACGCTATTCCAAAGCTGCCAATTTTGTTACATGTCCTGCATGCAATATTATGTATCAGGCAGGTTTCACTTTGATCATGCAGTTTATTACAGCAAGGACGTTACTCCAACAAAGCAAAACACAAGAATTACAGGGATCAGGAACCACACAAACCCCAATGACAAAGAGCAACTGAAGTTAAATACCATACAGGGGAAACCAATTAGCACACCGGATAACATGGCAGCATAACACACCAGGAACGGAGACGGCAATGACCAGCCGCAACTGTGACAGCAACAGTGTGATTCGGTCACATAAGAGCTGGCATGATCTTGTAGGGTGACTACAGTTGCTTGTATGGGCGAGACCTTTAGGAGGATGACAGGTAGACCTTTCTCATCCTTAATTGGATCGTTATATGCTAATTGAGGTAATCTCATGACAATTTTATTTTTGACACTCTTGTTTTGTTACTGACAGTCACAGTTATAAGACAATGGCATACAGAACACTCTTATGTTTGGCATGGACAGGGTGCGCTGAGGCACAAGGTCTGTGTGCAGAAAGGATTCTGTTTACATCAAAAACCAAACTACAGAAAGCAACCATGAAGAAAAAGGGCAAAACTAAACATGACACTATTTACAAGGAGTGCACAGGGGAAAAACAACAAAGAACCCAGGCACCAAAAAAAAAAAAAAAAAAAAAAAAAAACCCCACACAAGGGAAAAACCAGGGCAATCAACGTGAGTTGTACACCAAACACTCCTCCGTGAAACAATAAAACGTAATATAGGGACTAACAGGAAATTCTGAACAGCTGAAAGTACTTGACAAAGGCAAAACAATGAAACGAGTAACACATGAAATACTTCCATGCAAACCATGACATATACTTTAATGTATAAACAGTTTGGGTACTATATATGGATAAATAATTCAGATAATTTGACCCAAGTAGGACAACTGAACAACAGTAAAAACTGAAATGAGCTTTGCGGTTGTGTGTCTCAGAAGTTACTACAGTTATAGCGGTAACCACTGGAGATTGGTTTCGGCTCTAGGAAACACTTGATCTGTAATTACACTGCTGTTACGTCTGATTCTAACACTAATGACCACAAGATGGCAATAGCTGTCCACGTTCAACATTTTACCACATTTGGCGATATCCCTGTTATTTATCGATAATACAGATTTTAATTACTGTTTTTATATTTGTTAGTAATTTTCAGGATAAATCAATGAGTCATTCACAGTTTTCATTAATAGTTTTTATCTATACATCTTATTATATAAATCTACATTTAAAAATGAAACCGCGGAGTGAAATTATATGTAGGTAACAACGCAAAAAAATTATCAAAATGTATGTATGTCACAGTTAAATGGCTTTGTATAAAGTACATTTACACGAAACACACGAGTATATCGAGTAATTTAAATTGCTGAGAAATCATATTGTCCTGCAGTGACCACGCTTAACATTCAAGTTTTGTGCTGTAAATTGTGGGTTAAATTTTATTGTTTTAAGGTTTTAGCTGTTGTCTTAGAAAACAAAGATCTTTTGCTGGCTTTTCATCCACTGCATTATACCACTGAATCGTTTTTATTTAGTTTCAGAAATTTCGTTTTTCATTGTAAGGATTTAAAATTTATTTATCTGTATACATATATTACTTATACAATCATACCAATTAACATACAATGTAAACATCTTCTAATTTTTGAAAAGAATTTAAAAAATCAGGTGAAAATTTAAACCTTTAAAGCAATACTCATTTGAACAAGTAAACACTCATTTACATTGATGTAAACCAGTTTGTGCACAACATCAATTCAAAACATGCCTCGCTATTGAAGACAATGCAGACTTGCAAAATTATAGTTATTTACAATAAAAGTCTAAAACAAACAACAGTTGTGCAATGTTTTTGCACAATTGTTAGTTAAGCAAAAACAATGCACGTTTTTTAATTTCAAATACATGTTTAGAAGCCTTTACAGTCTGTAGTCTTATTGCAAGTAAAAACCTTGTGCATGTTGCCATGTGTAATACACGATTAATACATATACGCTGAAATGAAAAGATGTTGATTAACTTATGTGACATAAGAATGCCATCTGTCACTTCAGCATTATTACAGTGAAAATAGGAATGATAGTACAGATGACGTAAATTATCTACCATTACTGTCCTTTTCTGAATTTCCTGAAACAAAAATGTATTTCATACAAGGATATTGTGTACTCTAACCTTCTTATTTCCCCCTGATAACAGTTACAGCACTTCTGCTTAACGATTTTTTTGGGGGGAGAGGGGCATTACTAAACATCAGCATATGTAGAGGGGTTGTCTTTATTCTCTGTCTCTCTGTGTCCCTCCCTCAGCCCCCCCCATCTCTCTCCCCCCTCTCCTCTCGCTCTCTCTTACATGTCATGAACCTGTAGCAGTGCCACTCTGCTTGTGGTCCCTGGCCCTCTGACTCCCTCTCTGGCTGCAGGCCAGAGTTAGGAGACCGTACAGCTGTTGGTCTTGTTCATGGGTGGCCTCATGCCGGTATTTTTGGGGAAAGTTTCCCGGCGGCGCCGCAGTGCAGGGCTGAGGCGGCTGGGCAGGTTTGCCTGATGGAGAAGTTCCCGGAACACTTCCACCACGTTCTTGTTCTCCTTAGCCGAGGCCTCCAGGAAGCAGTTGTTCCAGTCCAGGTCCAGCGTAGAGAGAACGTCCTCACTGGTCACCTGCTTTTCACACTCCCGGTCTGCCTTGTTGCCTACCACAATGATAGGCACGAACTTGTCCTGCTTCACCTCCAGAATCTCGTCTCGTAGGCTCTTGACAACTTCAAGGGACTCAGGGTCATCAATGGCATAAACCAGAGCGAAGGCATCACTGCTCTGGATGGAGAGTTTTCGCATGGCAGGGAAGGAGTAGCTGCCACTGGTGTCCATGATTTCGATGGTTACCTTGACACCGCCAATTTCGTACTCCTTGCTGTGCAGCTCCTCCACTGTGCGATGGTGTTTGGTCTCAAAGGTGTCCTGCAGGAAGCGCCGGATCAGCGCTGTCTTACCCACACCAGCGGCTCCCAGGAAGACCAGCCGCACCTGTGTTTTCTCCTTCACATCCAGGGACATGTCTTCTCTGTAAGCGCTTTTCTCCCTTTGGGTTCTGTTTTGATTACTTTTTCTGTTTTTAATTACAGCTTAATTGTTGAGATCTTTAATCTTAGATAGATATCGATTAAGTCTCTTGGCTGTTTTGTTTGGTTTGTCTCTAAAGTTAGAAAAATTCTTGTGACAAGAGAACCTAAAAAAGGCAAACACTGGCTTGTTAGTGCCTCTCTGTCTCTTTGCTTGCCAGCTCCTATTTATCTGTGTTTTCAGTAGCTGAGATTCCATGCCCTCAGCAGATCTTAACCAATCAACATGGTGCTGTGCATTATAATGTCAGGATGAAAGCCAATCAGATGCATTTATGCAGATTAGGAACTGAATCACAGAAGAGAAGGTGATACACAGAGGCAAAAAAAAGTTCTTGTTCCATATGAACAAGAATATATTATTCTTATCCATATTTACAGTCCATATTTACAGTCTTATAAAACACCTTGTGTTTTCTGTACCAAATCAAAAATGTACTGAAATGCACAAGAAGAAACATGTCTTTTCTAAGCATCATCTGCTGACTTTAGACTGATTTATTGTTGTTTTTAAATCTGTTGTTAAAAGATCTTTCTCCTTTACAAGAATCAACGGCTGTAGATTATGCATCTGATTTGACACAAACTGCTCATGGTGAAAGGGGTAATGAACTCACTTGAAATCTCTATAACCTGTATTCATTGTCCAAGTGGACTCACGCAGCAGCAAGCTGTTTGTGGATGTTATAAGACTTGGGCTCTTCTGTTTGTTAGTGCATGAGTGTCATTACGGTTGTAATGACTTCATTTCTTTCTCATGTCCTTAACACTTAAACAAATTTATCAACATATAATAACCAGCCTAAAAAGCATGCTGTCTGTCCTGTTTGAAAATTGTTAGAGAGATTAAACTGTTAAGGGAAACAAAAATGTAAGGACAGTGTGTTGTTTCTGTGCCATGCTAGTAGCTATAGATGCCTGTGTCTTCAGCAGCGTCTTGGACCTTCAGGAGACTGGGAAAGCCCACGCGTCCTTGCTGTGTACCTCCTCGACCCTCTGCTGTTCCGCCATCCTGTGTAAGAGCCACTGTGTTGTAAATAACGTCACCTCTGTGGTATTGAGACATCCCAGGGGAAGCCTGCATGCCTGAAGTGAGCTTGAAACATCTCTCCAGGAAGTGTGGGTGGTTCACAACAAAACAGGTATGATACTGGGCTGGAACAATCTGTATCCTTTTGCTCCTGCCACTGACAGGATACTGGCAGTCTTTGGGTCTCTGGCTTTTGATGAGCCTCTAGGGTGGGATAAAAAGCTCATTAAAGCAGAGGCTGGCCCAAAACAGTGTAAACTGTATATTTTTAGTTTGTAATCAGAGCCTTATGTCTCATTGTTTTTAGTTCTAGAGTCCGCCCAAAAATGGTTGGAAATTGCAATATAAAATGGATCTGTGTTTTTAAGAAGATAAGCTGACATATAGCTTTCACAACAATCACAACTGGGCACAATATTTTGACTAACATTTACAACTGCAAATACGACAATCTATTTAAAACATTCAAAATGCACGTTAAAACACTTTCCCATATGTTCTTTGCTAGTATTTGACATAATAGCATATACAGCAAGGCTGGCAGGGTTAACACTGACAGTGTTTATTTGGGTCAGTTTTAACATGCTCAGTTTTAAAATACCACTCCTTGTGTTAAACACTGCCTGTTTTGCTGTATATTTTATATTTACACGCACACAGACCCAAGGCGGGAATTGAACCCCAGGTGTAGAGGTGCGCGGCAACAGTGCTAACCGCCACGCCACCATGTCGCCTTTTTTATATATATATATATATATATATATATATATATACACACACATATATGTATTTTATATATATATATACACACACACGTATATATTAATGTTTAGTGGTCCATATATTAATGTTTATATATATTATATATATATATGTATATATTAATGTTTAGTGGTCCAGAGATTTATAAATTACATGAATGGTTGATCTTGGCTCCTGTAAACACATCACATTATTCTAAGAACCCACAGTGAACTGTAACGTTCTGGGAGGCAGGCGAGGTCCAATGTGCAAAAAGAGGTTTATTAACAGAATGAAGAAGGCTGACACAAGGGGTACAAATAACAGCCAGGCTAAAGAGTAGACAAACAAACATCTAGCTGGGACAACGCAGTAAGTACAAGCACAGCTAGAATTACATGAAACACTACACAACAGTAACTAGCAGGGAACTGAGGAAAACACAGGGAACTAATGGGACCAGAACAGGTGCAGATACTGATGCATCTGTGAGTGAAACCTAAAGGAGGAACCTAGAAACACAAGAAACCAGACAAGGTAGGTAACATTGATATCTGAGAAACTTGACCGAAGACACCAAGTAGACAAAACCAGGAAGGGCAGGCACAGGGCGTGACATTACTGTGTATAATGTGAAGGTATATATGGAAATCACTGCCGTGGTCCTGGTGCTGAGCATTTACTATATACATTTACAGCGGCATTTTAAGTGTTCATAGTCCTCCTGGAACAGGTAATTGAGTCTCACTGTTGACTATGTGGTCTGGGGCTGTATCAGGTGCATGGTCTGTTTCTGTGGGCCGTGGATCAACCTAACTGTCCTTGGTTTGTTCCTGTGGGGATCAACCTAACTGTCCCTGGTTTCTTCCTGTGGGGATCAACCTAACTGTCCCTGGTTTCTTCCTGTGGGGATCAACCTAACTGTCCCTGGTTTCTTCCTGTGGGGATCAACCTAACTGTTCCTGGTCTGTTCCTGTGCGCCATGGATCGACCTAACTGTCCCTGGTCTGTTCCTGTGGGCCGTGGATCAACCTAACTGTCCCTGGTCTGTTCCTGTGGGATGTGGATCAACCTAACTGTCCCTGGTCTGTTCCTGTGGGCCGTGGATCGACCTGACACAGATCACATGAGCCTGTACTCCTGCCTCCTCTTCATGTACTCTGGGGTGTGGCATTGTGTCCTTTTACAGAGAGCACTCTTTCCAGCAACACACTGACACACAGCAAGGCACAACTTAACATGTCCTCTGTAAACAAGGTTTCTGCTGAGAAACAGAAGGTGAGTGAGACAGTGGCTGTGTGGAGCAGCTGCACGTCTGACTGGCAGGGTGAGTCAGAGAGGGTGGGATGAGGGGATGAAATGCCAGAACACTCAACAGATGGGATGGGAGAAGATCCTACCCAACTATGATTTCAGAGGCATTATTTTAAGAATATGTAATAAAAATAATAATAATAATAATAATAATAATAAGAAGAAGAAGAAGAAGATTAAGAACTAAGTCTTACGAAAGTCGTTTTGCTTTTTTCTGACAGATTTTGTTTTCAATTATTTCTTTAGGTAACTGCAGAAGTTACAGATACAGAGAAGAGTTTTTTTCCTTTCTGTTTTTCTGTGGCGTACTTTAACTGTTTATTCTGGTCTGAAATGTAATCAAGACATATCTGCCTATGATATTTACTGACTGTGGTTTACAGCCCACTCCAAGCTGTTCGTCATTGTCGTCTATGGACGTGGAAGTATGAATGTTATCAGCGCCCGGTGAAGTGGCGGTAGATGCATGCAAATTAGCTTAAATACAGTCATTGATATCATGTGACATTAGAGTGTGCTTTCCATTATCAGCTTTCCTTCAGCGGAAGTGTATTAGGAAGTTGTCATTTGGTAAATTCATTTGCCATTAGGGAAATTAACTATTTTATTTGGACTGGAAAATGTTCGCAGAGATTGTACAGATATTATGCATGGTAATTATGTCAACATTTTATATCAGTGCAAACATCTTTGCCTGGAGAGATTGATAATAACAGAGAATAGATCATTTTCAGTTAAAATGTTGGTGCCATTTACTTATTTGTTCATTTATTTTTGGATGTTGCCTATCCAAATCAGGGAAAATGAGGGACCTAGAGCCTAAACCAGGTCATACAGGGCAGAGTCCACCCTGAACACAGCACCAGCCCAACACTGGGCACTGGTGGCATGTACGCAGGGAGATCTGAAATTGTGGCCTGCTTTCAAACATGCATCCATTCATTACAATGGCTTATCCCATACATGGTCTTGGGTGACCCGGGGCAGAAGGCAGGGTGCATCCTGGAAAGGGTGCCAACCTATTGCAGGGTACACACAGAAACACAAACTAAGGTCAAGTTTAACCATGTAACCAGTATGTCTTTGAGAGGAAACAGGAGGACTCCACGGAAACCAATGAATGCACAGGGAGAACAGGCAAACTCAACACATAGTGCCAAGAGCCAGATTTGAACCCATGACCTTGGAGGTGTGGTACTACATGTGGTGTGACAGGAAACATTTTCAAACTGTTTTGTTTTCAGTGTTCAGATCTGTTCATATTTAGTTTTTCCACCTGTCTTGCCTGGCTTGACTCGTAGAAACATAGTATTAAAGCAGACTTCAGACCTTTTGGCTATCCTGGGTGATATCATCTCTCTCTATTACGCATTGGGTGATGTTCTTCAAAGTGACTTGGCGTGTCTCTAACTGCACTGTCACGTAGTTCCTCCTAATTCAGTGTGACCGGTACTGCTCCTTCAAAACCGTCTGACCAGTAAAGAGTTTAGCTGGTTGCCACGGGGGCTTTTGGCTTTGTGTTCTACTTTCTCCATTCTTACAAATGGGTCACACTGACACAAAGGTTCTAATGTTGCCCTGTGTGCGCAGTCACGGACTTTATAATGA
Source organism: Chitala chitala (assembly GCA_025773905.1). Taxonomy (NCBI): domain Eukaryota; kingdom Metazoa; phylum Chordata; class Actinopteri; order Osteoglossiformes; family Notopteridae; genus Chitala; species Chitala chitala. The sequence continues at coordinate 4,248,872 of JABJVR010000077.1, forward strand.
GCCTCATTCTGTTACTGAGATACATTTCAAGACAGGATCTCGACCTGCAGCAGGTATGTGATGAGAGAGGTGGGCGAGAGCGTGACGGTTTAAACAGCAGGGTGGTGGTAGCCGGCAGGTGTGGGGCTCGGTGCTGCTGCCAGTTTGGGTGAGGGGAGACTGGGGAATTTTATAGCCTTGCACCAGAGTGCATATATTGCACATGTGTGTTTTCGGACCACAACACTGTTATTGTACATAAGTGTCAGCTGTCATAAAACAGCAGGGGCATTATGGTAACACACATTACAATACCACAGTGTGTGTTCGTGTGGACAGTGATGTAACAATTGACCACTGTGCTCTCCTTTGTATTCAGTTACATTAATTTAGGTGTGGCACCCTCCACAATGGCAAAGCATTTAACAAGAATATGATGTAATACATAAATATTTATATGTTTGTATTATGACACCCCATCTGAGGAGTTGTGCAAATGAGACATTTGCTGCTTTTGTTCTTTTTATGTAGTAATGACTAATTTCTTTAAGCTGTCCCCTCCTGCCCTCATTTCACTGCACTCCATTAATGGAATGTTAGGTCGTTATTCTCAATGCGTGTCGCGTGCTGAGAAGACACATCCGGCTGGATGCTGTTATCACCTTTCCAGACGCCTGCCACACCTGTGAAGTGAGCTGAAACACACTCCTCCCTTAACACAGGGGCTTTTCTTTGATGAGCACTGTTCAACACTGCCAACATACATGAAAATTTAACAACACCTCTTGCTGTGAAAGGTGTGTTTGTAGTGACCACCATGGCAACAGACAAAATTCAGGGGTTATGCTGCTCAGGTAACTAGTGTCTTTAAAGCTGGCCAGAATGAAAGTTATTGCTTTTAATGGTTTTGTTTTGGTCTGTTGTGGCACTAACTTATCAATGTGCCATTTACCTTCAAGGTTCAGGATGTGTGAAGTGCTGGTAATTACCCCTGGTGTTTTCTGTGACTGATAATGAGCGAACAGCAGCATTGACGGATGACCACAGCGCCCCATTGTCGCTGCTCTGTAGACGTCTACATCTGGAAAAGGGATCAAACATTTACTTTCCGGTTATTCGGTTCTTACTTTGTTTCTCCAGTTTATCTTTCCAGGTCAAACAGCCAACTGCTGTAACGTTGCTTGTTTTCCCTCCTGCACACCGTTTTTTTTTTTTTTTTTTTGATAATGCGGACATTACTTTTGTAGCAGGAGCGGAAGGTCAAAAGCCCAGAATCATCCTGGGTCCAACATGCGTAGTTTGAGTTGCCGTTCAGACTGCGGTCTGTTTGTTAGCACTTCAAACAGGCCCCCCCCTTTCCGTAGCTGAAGACACAATGGGACACTCTTGTCACCTTCTGTTTTCCCTGTCATAATCACCTTGACAGGATGTGACAAATTGCTGCGGTGTGCATCACGGAGAAGCAGTTCTTTTCCACAATTCTCCATTCAACGAAACAGTTTTTGAATTAATTTTGTTGATTTCCTTTTATAAACCTTGGAACCTGTTTAAAAACATTATGGTTTTTTTTTTTAATATGGTCACGGTTTTGGCAAAGATATTCATATTAAGTGAAGGACATCTGAAGGGCAACCAAAATTTATTATTGACTTGGTCCTACAGCCCAGCGCGCGCACACACACACACACACACACACACACACACACACACTGTAAATGATGCTAATGTTTGGTGACTGGAGATTTGCAGGAAGTGTCAAAGGCGTCATGTGAAGCAGGTGAAAGGAAACGAGAAGACGTAACTACGAGATCAATGCAAGTGTTTGATAAATCCATCACTAAGCTGCCATGAGGGGATATACCAACATATAAAAATTCACCCACACTGTTCCTTTAATGTTTATTCTCAGTAATTCTGGGCAAAATCTGTGTAGTGTTCTACATACAGGTGTATGAGCTACATTATATTCTTGTTAAATGCAGGGTTCTAGGTGAAATGTGTGTCATGTGGTACATACAGGTGAAAAGTCCAGAGAGCGGCACCATAGGAAACGTGGCTCAAGCATGCTGAGGAAGACCTAAAGATTTGATGCCTCCAATATTTGGAAGCATATAGTGAATACTGGTAGTTTTTGAGCTCCAGTGACACCCACAGCTGCATACTGGTTGAGAGGCAGAGTGAGCTACCTCCTACAGGCAGCAGCTAGGGGACACTGACTGACTACATACAGGGATGTGTGTGTGTGAGTGTGTGTGTGTGTGTGAGTGTGTGAGTGTGTTGTGTGTGTGTGGGAGGTGGCACACTTGTTTTTAGGTACTTTCATTTGTTTTATATTGCTGTTCCATGCATTATTTCACTTACTCCAGTGTGTGCCAAAATAAACAGATGAGCACACACTGTGTGTGCTCCTGACTGCAATATCTACACTCCCAAATTGTGAAAATAGCAGCATTAATATACTTTACTTCTGCTTTTATGATCTAAATGGTTACATAATGTTCTGTTTTATTTGGGCCTGACAATGACCAAAGGAATAACTTTAAAAAGACTGTTGCTCTATGAAGACAAATAAGCTTTATGATTTAATGTAATTGTTCGACTCAAAAGCCAGTGTACTGTGTAGGAAACATAGTGTCGCTGTTGTGATGTGTCATGCATCACTTAAATTCTCACAGCTGCTTTGGTTTCCTACACATAGCTGGTGATGTAAGTGGGTGGACCCATATAATACACAGAATTGAAATACAGCTATAATAAAAAAAAAATTATAATAATAGTTATTATTATAATGACAGAAGGAAAAGCATATGACAGTAATGGCTTCAGAGACACTGTAGAGCTGATGCTGGGACATGTATGACTGTTTGCCAAAAGCTCTCACAGGTGAGTTTGGGGTACTTGATGCCACAAGTACCTGTACTCTGTCACCTCCTATGAAGCTGAGGTTGGATCAGCAGGTCCTAGTTGTCCAGTCCCTCTTGTTCCTCACATGCAGTTGACCCATTTTCTTTTGTGTTGCGTCACAATGCCTGGACTGACCCCCCCCCCCCAAACTGGATTTCCTCTCCCTCATGATACATGCTGAAAAATGACAAGCATAACCACGAGTCAGCAAAACCAAAATTATACTGACATGAAAGTTCTGATGCTCCAAATTTTGTGGCTCTGAGTTCATCAAATGCCCTAAGGGTGGAAAGAGTTTGGATGCACAATGAACAGACATGAATCAGCTGCACTAGGAAATTAGCGTGCTCCTTCAAGTCTGCCCAAGTCTGATGCTGACCTGCTTTGAAGCTGTAGAAGAGGCTTGTGTATAGGCACACGTCATAGCCGAGTTTGTGTCCTGTCAAATTTATTTGTGGGACTGCTAATAACCAAGTCGTAATTAAACCAGAATACAGCTTGGAGCTCAAAATGGTTCAAGATTGTGAATATTTATTCGGTTTATAAATATCACTGTTATCCTCTTTCGTTGCAATGACGTCCGTGATGTTTAGTATTGCACAAAAAAACATCCTTCATATTGATGTACCTTTAAAGCCCAACATGAAAATGTGGTTTCTCCTCTGTTTTAAACACATGGCCTTGCGAATCAGTGTTTCTTTGACAAGAAAATCATCTGTTTATAGAGGCCGCTTCCCTATGAGAAGATCACTGCTGCAAACCATGCAGCTCTTCTTTTATGGAATACAAACCTTTATTGAAATGTTTATCGTTCAACACTTAATGCTTGTCTGTGGAAGCCACGCTCTTTATATACACTTTGTTTACTGGGTTTCATCAGTCAAGCTCTGACTAATAATTCTGTTTTTAGTCCCCGAAACACACATTTGAACCATATTCTCTGTTGGATTGGAGCGTGTGTGTGCGCGCGCGGGCGTGTGTGTGTGCGCATTGATAATGTTCTGTGAAAAGGCGTTGAATGTGAATGTGTCGGTTTGGCGCCTGATCTACATAAAACTCACCTGCCTCGACATTAAAATGCACCAAAAGCTCATTTAGTTTGTGCATCGTGACTTGATGGAGGAACGTTCTGTTCTTTAATGTGGAATGAGAGCGCAGGTTCTTTTCCCCGTGTTGTTAAAAAGGGCTGCAGTCCGTTTCTGCATTTGACGTGTTGATTACTCTGCCAGGACCCAGCTGGGGCCCCCAGTATAGTTTATGTCATGAGTACCTGGTGAGATACTACAGTCGTTCATGTTCAGTTTTCTTCTCATCAATCTACACTCTATAGTTGCTGTTTATGTGCTATAAAAAAAAAGGTTGATGTGATTTGAAGGCTAATTAATGAGATCAGAGTCCTCCTAATTGCACCAGTACTCAGAGCATGCTCTCTGTAGTGTGTGTTTAAGGGTGGAGAGTTTCAGTGGAGGTTATTTTGTATTAAGTACTGCACTGAATATATGTTAACTTTAAAGTGTATGTTAGTAAATCATTATTTATAAAATTTAGTTTTTTCTTTTGGCTTTTGTCTAGTATTCTCCGAGTATGAATCTGCTATTGTCTCTCGTTTTTGCCCATCCCTAGATTTATTTAAGTTTACTTTGATCTTGGTTTTGCTCAGAACACAAGAAAGGCGGTCCAGGTTAATGTCTTGCCTTTGTTTTCCAGAGTCAGGTTTGACCGTGGTAAGTGTCAAGCGTCACAAAGAGCAGCAGATTGAAATAAAAATGTGGAGAGAATGAAGCAGAACAAAGGATGCCTTGCATCAGGGTTCAGAGTGTCAATGCTATCTGTTTGGAGGGACTTGTATCCAGGTGATGAATAAACACCTGACACCCACAGATCAGTGTAACTGGGCCAGTACGACAGTGAGGCCAAAGGGTTAGGGAGAGCTGGCTCAAAGCTTCACTGTGGCATAGGTCTGCTGAGATCAGTCTTTACACACACACACACACACACACACACACACACACACACACACGCACACATGAATGTGCACACAGACTCATGCACTGCACAAACACACACACAGACTCACATACACGCATACACAAATACACACATACGCATGCAAACACAGATGCACACACACACGCACACACACACGCACACACACACACACACATATGTAAACACACATGCAAGCACACACAGAGGCTCCCACACATATGCACACACACGGAAACACACACAGAAACACACATGCAGACTCACACACAAACACACACGCACACACACACACACACACACACACACACAGAAATTTACAATATATGCAAGAACGTAACCTTCCCTCAGGCAGACAGCAGCTTGGCCGGTTTCAGTAGCGTTTGGCTGCATAAGTATAAGCTGACAGTCAGGTATGTGATGCGCAAAAAGGGAACTTGTGCCCAGAGGCAACTCACGTGTCACCAAATGACATTCCACCTGCTTCGTGCTCTTTAAAAGCCAGCCTGCTTTGAGCTGCCCCTCTCCCTAGCATGTCAGCTACTAGTGCTTCCATTGCCTAAGGAAGGCAGGCCTCCTATTTGCAAGTGCATGCGGAACGGTTAAACTACTTATGCACAGCCACTCATCCTAGCCATTAGACATACTGTGTTGTGCCTCATTGGTTAGGTTATACTGGAGTCAAAACACAGGGAAGTATCCCAGACACCTCTGTAATATTAGTCTCAGGTTTTTGTTGTGTCCTCTGTAAATAACATAGCTGAGTGCCCTTAATGAGCCATTCATTATTATGTCGCAGTTTTCCATAATGTTAAACCCAAACAGCCCTCTCTTCATCGCAAGCAGAGTACAGCCTATGAAAAGGTCAACTCTAAAAGCCTAGAGGGTCTGTCCCTGTGTGCTACAGGTGATATATATTGTGTATTCACATCCACTAGCATGCGCTATAATGAAATTTGTGCTGGGAATGTAAAAAAGAGAGATATCGAGTATTTTTTTAGGAGGTATATTTGTGAAAATATCACAGTGTTGACTCCATGCTGTACATGACATTTGACTTGAAGACTAAAAGTGCCTGTGAGGGTCACTGGAGCAGTGTTGTCTGTAGGAAGGTTCTATTTTAGGCCACGTTATCACAAAAAGCAGTTTCTGTGACTTAAATTTTTAGTAACTGCAATAAAACTGCAATAAAGAAATATATAAAATTACAAGCAAAATGTAAAAGTAACACAAGTGTGACGAATTACGCTTCTCTGTCTGACAATCCGATGGACGTGTCTGGGTTTAGCAGTTGCCAGGAGAACAGTACTGACCTGACTACATTGTGCCAGGTGTAAAGTTTGGTGGAGGGGGGATTATGGTGTGGGGTTGTTTTTATTCATTGTAAGTCACTTTGGACAAAGGTATCTGCTAAATGAATAAAATGTAAATGTTTTTCAAGGGTTGGGCTTGGCCGCTTAGTTCCAGTGAAGGGAACTCTTAAGGTATCAGCATACCAAGACATTTTGAACAATTTCATGCTCTCAACTTTGTGGGAACAGTTTGGCAACAGCCCCTTCATGCTCCAACATGACTGCGCACCAGTGCACAAAGCAAGGTCCATAGAGACATGGATGAGCGAGTTTGGGGTGGAGGAACTTGACTGGCCTAAACCCGACAGAACACCTTTGGGATGAATTAGTGCGGAGACTGAGCCAGGCCTTCTCATCCAACATCAGTGCCTGACCTCACAAATGCGCTTCTGGAGAATGCTCAAACTTTCCCATAGACACACTCTTAAACCTTGTGGACAGCCTTATCAGAAGCTGTTATAGCTGCAAAGGGTGGGCCAACTCAATATTGAACCCTACGGACTAAGACTGGGATTCCATGAAAGTTCATATGCGTGTAAAGGCTGGAGTCCCAATACTTTGGGCAATATAGTGTACAGTAACCATGTTTATGCTTAATTTTAGAGTGAATTGATGATGGGGTGGGAGACTCTTACATTACTTTAGAAGCTTATTGTGGGGTCAGCGTGGCGGAGTAGGGTCTGTGGGACTGTTAGCAGTGAGGGGGGTTTCACTGCACAGATCAGCCGTGTTTTTTGTCAGCTATGTCTTGGCCTCCCCTGGTGACACAATGGTACAGCCCAAGCTTCTATTCCTTAGCCTGTGTGACACCCTGCTGGAGGTGTCCTTACACTGACAGGTGTCACTGACTGTTGTGCTGCATGCAAACACATGTTCTCTTCTTTTTGGGAATGGGATGGAGGGGTTGGGCCATGAATTTGAGTTGCAACGGAAGACCCTGATAACCCCATCACAATTTTTTTTGGCCAGCTGCTTGCATGACTGACATTTTTAAACTTTGAACAGACTGCAAGTACTAACTATGGCTGCTTTAGGGCAAAGACACCAAAATTGAGAAAACATGATGGGATTTATCTGACAGCTAAGTGTAAAGGTGGAAATAGCATGTCACCCTTCACTACTGCATTACCATCCCCAAATGCACTGCTGGAAACAAAGAGACAGGGAACACTGTCATCCTGCAGAGCCGACAGGCTGTCATACTCATATATTGTGATTAAGTTTTCCAAGTAGTCCCTCTTAATTTCATCCCTCTGAGTGTGGTGGAATTGGACACAATGCCACTGTGTTTTGTACATGAAGTGGCCAGGTCGCCTGTGAACATTGCGTGTGTGTGCACGTGTGTGGATGTATATGCCTGTGTGTGTTGGTGGGGTGGGGTCTGACGTGTCTGTAACACTGTGCTCACCATGTGGTGTGCACAGTTGCCAGACAGGCATTCAAGTTTGTCTCCATGGCGACAGGCTCCTGAGCCCTACCATCTCCTCCCTCTTACCTCCGGGTGTGCCTCCTGTCTCAGTTATCTCGTGCTGCTTATCATTCACGGGTCTTCTGAGCTTACGTGCCTGCTGTTGCTTGGAACAGCGTGTCCACGTTTCAGCACAAATCTCATTTGAAAAGCAGGTCAGAAGCTCCCCCAGGTATCAGATGCTTTAGCTGTTGAGATACCGGTGAACTGGTGAGGAGTTGTTTGAGTGAAACAATCTCCATGCTATCTTCTTCCCCAGAGGAACGGGTTTGGAATAAAATGCTATTAAAAGATTAATGGCTTTGCTACATTCCATTTGTTTCAGTTTTTTATAGCTTATAGATCCCTATATGCAACATACAGTACATTGATTTAACGAAATATTAAAAACAGAATTATACAGTTTAAACAGCTTAAACTATGACATTTAGGAGTCTATTTAATTGGCATGACTGAACGCTAAAAAGTTTAGGTATGCATCATGAACATCAGACAAATAGACATACATACAAACATTCATTTTAATGATCTTGATAAGTAACAAATGCATATCAAATATGAGCTCAGAGTGTTTGGATAATGAACTCCAGTCACTGACTCATTTACTTACATATAAGTATGAATGAATAGCAAAAACAACATAAATTTTATGAAGGGAAGATGAATAGCGTTGAGTGAGGACCCAAACCATGGTGTCAGAAAGCTGCACTTCAGCTAGACTAGTCTGAAACACATGAACATTTTCTCTGAGAGTGGGTTATCAAGCTCTGTTCTTGGGTAAGATAATCTTTGTTGCTAACAAACACATACTAAATTATACTTAATGGTAATTTTATTTTAAATTGGTTAATTTTATTTTGCAAATGACATAAAGCAAAAATAATATTTCTCAACATGGATTTTTTCTCAACACAAGATTTTGCTTTAACAAATGCTATTCTAAAACTCAAAGATCATATTTAAAAACACTGAATGTCATAAATACAAAATTCAATTCAATTCAATTCAATTTATTTTTATATACTGCCTTTTGCAACAATGTGCCTCAAAGCGCTTTACACAAGAAATTGCAGATGTTGAAGAATTAATACAAATGAATGAAGCCAGACAACAACAGAGAAGAAGAACCAACCACAAAAAAAACCTCTGGGGGCCCAAGGTTGACTAGCTGCCCAGCCCCCCCTGGGCATGCTAACATTACAGAATGTAATGATACTTAATGAGACTTTGATTGTTACTAGTAATATGGTATAAATAACACAATTTAATCCACTTTGCTCCTGGTGCTAAAGCCTTTGGTGTCCCTCAGGCAAAGCTTCATCCAAGGGGATACATTAGGAGTCAGCTGCTCTGCGAAGGCATAATGCTCAGATGGTGCCCAGGCAGGCACTGGGCACCCACATGCACAAGGAGAGAGTTTAGAGAGGGGTTAGCAAATAATACAAACTCTAGCAGCTCCATAGCAAACTGTTACAGTTGTATTGGCATGAACAGCATGCGCCAGCAGCAGTAATTACTGTGAGCTATGGAGACTGTCACGGGAAGGCTAAATCAAAAAAGTGGGTCTTCATTCAGGATTTAAAGACTGGGACAGATTCAGCATCCCGTACATATCCAGGCAGACTATTCCATAAACTAGGGGCTCTGTAACTAAAAGCTCTAGCACCAATATTTTTGTATACCCGTGGAACAATAAGCAGGCCTGCATTCTGTGATCGAAGGGAACAATTTGGAGTGTAAGTGTTAATCAGCTCTGACAGATATACTGGTGCCTTGCCTTTAAGTGCCTTATATGTTAACAAGA
>JABJVR010000077.1:4271091-4313287 GCA_025773905.1 Chitala chitala
AGCACGTCTGTGTTAGTGTAACGTTCAGCAGAGACTGCAATCACATATCAGAATTACAGAGAACAGTCAGTTTCAGTTTCTGTTTATTTCGGGAATGTGAGGTCATATGGCTCACAATTCCACATGCACTTGTTCACACAACCAAAAGTCCAGTACCACCAAACTCCATACACACTAAAAAGAGCAAGCATATCCACAATTAAACAGTGCAAAGACATCGAAATGACAGAAATTCCAGTCTTCTCTCCATTTCATTATAGATATAAGATGCTAATTTCCAAGCATATTCACTGACACAAACAGCCAATAAATCAACATCAATTTTGCATGTGAGAAGACAGTCATCCAAGTATTTCTTTTCTTCTTCACAGAGGGAGAAAGCATATAAGAGCTGTTTCTCATCCTCTGTCACTGAGGTATTTAAGGTTAGTTCATAGTATTTACAAACTTTATTCAACAGTGAAAAGCTGCTCCACCTGCCTGTTTCAACAGCCTGATGATGCCATGAGCATCTAAAGAAACAATGATTGTACCAAAAAGGGTTTGTAAATCATTGCATTTAGTTTTTATTTACATTTTATTTACATTTTACAAAATGTCCCAATTTGTTGGAATTTCTGTTGTACATCTTTCCATATAAAAATGGAGGGCACAGATCTGCCTAGATCACTCAATTCGGCTGTATCACTCACACCCGTGGTAACATCCATCAGCTTTTTACAAAAAGAAGTTTGAACAATCTCAATACATTTAACAGTCTCAAAGCCCCATATCTCAGACCCATAACACAGTATGGGAGCAACCATAAGGTGAAACAAAAACAAAGCTTGGTGGGGACAGATTCTACATTTACAAACAAACCTCAGCAAAGAGCACACAGCCCTCTTGCCTTGGCTTGCTAGATGTTGATGAGTCCTCTACTATGACAACTGTAGTGTGATACATAAACCTAGATATATATCTCAGTTGACTACTTCAGTGTGCTCACTGGAAAAATGCCATTTTTCATTTTTCAATCTTTACTCAGATTCGCTTTCATACCATAACAAGTACAAAATAATTCCAGCCGTTCAATTTGTTTCTGTAACCTCCCATCTGTATCAGCTAAGCCATATCATCAGCATACAACGAGGTCAGCAATTTCGTATCATTGTCAATTTGAATTCCATTATAGTTTTCTTTCAGCATTGTTATATATTTGTTTAAAAATAGAATGAACAATAAAGGACTCACAATGCAGCCTTGTCTTATACCAGTGCGACAGCTAAAATACTCAGTCAGATTCTTGTCTCCTTTCACACATGATTTCAATTGAGAATACATAGACTTCAAAACACTAAAGACATTTCCATGGATACCGTTCTTAATAAGATTGTAATTTTGAAGATTGTGCTGCACATATTCAATAGAAAAATAAAAAATATATACAATGCATTGTGCCTTTACACTTTGTAATGTATTTCTGAACAGCTCACTGTAAGAAAATATCTATTGTAGAGTAACCTGTTCTATAACCTGCTTGTTCTTCAAGAAATGTTATTTTCAGCATAAAGTACCAATCTTCTATTCAAGATCTTTGTAAAAAGTTTTACCAAGTACATTCAACAGCAAGATTCCTCTGTAATTTGTTATATCATTTCTGCCAGCCCTCATATAAATGGCAGATTACAGCTTCACAACCAAATCTCAGAGAAGTCTCCAGTGTGTAATATTTTATATAAGCTAAGCAAAACAGGACATAACATATACAAAGAGGACTTCAGCATTTCAATAACAATACCAGCTGGTCCTGGGGCTTTCCCATTACCCACTGACAAGATAGTATGTGAAATCATCATAAGTGATATCACTCCCCAAGACATCAATTAGTTTAAAAGATTTAGCGTCCCTGTGGTGGGTTGGCATCCTGCCCTGGGTGTCTCTTGCCCTGTGACCAGAGCCTCCTGGGATAGGCTCCAGGCTTCCTGTGACCCTGAATTGGACAAGCGGTATAGAGAGTGGATGGATGGATTTAGCATCATGAGCACTTACACAATTTGTAGAAAAGTTTTCAAAATCTATATCAACATCAGATTTTGAATCAGATAGCAACTTGTCCTAACCACTTATCATCTGTGATTTTATTAAACTGTATGTTAGACCTTGTCAAGCTTTTAATTTTCTCCCATAACTGTTGTGTGCTCACGTTATCCTGCAGTACACTAACCAAAACATTTTCTTGCCATGGCACAAGTGTTTGAATCTCCATCTCTCAATGTTCAATCTATGCAGATCTTTCACACTGTTCATTTTTACATTTATTCATTTGGCAGATGCTTTTATGCAAAATGACTTACATTTCACATACGGGTTAAAATGAGCTAGCCCTGGGTTTCTTTTACACTGATTCAATGAATTATATTGTATTGGTTTCTGAACTACACAATCTTAAGGAGACCATTGTGGTTGCTTACCTTTAAATAACAGATTAGTGACCATAGATCTACCTGCTTCACACAAGCAATCAGCCAAGATAATTGCTGTTACACAAGTGCTTCTTCCTAATGCAGTAGAGAAGTTGTTAAAGAAAACTTCATTCAGTAAATATGATCATCTCTTCAAGAACTGACTCTTGCCATCAATTTTGCATTTAAATCTTCTCCAAGGAGTTGAATGTTTAAGTTTTTTCTTTACAGAGGTAGATTCATTACCTTTCACTCTAATGGTTCATAATAAGGGAAAATGGTTAGATATTTCAACATTTTGAATTTTAAAGTGTGTAATATAGGTGAAGAGATCACTAGAAACAATAAAATAATCAATCACACTGTATCCAGTCTCAGACAAAAAAGCAACATTGCCATCAGTGTCTTTACCAGCTCTTCCATTCACAAAAGTATTGACAAGAGAGTGACCAAACACATCGACAACATTATGTTTTGATTTCCTGCTCCAACCCAAATTATCACTAGTATAACATTCACCACAAGCTAAATATTCTGAGTTATCACACTGTATATAATCAATTTCATTACCAGTTCTGGCATTAAAATGTCCAGCAATAATAAGTTGTACATGATTACCAAATTGATCCAACACATTTAAAATATAAAACCATTTTTATATTTTCTGTATGACATACATGCTTCAGGGAATATGTAGGTAAAAGCCAGGATAATGTTGTTCTGAAATATTCCACTTTGTTTATCATAATATAAAAATATACAATAAGTGGCCTGCCTATAGATTGTGGAAGAGTACTTTAAAGAAGATTTATGTACATATACACAAATACCACCAATGTTACATCCACATTCTGCTACATGTTTGTACAAAAGAGAAAAAGACACACCTATCAGCCATAACATTACGATAGGTGACATGAATAGTACTGGTTATTTTGTTACAATGGCACCTGGAAGTGGGTGGGATGTATTAGGGTGAGTGGAATATATTAGGCAGCATGTGAACATTTTGTCCCTGAATTTGGTGTCGTTGGAAGCAGAAAAAACAGACAAACATAAGGATTTGGGCGACTTTCACAAGGGCCACATAGTGATAGCTAGAGGAATGGGTCAGAGCAACTGCAAAACTGCAGTTCTTGTGGGATGTTCCCGGTCTACAGTGGTCAAAACCTAGCAGAAGTGGTTCAAGGAAGGAAAAGTGGTGAACTGGTAACAGTGTCATGTTTGAGCAAGGCTCATTGATGCGCATGGGAAACGAAAGCTCATGTAGTCTGATCCAATGGAAGAGCTACTATAGCTAAAATTGCTGAAGAAGTTAATGCTGATTCTGATAGAAAAGTGTCCGAATACAAAGTGTATCACAGTTCATTACATATAGGGCTGTGTAGTTGCAGACCGGTCAGGGTGCACATGCTTTACCGTGTCCACCACCAAAAGTGCCTACAATTGGTATATGAGCATCAGAAATAGATCACGGAGCGGTGGAAAAAGGTGGCCTGGTCTTCTGAATCACATTTTCTTTTACATCAAGTGTATGGCTGGTTGCATGTGCATCGCTTACTTGGAAAAGAGATCGCACCAGGGTTCACTGTGGGAAGAAGGCAAGCTGGCAGAGGCCGGCAGAGGCAGTGTGATGCTTTGGGCAATGTTCTGCTGGGAAACCTTGGGTCCTCCCATTCATATGGATGTTACTTTGACATGTACCACCTACCTAAACATTGTTGCTGACCAAGTACTCCCTGATGGCAGTGGCCTCTTCCATGTGCCTCATTTTCCTGTTCTACCAGTGTTAATTGTAACCAATATTTCCCAGTCGTGTCCCGGTTTCCCCTGTGTGACTTAAGCTCCCTGTCACTGTGTGTTCCTGGCTGGTTATTGTAGTTGTAATGTCGATTGCCGACTGGAGAGTCCTAGAGTGTATTCTTGGATGCACAATTGTATACAGTGTTGTAGACCTTTTTCCAGACCTCTTGAACATGACTGCTGAATTCCTCTGGCACACAGACACATTCAGTAGTTCCAGCTCTCTCACTGTGTCCACAATTTCACCATGACCTTGTCTTCTTTCTCACCACCTTGATGACCTCCTGCTGGTCTTTTAACCTGGTAAAGTACACCACCACTGGGCTTGGTTTTCCAGGGATTTTCCATCCAACATGATGAGCACATTCTATCGGCAGTCCCTCATCAAACCTGTCTTTACTAAACTTAAAATGCTGAGCAACACTATCTCTCAGTTTCCTTTCCCACTCGACTCAGTTTCCCAATTCCAATTCCGGGATACCCTGAAATATGACATTATCTCATCTATTCTAATTTTCAATTCCATCACATCATCCTCGTAATTCAATATTTTCATGTTCAAGTCTCTCGACTGCATCCATGCACTTATCAACCAGTTCCTGTAAATCATTAATGTTTGGTTAATCTGAAGAGAGTTGGTCCAAGTATGGACATTAGCATCAGATGGGTATGACACCGCAGCCCTTAAGAACAGTGTAGTTTGTCTTGTTACTCTCTCCGCTCTTGCTACTATACTGAAATCACTGGAACTGAAATGTCCCCATCTCTGTCCAGAATTCAATTAGACATTGACAGCTACTATCAGTAGGAGTCTACTAGGAGTCACCAACAAACACAATCCACTAATATTATAATATATCCGTATTTTGGCTGGTGTAAGATCTTCCCTGGTTCCAGGCTGAAAGAACTCAAACAAAAATTTAAAAAAACCCTGAATTGGACAAGCGGTATGGAGAGTGGATGGATGGATATAATCAGATGTCTGAATTAGAGAGAAGTCTTTCCTGTTGTAATGTTCAGTGGAGACTGTAACTGCATGTCTGTGTTAGTGTAATGTTCAGTGGAGACTGTAACTGCATGTCTGTGTTAGTGTAATGTTCAGTGGAGACTGTAACTGCATATCTGTGTTAGTGTAATGTTCAGTGGAGACTGTAACTGCATGTCTGTGTTAGTGTAATGTTCAGTGGAGACTGTAGTCACAAATCTGAATTAGAGCTGCTGAGCTATTGGTCATCCCAACCAAGAATTCCATTCCTTGTGACCTGTCTATCAACTTTGGCACATTGAGTGTAACATCTTCAACCTGAATGAAGAACCTTTTCATACCATGAAAGATCATACCATTTCTAACAGAACATTTAACCCAGCTGCTAGTCCAAACATTAGTCATCTCAAGATTAGTCTACTGCAACTCAATCCTGGCTGGGTTCCCAGCCTCTGTGACACAGCATCTCCAGAGGATTTAGAATGCTGTGGCGGGTCTTTTCTTCAACCTTCCCAAATCAATGCATGTTACTCTGCATCTCATCTCCCTTAATTGCCTCCCGGTCCAGGCTCGCATCAAGTACAAGATCCTCATGCTTCCTTTGAGTCCATAAACGGGACTGTTCTAGGCTACCTCCAGTCTTGAATCAAGACCTACATCCCCTTCTGTGCTCTATGGTCCACCAATGGGACTGGTTGCACCCCTGCAGAAGAACGACAGACCTACGCTCTTCTCATCTCTGGCACATAAATGGTGGAATGAGCTGCCCTTCGTTTTGAGGTTTTTGCCTTCTTTGTCCACGATCTGTAAGCAGCTGAAGACTCAGTTCTTCAGGGAGCACCTCAGCACTTGTTAGTTGAACTGGACTCTGTCTTTCTTAACTGAATTTTGTGCACTTTGATTAAGGGCAGCACTTACTATTAGCTGGGTTCTCAGATACTGTCTGACCTTGTTTTAATATGCATGAGTACTGTTACTCATTTGTAAGTCACTTTGGACAAAACCATCTGCTAAATAAATAAATGTAAATGTAGCGAGAATGGTATTTCCTGCTATAATGAGGCACTGGGCCATTCCACAGTCTCTGTTCTTTGTGTCTTGTGGGACAAGGTTTACTATACAGTTTATGTTTTGTGCAAACATTATTTTTGTCATTAACACAATTATTATGGACTGAAATTTTGGTACAGATACAATTTCTCCATTTTAAAATCCTTCATGCAACCTTTATGAAAGCAAAGGTTATCTGTGCGAGATGCTTTTTCAAACAGTCTTTGGATAATTTACGGCACATTTTGTATTGGGCTTCTTTGAAAAAGTCTAATCCACTAGCAGGTCAGAGAGCACATCAGTTTGTAATGTAATCCACTACTTACTGTATACATTAATGCTGTACTTAAAGCCAGTAAGATAAATTACATATCAGCCTTACCATGAGAAAAATACAGAGAGCCAGCTCAATACTAAAGGTACTCAATACTAAAGATTGCTTTCTAAGCAAGGACAGATGTACCTTTTTTTCCAGTACCAGGGGGCTGATACTTTCCTATTCAACTTTAAAACCGTATTACATGGATTATGAATGAAAGAAGTATAATTGTAACTAATCCTTGTCTTTTTTGACTAACAAGATATTTTGAAGGCTATATAAATCTGACACACACACACACACACACACACACACACACACACACACACACACACACACACACACACACACACACAGTGTATTGTCCACAAAGGATCTTATGCTTGTGTATATCTGAATCCTTACACTGAAATGCCACTGATTGGTTCTTGACACATATTCAATGTTGCAAAGTTGATTTTTATAACTCATAAAATTAAGTCAGACTCTCAGTTGAAATGAAGTTCCCATAATGGACTCATTAGTCTTGTTCGTTCATTTAAAACAGCGAGTTACCGCACCACTGAGCAAGATCAATCTTTCTCTTGATCAGATCGTTAGGCGTTTTGTGTCACTGTACCTGGAATGAGAGCGGAATGACTTGTAACGAATAAATGACTTTTCTTCCTCCCATTTCTTAAAGAACCTACAGTCCTCTGCAGGTGTGGTTCAGCCATTTATTACATTCAGGAATCTATAAATACAATAGTTTTTTGAAGTATAAAATTACTTTTGTATAATTAAGAAGTAACAGCTTGTGTGTTTGTTTGTCAGTGTTGCCATTAATTTCCCTCTGGATGCCAGCATGGTGGCTCAGCTGGTATCACTACTGTTTCTAGGACTTAGGGTCCTGATCTGGCCCTCAGGTTTGTCAATGTTGAGTTTGTAAGTTCTCCCTGTATGCATGTGGATTTGTTAAAAATGCTCCAGTTTCTTCTGTTGTTGGCTACTCTGAATTAGTTTTGTGTGTGTGTGTGTGTGTGTGTGTGTGTGTGCCTAAGGTAGCTTGGTGTGGACAGCCAAGTGTTGATGTGCTGAACATAAATAAAATTTGGCATTAGACACTTTCAGGCACTGAGCTAATGGTTGCTAATGGTGATTGTGATTTTTTCAAATGATTTATCCACTGCAGGTACATTGTCAGCCTGAAGCCTAATTCATGGCTGACTACACCCCTGATGGGGCACCAACCCAATTTAAGCGTATCAGAAGTTTAACTGGAAGAAACATGTGAGTTCATGAAGTGAATACAGTGCAAGGTGACTGCTGCCTTAGAGCAACCATAAACTGTATAAACACCTGCTGCAGGGTGGAGGATCATCAGCCTCACATGCCAAAGCTACTGGAATAACTAAGTCATAACATAACATTTTTACAGATACCTAAAGTCCATTCTAGTGTGCAAATTCAGCCTGTGATATTTTCTTTCCCCTCATTCTTTTTCTGTCCTCCATCTCATCAGTGCTAAGAACAGAGACAAACCACTTAGCAGGTAACTGCCATGCTGATGACAGGGAAGAGGTCTAAGACAAAGAGGATGTCTATGGGCAACGGGCAAAGCTGCAGGCCTCTTGCCAACTTAAAACTAACCACTTCTACAAGCAGAATTAGAATCAAAAGCTTTGTTAATCCACCTATGGGTTCATCAAAAGAGCGACATCACATACTTGCCCAAGAAGGCCCTGAAGTGTTTGTGAGGCAGGCAACCCACACAGAAACCCACTGGCCTGCTGCTATGGTTACACCTTTAAATGCTTCTCTTCTCCTCAATATGGCATACAGTGTGTGAACTTGTCTTTTCCTGTGAACCAGCACCCAAGGCTGGATGGGAAAAAGGAGGACATCTTGCTGTAGCTGGCAGGGATTAACTCTCTCCACTCCATTTTCTACTGTACCTTGAAGAAGGCGTTCAGTTGGAGTGTGGGCAAACAGATGCAGGACAGCTGAGACAGTAGAGCAGCGGACACAGCGATGCAGACACGCCTTCGACCCCGCAACTCACGCTAAACTCGTACGGGCTCGCTGCAGTTTGCTGCTTTTGTTGACTGCAGAATTTTAACATTAACCAGCATCAGCCACTGAGTCCAAATTAATTAAGAGAGCAGTTTAGGCTGTGAAGGAAATAATAATTAAAATAAAAGATTTGCAGCGGCTGATGTTAATGATCAGCGATGCCTATGCTGCAGTGTTGCAGAGGACAAAAGGGCCATTCGATGATGCGCACAGCACCTCCTCCTTTAGTCATCCCTCCGAACCGCTGATGTCGGCACTCGTTGAGGACTTGTCCATATTGTTCAGTTCACAAAAGCACAGGGAGAACAAAGAGGAAAGAAAGAGAGAGAGGAAAGCTAAATCATTACGGCATCCACGATAAAGGGCACGGGCACTTAGATAGACACTGAGCAGAACACCTGGCAGCCCTGAGCACTGGGAAGCAGGGGAAGTAGTTTTCTTTCTCTTGGCTCCACAAGGCGACATTTAATTCCCCGTTTGAACGGCCTATGAGAAAGCAGTGGCCAAAAGCCACAAGAAGATTATTAAACACCAGTTTGCAGGTGTTTCAGGAAGGGCTGCTCTGGGTTAGGAATGCAGTAATAAGATGACTGCAGGTGTGCAGATCCGCCCCCATCTCAGGCAAGTTTATGTCCCCTGGCAGGACTTAACAAGCTCCAAAATGAGTGTTGGAGTCACACAGTAAGGAGACAGGAGGCTCAGGCGAGATCAGAGAAGAACGCATCAGCCTGGTGGCCACTGTCTAGTGAAGAAGGAGTCAGAAGCATGTGAATCAACCTCACCCATGCAGGCAGCTCACCCAGCCCTGCGTAAGCATAACTAAAGGGTTTCTATGTTACACACGTCCATCTGTGTCTGAGGATATATCATAGACTGAGGCTCTGTGTCAGCATTGTACGGTGCTGCCGGGTTCAGAGGACTGGCAGCATGGGGCCACAGTGGGAAACACCACCCCCCGTAGGGTTAAAGCTTTGAATCTGGCTCTTGGTGTGTGTGTGTGTGTGTGTGTGTGTGTGTGTGTGTGTACTGTACCAGTGGCTGACAGGGTGTATCGTGAGTCATGGCCAATGTACCCTAGAATAGACTCCAGGCCACCTGCAATCCTGAAAAACAGCTGGGAAAGGAACATGTGAATGAATGGATGTGGATGGATAAAAAACAGAGAAGTCTAATTTATTATCAGAGACTGCAAAAGTTTTACTGTCAGGATTGTGTATCTGTGCATCAGAAACAGTGAGGCCTGCTGCCCACTGATTAAACGTCTGTCCTTAGTGCCAGCCCCGCTGCAGGAGCGCACTGACTGACATCTCCCATGGGAAAAAATGAATTTAAATAGCAAACACAACACTGGCTACATGAACTTGAAGAGATACTTAACTATTCACAACACTATTTTCTCTACACTATGATGTTCTCATCAACTGAAACCATTACGTTTCAATTAAAACAGATTCAAGTTTACTACTAGTTCCAGTTATTCTGTAAAAATGTAAATGGCAAACATGAATCGCTGGCATTATCTTAACAAAACTGCTATTGAAAGAGCACACATTTTAATTTTGTTCTTAAACAGCCCATTTGACACCTCCTCAACATCAGTTAGAACAGACTACGTCAAGGAGTGTTGCATCATCACAAAGAACTGGCAAAGTACTACATGAATCCCAGGAAAAACAAAGTACAAAGCTGGAACAAAGTACTCACAATTCCACAGCTATGAAGCATCTCTCACTTAGGATTGGCTCTGATTTCTGAACATTCTTCTCTATGTCTGAGTGTTTCCACTTACTCTGTGTGATGTGTGCCATTATGCTCATTTTAGTGTGCTTTAAGCTCACAGATGGCAGAATGCATTTACCCAAAAGAGAATATGGTGACTGGCAATGAACTTTTAAAAATTCTTCAAATTCCTTTGATTTGTTTTCTCCATTTTTACTAAAACCAGTTACTTTTTTGATTTTTGTTTTTTTTTTTTTGTCTTTTAAAATTAAGCAGTATACAGTATTTGTTAATATGTTGGTTAATGTGCCAATTTAATTAACCAAAAATTTCATTATCTTTCTTGCTGACAGCTAATGTTGGATGATGATGCCTACATAGATTATTTAGATATATATTTATTTCATAGGAAGAACTGGACCAGTCAACCATAAAAAACAAGTTGTTAAATAACATTTAAATTTTTGAATATAAATACAATTTTAAAAAGTAGCAACACAAGTAACTTTTGCCTGCTGGACCAACTGGGTAGAGCATCAGGCTGAGATGTGGAAATCTCCTGGCACAGCTACCACGTGTGTCTTTGGGCAAGACACTCAGCACCATCTCCTCAGGCACCGCATGTGGCTGCCCACTGCTCCCTCCAGGGGATGGATCAAATACACAGAACAAATTTCATTGTGACATGTATTTGTAACATGTATATGTGCACAATGACAATAGCAAAGCTGATTAACAAATAACTAGTTACATGCCATATACAATATACAGCCATAAACACATTACCTGCTTGGTAGGCAATACATATGTAAAAGGCATGTTACTCGGTTTACTCAACACCATGGATGGATATAGTACTGTGGTGGAGAGGTACAATCCTGTCATCCAAAGCAACCAGGTGGCTCAAGGGGTAGAACATCAGGCAGAGATGCAGAAGTTTCCCTGTTCGAAGCCCAGCCCTGCCACCTGGTGTGTCCTTGAGCAAGACACGCAAGTGCTAGCTCATTGTAACACGTATATGAAATGTTGTAAGTCACTTTGGATAAAAGTGTCTGCTAAATGACAAATTATTATTAATTACTACAGTCCTGTGTTTTAGTTCAGAACCACAGACAGATTCAGAACTGTGGGTGGGTTCAGCACCATGGACAGGTGCAGTGTTTGGGTTCAGTACCAAGGACAGAAACCACGGGCACTGTGAGTGACATGCTTAGCAGCAGCTGTAGGAAGTGAGCGAGCTGCGTGCACCTGAGGGATATTGGAGCTCTGAGAGACAGAGATGCCTTTCTGTGCCTGACTCATGTTTCTTGCATCTTCTTCACTTTTTCAGTTGTAGCCCACTGTACCAGCCACCTCCTCTTCTATGTTTCTGTCAGAAATATATAATTTTATGTAAGTAGCAACACAAGTAACTTCAAATAGCAGCCTGGTGGCTCCTCTTCTACAAAATCTGTCAGAAGAGTGGCTTGGCCTGCAATTAGAACTATCACAATTCTCTTTCTTCCACCATGTTTTGGTTTTCTAAGCCTTCCAGTTTGTATGGATAATTGCAAATGTCCTTACTTGTATTTTTGCTTTATAAATTCTATGCATGGTACACTGGTGCAGGATTGATAGAAAGTTTCTGGAAGACCTAACTGTAACATCTGCCTGTTTCTTTTTAAGGATGTATAGCCAGAAGAGAATCTCATGTTCCATCATTTCTCTGGCATAATTATCCATCTTCAACACAAAAATATAAATTTCACATTGCCAATTGTAAATCACATTAAGCTTTGGGGGAAAAATGTTCGTTTGAGATGAAAACATATAGAGGTCATCAGTTACCTTTGTAATGGCAATTTCTGTTTTATTTACCAAAAAACACAACACTGTCTGTCAGCATTGTATTGTGCATGTGAAGTACTCCTAAAAAGAATGCCAGTGCTTATACGTTGTGGTTCTCTACAGAATGTCATTGTACAGAGAGACTTTGATCTCCAGGTTCAATAACAACAGGTTCTGAAATCATTGCTGTTTACCTGGAAAACATAAAACACCTATAGGTAGGAGGCTTTGAAGAATACAGAGTTACTGCTTGTTTACTGACAAATATACTACAAAAGCTTTATAAAGAACTGGGTCTGAAGTAGCCCACCATAAAGACACTAAAATGCTAAAATGATAGAAGCAGATTGTACATCTGCACAATGCAAGTTGTCTTAGTTTTCCTCCCCTCTGCTGTAGACCCAGTATTCCCCTTGATAAGGTCGGTTTTAAATTAACATTTCCTGAACATGTTTCACCTGAGACAAAAGGCCATTCTCTGGTAGTACACATGATAATCACAAAAAAGTGTTCTGATTTGAAGCACAAAGACATCACACTAAAACCTGAGAGGCAGGGCAGTTTGTTGTGAGAGGGCTGGGAGAATGGAAGAAAGATGGCCACCTCTCCATAACCTTCTGTTCGTCACGTACCGGAGCAGTCAATGGGAGGCACAACAGCAGTGGGTCTGTGTCACAACAGCAGAAATACACAAGTACACAAGGCAGAGGGCTTCCTGGAGGGGATAGTGTGGGTCAAGAGCCCTAAGTTTAGCAGAAAGCAAAGCAGATGTTTAACACCCCATTCTCTTTGTGCTCTGATCCTTTGTGTTCAGGTTCTCCTGTTTGATACCAAGTGCAAAGCATGTCTTGACAGATTTGTCTAAATGTGCTGCATTGAGAGCCACATGTGACATGCAGGGCTGGCTCTGCTGTTGTTGCACTCTGACATGACCTTTGACAACACTGAAGCCTTTCCTGCTTGTTTGGACATTGCTCTGGCACAACAATGACTGAAAAGCACTTGCCTCATGGTCTTGGAATGCTTTATACTCTGCAGCGTATTCCTCTTATGAATAAAACAGGACAGCTGCATATTGTTTTGCTTTATCATTCATGAAATATGAATATTTGAGAACATTTGTGTAACTTTAATTTCACAAAGCAATTCTGAGGTGGTGAAATTCATCGGTAAAGATTACGCTGACTTGATTTTGTGTTCTTGGAGTCTCCTTATTTCGTTCTGATTTTAGGCCTGAGACAAAGTCCAGGCCAGTGCTGGAAAATGAACAGTGGTATAAAAATCACTAGCGGGTCTTTGTGCAGTTGTATTTGTTCTGCGTGGAAACACCAGAAGGCTAAACGCAATCAGATGTTTTTACCTTCCAGGAACAAATGCACATAAATTTATTATGTCGGCCTGGGCAAAGACAGGACGTCCACTTTAATCTTTTCAACTGCTGGCAGCTCCATGTTGAATGATTTAATATTCCCCATAGGCATGCTGTTCAGTTGTGAACCATACCCTCAATTTCATCAAAAACTGCAACATTTTGAGACTAATTTATTACATTGTTATAATACAAATGGCTTACATGAATGTTGCCAAGGTAGACATATGTGTGGGTGTGTGTGGGCTTGTGCGTGTGTGCATGTTTAGTGGTCCATTTCATAAAATCTGTGTATAACCTAAAACAGTAGAACAATAGAAGCAAACATATAAATAGTAAATGAACAGACAGCCGTATTCCTCTGAAAGAGTTTTCCTGTGTATCGCCTATCATTTCGATCGCTTTTTGCTTTCACATGTGCTTGTCCTCTGGTGTGTATGTCTGCCAGTCTATAGTACATTAAATAGTCACATGACAAAATACAACAGATCTGGGTATGTAACTGCAGAGTAAAACTGACCTGAAATCAACACTATCTGTGGCTTTGTGCTGGTTGCAGTTTCCCTTCCTGGAGTGTTACCCTGCCATGTCGTTGACTTTGTTAATTAGTTTCCCCTGTCTCTCATTCCACTTTGTTTTGTTAGTTAAGTTCAGTTGATCTTAACTTAATCGTAACCTTGGTCTGTGTTATTGTTTTACTGGTTCCCGATCTATGTAATTCTTGCGTTAAACTTGTTCCAATAAAGTCCTTTTTGTGTCACCTGCACACAGGCTCTGTCACCCTGGAAACGTTACACTATCAAAACTGTCACAGTGTATAATGGCTGCAGTACTGTCATTACAACACATATTTAATGTATACACTTATTTCTTTATATATATTGAAATATTTAACAAATACCTGATTTGACATGATGTTTAGTGTTCCGTAGCGTCAAAGTTTCTGTCCTGTTTTCAAAAGCAAGAAACTAGTACACATTCGTTAATTTGTGTCACAGTATAATGAACATTTATGCAACAGCTTCACATAACATTTTGCTTTGAATAAATGTTGTGTGCAGTTTGTCAGCCATATCAGATGCTTTTTGGTTTTCACCCAAAAGTCCACCATACTGTAATGGTTCAGAGCGCTCTTTGAATTGCATGTGTAAATAACCGTGTCCGTGCACACACCATATTCAAAGGTAACTTAACTTCAGTGGTTAGACGTTTTTTGATTTTTCATCCCTGATGTATGGGGATATGCGTGTAAGTCATAGTTTTAAGTAACCTATTTTACAAAAAAAAAAATTAGTCATACTGTCAGAGTAGGTGCCTGAGTGTCCCATACCCCCATTTTGTGCTCAAAAGACAGTGAGACCAGATAGTAGGTATGGACCTGGCAACACGCCATTAAGGTATATAGGTTATTTGCATGACAGGCATTTATCAGTGAACATTTAGCTGACTCTAATATACCATCGCAGCTGTTCACTGAAACACTCAGTGCTCAGTCAAACTGTTCCACGAGTCGTGTGATATGTACTTCCTCTTGGAAAGGCTTGGAGCCTCAGGCAGAGGACTGTCAGTCGTGGGACAGCTGGAGTGGTGGCAGTGGTGAAACCCCAAGGCACGTTTTGTCTACCTTATCACTCTCTGAATGGGGGGAAGGTCACAGGCAAAGGTAACGACATTTCTGCCCTTCCAAACATTTTTCCACGTAGAGTATTTTACATTTGTTTTGGAATCTTATGTAGCCCTGTATACCAATGGAGGAAGTTATTTATTTTTTGCTATTTATAGGTATAACCTATTTTTGCTTACCTTGACTTGAGTAAAAACACAAGGATCCATTTCCAGATATCACAGAGATGGATAACAGTAGGTGGAATTTTAAATGCTGCTTTAGCATTCACGATACCACAAACATTACACTTATACATTTGTGTTTAAAACTTTAATTAAAATCCTGTAATTCTTATGTGTTGTTATTATTAGTATCAATTTATGTTGTAATTTTGAAATTAGACGCGCGATTTTATAATAGACCTATACATTACACATATCTACATCGGTGTTTTTTTTTTACATAGTTTGACTGAAGCAATTTAGAGCAAATAACTCTTTCAAAGGCGTACAAGAAAGTTGGCAGTGTTAAACACCTAGTGTTTACATTTCACCCATATAAGTACCCATATTTATATTACAACCATATACTATTATACCCATATGAACATTTTGTGTTAAATTAACACTACCAGCTTGGTGTGTTAGTCAAACCACATCATGAAGCACCAGCAAGACAGATTTTGGGTCTGTGTCCAGGTTCTTACTCCAATAACATCAGGGTTATTCAGACAAGCCTGTTTGTCATGGCCAAATGTTAAATCAGTGCCCAGTTTCGTATGTCTGCTTGTGGTGCAGAGTGCTTAAGTTTATGATGCTCTTCAGAGGCCACTTGTGTGCACACTGAAATTGCATTCAGTTTGTGCAACACCGTTCCACAGAGAAACATACTAAACAAGCCGTGCATGCAGAATTAAAGACAAATTCAAACAAGTGAAACAAAATGACTAACAAATTTTTCAAATTCTTGTCATCCCACTGTTTGCTGTCCTGGCCTTGCTCTATTTTTTTAATGCCTGCGTGAATCTAACGGACCTGGCAGAGTGGAGAAAAAAAAAATCCATTTCAAACTGGGGTCAGTGTCAGCAGTCCCGGAGAATCGCATCTCACCAGTCTCATATGGCTGGCTCATTTTTCAGCGCCAGGACAATAGGGTGTGTCTGTGAGGTGAGCCGAATTTGTTGCAGTGTAACACTTGCACTACCAGGTTGCTTCATCCCTAGAACAAGGCCGAGCTGGATGGAATACCAGACAGCCGATGCTGCTCTACGCGCCAGCAAGATTATGGTTTGTTATTCACGGATTAGAGGCAGTATCCGGAGAGAAAGCATCATGTTAGGGCGGTAATTGGCAATCGTGCCGGTCCAGTGATAATCCTTATGCAGCGATAAGCACACAGAATGGAAAAGATGCCCAGGCAACACACAGTTCATACTGATCAGCAACAGCTGATAGTATTGGTTTAAATAAACACCAAATTTGGCGATGAAACGGTAGCACCACTGCACTCAGACGTGTGCCTTTAGCTGTATTATTAAACAGATTGCTGTTAAAGTATCAAATCGGTGTAACTGTTGATATGTAAATATGTACCTTTTTAGTTGGTCCCCAAATCATTTTTTTCTTGCCCAAACACAGAATAGCAGTACAAACATCATCATTGTGAAAACATGCCACGAACGTATATTCTCAAAGCACAGTTCTCTAATTTATTACATGATGTGAATCTCTGAATATAAAAAAACTCAATAGCTGTATTTTGCATTAATAATTTAATGTGCGACATAATAAGTATAATCCATTTAGCTGTGTCTTGTGGCTTGCTAAAGTGTGAGCACAGCAAAATGTCTTAATTTTCAAATTTACCCCTTCTCTGGCCTTTTTTTTATCAGTTTTGCAAATAGGGTGGTGGAGCTGTGGTCTTAAAACTCGTGAACTATTTACTGAAAAGAGTCAAAACAAACTCTGCAAAAACACACACAAAGAGAGGACAAGGTGACGGCTGTGCAGAATTCACCCCCAAAATGCAGTCTCACCGACCGGTGGGGAAACAGAAGAAATAAAACAGAATATGAGTTTTTTTTTCTTGCTAAGCACTTCATCAATCATATTGCTTTTTTTATGACCCACTTATTGTTGAAGGAGAACAATGTGAAGAAGTTCTCCCGTGAGCAGTTTTGCTCAAATCCGGCTCACTTTTCTATCGGATCTCGTTCGGCTACCAGCTCTGCTCACGAACTCCACTCCAGCTGCATCCCGTACCTGAGGTTAAAGTGCACTCCTCCTCTTGTCTCTAAGACCAACCTGTCTATCGCTGTTTCATTTCAGCTGCAGACACCTTGGTTCAGAAAAGGTCGCTGGGAACACTGTCTCTCTCAGTGGCTGAAAGGTGACCACTTGGGCCCACTTTTGTGCTCCTGACCAATAAACCTGAGGCAAAAGTACTGGCGTTTTGAGCACTGGTCACATGACTAAGGGGCAGAGCAGTGAGAACAAGGGCACATGTAAACCTGGAGGCAGGGAGGGCAGCCAACACAGATCCGTCTTCTGTCTGCTGAGATGGACATCTAGGCATCGTGCTGCAAGACGTTAATGTTCCTGCCACACCTCCACCTACCATGCTGCTGGGCTTTTATTTGCTGTGAAGCAGAGCTCAGCTGCTCTCTCTAGTGCATCATGTCTGTTGATTTTGTAGAGCTTAGTAAAATATCTCCTCCATTTCTCTCAGCAAAGTCTCTTTTCATGCCTTACACACAGTAAGCACCTGAGAGTTGCACTGGCTCTGGCTGGTCTGTCGGCCTGTCTGTAATTAGTGAGCCTGATGACAGCTCCCCCGACCATTCGAAACATTAGCGCCGATATAATGTCACCCAACTGTGTTTCGGCACAATGTTGGCCTTCTCGTTTCACAACGACATGACAAGTTGGATGATAATTGCTAGCTTTCATTTTTATCAGTGTAGATGTTTACCTATGTGCATATATACTGTATCTTTCAACCCATCCTTAGAATTATAGATACATGTGATTTCTAGTTTGGTCGGTCATTATGTTGACTTTTTTGACCATTTGAGTGTCTCTGCATCAAACTGCTGCCTTAGACTGTGAGCACATACAAAGTAGGGACTTTCATATTACATTGCTGCTCACACCAACAACATCCTGATTTCCTCCACAGTAATGTCACAGATGCAAGGTCTTGATGCAAGTAGGAGGAACATAGAAGAAAATAAAGAGTGATGTACAATAATGCCAATCTGAGGAGGAATGCCTTGATGTCTCTTCCTGTTCTTTAAGATGGCAGTTTGCAGTAGGTCGAGCGCAATTTAACAGCTCTGCGAGGGAGACATGATTGTGGGTTTGATGTTGCATTACTACATGACAAGAACAACACCCCTGTCTTTGCCAACACTGTTTTCAATCTTAGAAAGCATAAGGAGGGATCCCCTGCTCATCTGCATTTACTCAAAGGTCATTCATACGGTTGTAGTATTTTAATTAGATTATTAATAATGTGCCTCCTCAAGAAGTATGTGTTTTTACTTCCTTTTAGGATTTTCAGAGTCTTGTGACTCCATACCAACTGATTTTTGAACAACTGTTTGTGGTCTTAATTCAGCCCCTGATGGGCATGAGAAGATGTAAGAGCCTGATGTCACAAATTCCATCCATCCATCCATCCATCCATTATCTTAACTGCTTAATCCAGGTGAGGGTCACGGGGAAGCCTGGAGCCCATCCCAGGACATATAGGGCGCAGGGCAGGGGACACCCAGGGTGGGATGCCAACCCACCACAGGGCACACACACTCACACTACGGGCAAGTTGGACACACCAGTCAACCTAACCTGCATGTCTTTGGACTGTGGGAGGAAATGGAGCACCTGGAGAAAACCCACCAAGCACAGGGAGAACGTGCAAACGTCAAAAATTCCAACTTAATGAATAACTATAAAGGGCAAAGTAGCATATCACTCCTAGCATGGTCTCCACTTGGCTGATCTGTTCAACAACTTGTTCTTAGATCAGAACAATCAGGAACAAGTGCAGGCAAGCACACACACACACATACACACACACACTTGCACTAAATAACTAGTGTGATATAAAAGTGATATAAAAACAATATTTTGCAACCATAACTTGTACATTCAGCACAGGGTAGAGGATGACTGCTCCTACACATGATGGACTTCTGCAGTAATATTGGTAATGACCTAAACTGACTGTACCCTCCATCCTGGACTGCAGGCTGCTGATTGACACAAAACTCACTCACTCACTCAATCACTCACTATGCTGCCTTGTCCAATTCAGGGTCACGGGAAGCCTGGAGTCCATCCCAGGAAGCTAGGGGCACAGGGCAAGGGACACCCTGGGCAGGGCGCCAATCCACCACAGGTGACACAGAATATAATATCAAAAATCAGTTTTTTCTCCTTATTTATCTTCACAGCTAAATCAGGTTCTCTGAACTAAAGACAATTACTTCTCCTACACAAGCAGCTGTGTTACATCCCATTGAGAAGTTTATAATGGTACACAATTGGATGTCTCAGAATTTATGTTTACTTAATAAAGCATATGCTCCTTCATTATAGTTTTTACCATACACAGTCCTGAACAGACTCATAGACAAGACATGCAGTTACAGAGTGGTTCTATTGTAAATACACAATCAGCGTCAGCTTCTGAATGTGTTAAAGCACTTTATTCCTTCTTCATACTTGCAGAATTAAATATCAGTGCAATTCTATTTCGTAAGACCTGCGCTGTGCCTGTATGCAGTCATCTTTGACTTGGACTATTATATGACTCCTCTATTCATCCTGGCAAAATTGCCCCAGTTTAGTTGACACATGGACAGGGGAATATAAATGATTTTCCTGCAATTTTTTACAGAGCTTATAAAAGCAGAAGATGATATGATAGCATTGTGGGGCTCTAGTGCAAAAAGATTTAAGCTGCTACCATTATCCAGGCTGTAATAGGAACCCTTGGGCATTCCTACTGTAGCTTACATGGTTATTGGTGCCTCTCAGATGTACCTTTTAGTCAGTAAACTCTTCAGGGAAAGTGTACAGGATTAAGGAAAGTACAGGAGTTCCTGTCCAGTGCTGCGTTATTGTTGGTGATTAATTTTCCCCACCAGTGTGGAATCTGTCTTCTGTCAGCATAGCCAATGAGATCTCTGGTGACACCATTTATGTTGAAACAGACCAGATCAGTCCAAGGCGTTCTGTGTGCAATTCTAATTTTTTTTTAATTTCCCCTCATAGACTCAATTTTTGAGAAAAAAAGCAGGTCCTGACATTATAAAGACAGATTAATTGTTTTGTTTTCACTTTGCCGGTACCTTTAATCAGATTTTCCCTGTGTGAGTGATGCTGTGCTTTGAAGGTTGATTTCCAGTGAAAGGACAACGTGCCTGTGCAGGAGTGGTGGCTGCTGAACTGGTAACGTAAGGGTTAACACAACGGCTTCTGTGTCTGCTCTCTCAGTGAGGAAAAGTTGTCTCAAGCAAGACAAATTGATGCAGGCAATTGTAATGTTGTCATTTTTTGGAAATGGTGCTCCATTTATATATAGGTAGATGCGTAACACAGAAGTCAGTCAGACAGGGAAGCCTGGAGCCCATCCCAGGACACATAGGGTGCAGGGCAGGGGACACCCAGGGCAGGGTGCCAACCCACCACAGGGCTAACACAGAAGTAGAAATATGAATTCTGACATGCTCCGTATGACATTTAATGAGTATATTTTGACAAGAATGGTTTTACTCATGGGAGATCTTGAGGTTTGAAGAGGACACAACTAGGCAAAGACTCTTCGAGGATGGTGAGATGCCATCAGCACCTCTGAGGTGATCTCACTTAAACACACTCCTGTACTTCTATTCCAAAAAGCATAGCTTGTGCTCCCTTGGGGGCTGGGGGCACCAGTGTAGTGTTTGATTAGAATATGTAATGTCTTTCAAATTGCTGTGGTGTGTGTTGTGTTTTAATGGCTGTTGTGTGTGCTGTTTTAATGGCTGCCATGTATGATGTGTTTTAATGGCCATTCTGCAGCTTATTTCGTTGTCTCCCGTTCTTCTGAAAAGAGCATTTCCAGTTAGAACACTGACTGTGGCATTAGACAGACAGGAAATGAAAGGGACTGGGGAATCGCCACAGGCATATAACTCTTACTCAGACAAACAAACGTTCCTCACTTAGCTGCACAGCACAAGACGAATATAACTATAATAAAATGTGGCTGGACACTGACCATCATTCAGACAGATACAGGCAATAGCATAACATGGTCCATATCTTTCTTTTCCTAAAGCAGTATAGGATGTTTCCTAAAATGTGCAGCGTACCAAACATGAAGATGTTTCTATAGTGATGTCTTGGTCTTAAACAGGGCCTACATCTGACTATTTACCTTGATTTGTTTCTGAGGTAGTAATGATCAGATTGTTCTAGCAGTGAAAATTATGGGGTTTCATGTGCTTGGTAGATGGTTCTGCCTGGCACCCCAGTGTTCCCAGTGCCAGCCTGGCCAGGAGCAAAGAAAAGCACAGCATCCTATGGGATGAGGGCAGGGAGGATGAGGAGATTCTGACGGCCGTTAATGAAGCAGGGTAACTGAGGAGCACTCCAGGAATGTTAAAACCAAACTCCACTTGTAAAATACATTTGCAAGATTAGATCTTCCTGTGGGAAAATAAAGGGAGCACGGTGCTTCCTAAGTGACTCATTGTCTTCGTCCATTCTCCCGAGGCGTGCCCACTATTCGTTAATCCGTGGAGGATGGCTTACAGTTCACAAAAAACTTTCTCTTAGACGTGCATTGCCCTCACCTCAAAAGGCCGGGTGCAGAGCACTGCACACATAATCACAAACTAATAATGGTGATCACCATTAGACCGACCCTCATTTGCATTTTATAATCCCCCCGAAACATGCACCACTCTCAATACTAATAAAACGGAAGCTGAATAGCAAATGAAATGTAAAGTACTTTAGCTGTGCTTTAGACTATATTTAGCCAGTAAAGAATGCCGCTGGAAACGAGGAGATAGTTGAGCCCAGGAATTTTAGTGTTTGGGTTAAAGTCTGTTGTTGTAGTGCCCTGTGGCTGAATAACACACACAGTGTGAGGCCCAATATGTGTTATATTTGATTTTACAATACAACATTGTATTACATTACAATCTTAAAGAATTACGTTTTTCTTGTTTTTTTTTTTTTTGCCTACTTATGTCACCCTGGATAAGAGCAAGAACCAAATAAATTAATGTAAGTGGCAAAAGATGTAATAGTATTCACGAGCAGCAAATTTTAAGGTGCCTGTTCTGTAGGTAGAAAGAATCAATATGAATTATAAAATTCCAGAGGCATTTCAAACTGTCGACTCAACTAATTCCATCTGCTGAATGTCGGTTTCTTCAGCATTCACACCATTTCAGTTGTTTTTCTGTTCAAATTTTTGCATTTTCCAATAAACCCCAGACAGAATAATGCTAACAACCATCAAGAAGTTCCATCCTCAGTGGCCAGAATAGAGCAACAGTTCTTAAAGTACTCTGGTCGATGTAGCACTTGAGTGAAGCCACAGACACAGCTGAAAACCAACAACCAGGTCCACCACTTATCCAGAAAAAGCAATCACCTATCAATTAACTAAAAAGAAATTAAATTCAATCAAATTTTTATGAAAATAGTAATATTTTTATGATCAAACAGAAAAAATCTGTTTATTAAAATGTGTAATGTGTTCATTCCATATTCCAAATGACTTGGTTTGTTTCCAGAGTATTTGCCACATTTTCATGGACCACCAGTGGGCCCACTTTGAGAACCCCAACACCACTGAGGATTTTGAAGCTCAAGGCTGGGCTTGGCTTGTCAGAAGACACTCGTGGCCCCTATGGACACACAGGAAAGCGGCTCACTGGCAACACAGGTGGAGAGATGTTAACGGATGGTTAAAAGTGGCTTCAAATTGCATCAGCTCCGACTGAGACCAGAAATGGGCCCCTGCTGCTCTCCAACTGCCAAGTCACAGTCGAAGACTCGGGGTTTAGTGAAAAGTTGTACGAGATCTGAGTGAGTTTAGGGTTCGACTACTTTGTCAACTTTATTTTCACATCCTGTGCTCTGATTTTATTTGCATACAATGCGTTCTAAACTTGTGCTGCCAGAAGTCTGGTGGGTCCTCTCTGTGTGAGCACTGCAGCAGTGCCTTTCACCAGCCCCCCCCCACTCCAAACCCCCGCCACCCCTGAGGCTTCAGCATCCACGATTCTTGTATTTTCTCTCAATTACGTTTCTGCCATGGGGATAGAGACACAGCTGTGGATCTAATTTGGGAGAGGAAGAAGAAAAAGATGCCGGCTCAGCACAAAGTTTGCTCTGATTTCTGCCGGCTCTCCAGAGAAAACCCAGGGAAACTCTGGCCCACGGCTCTCTGAAGCTTGATGTTCTCATCAAGAGCTACCTGCATGTTTCACTGCACCCATCAACCTGTACAACTCAGCCTGCTGTTCCATCTAGTTATAGCCTAATAACAATCAACACACCTTAACCAACCAGCCCTGCATGCTTCTTCCAACAGATTATTATACAGATATTCACACCTTCAGATTTTGTTCTAAAAGGCTATACAATATACCAAATTATGGTCAAATAAGTCAATGTGTAATTTTGAATCAGTCTGTGTTTTCTCAGTGGCTTAGGTCTTTAAGTAGCCATTGCAGTGCAGCTTTGAAGTGTAGCAACTGACAAAAACTAAGCATGGTTGACCCTGGTTAGTACCTGGATGAGAGCCTCCCTGAGCAAACCTTGGTTGCTGCTGGAAAGGGTGTTAGTGAAACCTGCAGGAGGTGCTCACCGTGCAGTCTGTGTGGGTCCCAACACCCCAGTACAGTGAGGTGTACTGTTCAAGAAAAAAAAAAATTGAGACAGAAAAGCAAGGTCCTGATTCTCTGTGGTTATTAACGATCCCAGGGTGTTCTTTGTAATGAGTAGGGGTGCTCCCCAGTGTCCTAGCTAGATGTCCCCAATGACCTTTATCAATCTCCTCATGTGACCTGGCCATATCACCCTCCTCCCCACCTATAGCTGGTGTGTCCTGAGCTTTTTGGTGCACTATGTTGGGGCAGCATCCTTGTGGATGCTGCACACTAGTGCTGGTGGAGAAGAGTCCCTATTTCCAGTGTAAAGACTTCTGGGTGTGTTGAAAAGCACTATATAAATGCAATGCATTATTATTATTAGATGCCTATTGTGACATGTACTAAAAGCTTTTAGGGAGGGACACGTGATGTGCGAGGTGCTTTTCCTCTCTCGTTCTTGTGCTCCCAGACTCTTTCCTGTGTGAAATGAGTACTTCTGTCACGTTGTTGTGCTCCTGTTAAAATATCCACCCCGTCCCACCGAAGGGTACGAGTAGACACCACAACCTTCAGTCACAATGGAACCACGCTGTCATACAAAAGGCAAAAATGAATTTGAATTTCACCCCTGATAAGATTACCATAAGCCAAATTACATACTCTTATAAAAGCATTATTATTAATCTGCCTGTGGCAGTGCAGAAATGTAAAAGACTGCGATATTTCACGTCAGTTGTGCTGGGAAAGTATTTATTACAAGGAGGCTTAGCATGTATCTTCTGCGACACGCCTTCAAGGACCGCCGAGTTTTAAAATGTGTTACGTCCGCAATTCGGTTTGAAAATCCAATTATTCTCGCAACTGTTGAATTAATTTAGCAGTGTATTATTTTTGTGATATTTTCAAAACAGAGGGTTTCCTATACTATCTCTTGGGTTAATTTAATTCCAGTGAGCTCCCAAGAATCTCCCCAAATGGACACAGATAAATCACAGCAAAACGTCCCTGTGGAGCTCAGTGTAAAATGAAGGCATAATAAATTAAACGTATGCCACAAATGTATTATAATTTTTCCATGCTTGACTGGACCTTTTTTCAGGACCTACCGAGGTCAAATTTTTAACTTTCCTTCACAGACCGAGTAGCTTAAAAGGCTATTCTAACCTGTTTTGCATTAAATGTTGGTACGTCATACTTTCTTCCTCATTGTAAGAAGAAATATTTAAATCTAAAAATTTAATGTCTGACATAGTTGAAAATCAGGTAACATCAGCATTTTGCACACAATCATGCTAAACAGAGCTTCCTTTATGTATGAAAGTGCAGCGCATGTCTCTGTTAATAGAAGGAAAAATATTTCACTGGCAATTACAGCTCATAGACAATGAAACAAAGATCTGTTCTGTGATCTGTTTATTTGCTTTGCATGAAAATGTATTGATCGAGGTTGAAAAGGGGTAAAGGAAAATGAGATTGGGGGATGTTGTATTTTTAATGGAGAGGATAGATTAGATTCCAGGCCACATTCAACAGACCTCCGCTCCATCACGGTTGAGAGTGAAAGCAGAGGCATGGGCCATATTGAACCAGAGGGAATCCTGCTGCTGTTAGGGTAAATTAAACTGATTAACATTGAACAACACGCCAAAGCAATGGAGATAGATGATAACCCTGGTGGAAAACGCCAGAACCGGGCCTGCAATTTTTTTTCTCCAGGAAGGCCAAGGCTATCACATTATTAGGCTCGATCATGAAATGAGGTGAAACAAGTTCCGTGCTGTGGATTTCTCTTTTCTCATCATTCTAAATTTCCTTCTTCATCATTGGTTTTCTGACCCAGTGAAACTTGCAGAGTGAGCTGCTGATCTGAAGAACGTCTCTTCCGTCCCTTCTTGACTCACTGTTTGCAGGTTTACCTTGTTTTATATGAAAAGATAGACTGTTGGTTTTAGGAGAATGTTTAGGTTAAATTATGTCTTCCAATTTTAACACTATGAAAAAAATAATCTTGAAAAAACTAATATTTAATGGATTTTGACATGTTGTTAATGAGAAGGGCCCATTAACAAATATAAACAAGTTGCATCAGTGCACATTAAGAATGTCATCATGGCTCGTACATGCATGAGACAGAGAAAAACTAGATAAAACTGGCAATCAAATTTTGTATTTCAGAGACATTTCAGAGGGAATTTCTCCTGTTTTCAGGAGCTCTTGATTTTAATAGCGTTTACATTTTCCCCTGAGTGACAAAGACAATATGTGTCCAAGAGTGGGCACAAACACAGCAAGAGCTTAATGATACACAGCGAGGCTTTAGGGTGTCACGTGAGCATGCCCTTCACAGCAGGCAAGCAGGCAGCCTGGGACTCCACACTGTCAGCAGAGTGGCACACGTACAGAGCCCGCCCCTACATCAAAGCCACACGCCTGCACCAATCAGCATTCAGCACAGGGCCAAGTTGATGCCTTCAACTGCTCGATATCCACTTTGAAGTATACATACACCCACTCTCACCTGCATAAAAAATTAATTGCTGTTTGAATATAAGGGGTTTCAGCTTTTAGGTGCCCTGAGATAAGGACGCCAAAGCTCACTGCTAATATTATTTATTTGCTTAGTTCACCCAGGATTACATTTCACACCCAATTAAAGAAGAAACATTTGACTTTTAGGAGCTAGAACTTTCACCCATTGAGCTAATTAATGTATTGCAACTCAACTTACACTTTTCTCTGTAGGTGAAAGGTGGGCATGTTGTCTGGTACACTCATCTTCCTTTAGTGGAGTTACAAACTGAATAAGTTTTCCACAATAAAATGCACCTGGAAGTGAGCAACAGATGAGCACTTGTCTCACTTTCTCCACGTTTCACTTTTTGGGAATTTGAAGGCTGCCCTTTTGACTGATGCAGGTATACGCATGGTTATACACACTTGGAAATAGTTTGTATCTTCTGCTGACAGTTAAAATATTTAACATCATCTAACTAAACATAATGTCAGCAGCCATGATTACCTGGTATAATGCCTGTTAAGAAGCACTTTGTACTATTATTCTACAATATCTTCTATCTTTTCTTACATTGTTCTGCTACATCTTTCCTAATATCCTCACTTCACTGTCCAGGGCTCATGTTTTTCACTCAGAGAATGCAGAGGGAGTCTAAACCAAGAAGGAATTCCATTGGTGGCTGGGGAAAGGCCACAAACATTATTCTTCACTCCTGTTGCTAGGTGATACAGTTTAAGGTATAGAAAAGTGTTGGACAATTATTCTAGACATGCACGCTGGGGGTTCTGGGGTGCTTATGGAAGAAGTCCGACTATCCATTACTTGGAGGCACGGAGGCTTGCTAGCCCTAGTAAATCTTCCATCATTCTTCCTTTACTGCAGGTCCCCAGCCATTTTCTTTAACTGACCGGGTCTGCAGAGGAGGATGGGTAGAGTGCTACCTTCCTGAGTCTGACTTCTACAGCAGGATGTGACACTAAGTAAACACAAGGTAAATAAGCCATAGTAAACCCATCTCCATGTCACCCATAATATTAAACAGCCAATCAAATGTCAGACATTTTTTAAATGGAGCACAACCACACATTTATAATACATTGTATCACCAAGCATTGAGCATATGACCAATTAGAGCCTGTAAGAAAAATTGTAGGTGATTACTTTTAGCTCTAACTGTTGGTTTGGAAGCAAGGCTTTCATTGGCTGAGCTAATGAACCTTTTTTTATAGCTAATCAGACCCTTAGTCAAGAGGCATACTTTGAAAATGTCACCAAGCTTAGGAAATGTTCCAAATAAACAAACCTCCAGCTCATACTTCAATTATGTCACTCTATATTGCAATTTATGTTTCAAAACATTACATGTTGATGTTTGCAAATTATAAATTAGATACATGTTTTGCACTTTTTAATTTTCTATATTTGCCACAAAGCAAATTTAACTGTGATGCCCAGTTGACAGCTTTTAACTGTGAAAGTAGTAAAAGACTGCAACAAATGCTCCTAAGATATGCCTCAGAAGCATTTCTTTCCATACATCAGCATGAATTTATGTATTTTCAAGGATTTCTAACTTGGGGAAAAGGCTGGCTACCTTGAAAGACACTAACATAAAAAGAATTATTATCACCACCCCAATAACTCAAAAATATAAAATTTATCCTTTGCAAAGAACTCATGAATTCAAATGTATGCTGTTCTGTCAGCAGTGTCCATGAGGTGCCGTTCATCTTAAATTCATTTCTTAAATTTCAGTTGTTCACATTTTTATTTTTACATGGACAAATATGAATAATAAAAAAACAGGCTTATTAGAAGACCTCATTCTCACAAAACGTAGAAGGAGAGAATGCCAGAACATGAAGAGGACAGCAAATAAACCGAACAGAATGAACAATATTGAGGAGTGGGGAGGCGGGGCTAAGTGGCTGAAGGACTACTTTCAGTGGAGAAGGTACAAACTATGCTAGGGGTTCAGCTGTGAGGAGCAGGACCTTGGGTTTGCATCTCTCTTATAAAGGCAAGCAACTAGCCCTTCTCCCGTGAAGGTCCTGTGGGCACAAGGGGCAGCTGATGTGCATGGACTGGCTGCAGCATGCCGTGAGTTTTAGAGCATGTTGGCTAGTTGAGGGATTCCTGCAGAGTAATGAATTAGAGTAGTCTAGGCAGAAGGAAATTACAGCACGCCCACATGTTGCATGCCTCAGGCTCTGCTAAACATACTTCTACTCTAAAGTAATGATAAGAAAGGTGAAAACGCTCCTGGATTTCAATGCGTGATTTTTAAAATTATGTTACTGACCTATTTTACACAAACTGAGCGCTGATGATTCATAGTGGCATATGGTTTGAAATTTTAAAGAAAACATTTTATTGATAAGAAAGTACTGTCAGAGGTAGCCAAGGTGACAAGTTTGTGGTGTAGTGTTCCAGGTCTGGAGAAGAGATTCTGCTGTTCATGGAGTGAATAATATAACCTAAAAAATAGCAGACTTTAGGACTGTTATCTGATGTCCTCAGGTGTAGCTCAAGATGACAAATGCTGTCCTTGTCTGGCATTCACTGAGAACTTGTGGTAATTGCAAACTGAAATAGACAGACAATCACATCAGTCTGACGTGAACTAATTTTGTGTTTGGTGCACAGTGTTCGTATGCACCAAAAATGCAGAACAGAGTCTGATAACATTCTGGGACTGGAGTAGGCTGGAGTGGACTGGAGTAGGCTGTGCCCTAAAGGTCATTCAGCTTTAGGTGATGTGCTAAAGCTTTTTCCTTAAAATAGTCTGGTTCACAGCCAAAGCGGGTTCACTTGTAAGTACATATAAAAACCATGTGAAAAAGGAACGTGGGAAAAATAGCCAACGTTACCTGCATAACTACTGCTACATAGATGAGAACCTTGGTAATATCATGAAAAAACAATGAGCAGAAAAAAAGGAAAAGATAATTTTAAAAAAGAGAATAAGGCAGCATATGCCTGCCTCAAGGCCATTGAAATATAACACATACCAAGAAGCCTGCTTAATAAAAAAAGAGATACTGGCCTTTAGCAGTTTGAAACAATGCCATGTTTAAGGTTTTTGAGGCCAGCTGTAATGGAGCACATGTTTATGTCTGTGTCTAAAGTCAAAGGCAGAGGTGAGCGAATGTGATACCAGTCCATGTGTAGTGACCTGACTCTGGGGTTTGTACAGTGTTTTGTGTGCTATCACAAATTACTTTGGCATGAGAAGTAATAGATAAAGACGGAAATTTTTTAAAATATGACCAATTTATTATTATTATTATTATTATTATTATTATTATTATTATTATTATTATTATTATTAATGGAAGTAGTGAATTTGGGTGCTCAAAAAAAAAAATAAAAGGTTGAGCGGAGCAGAGCCATGAAAAATAAATCAGCGCAGAAATACAGTCGTACTGCTTAAATCTGACACCCTGAAAATCTTGCCTAATTTCCCGATTAAACTCAACAAATGGCTTCAGAGTGCCTTAGTGGTGTGTAGTTTATTAATTCACTGGGTCTGACAAGCAGTGTCTGACGAGTTTCGAAATGAATGAGGACAGTCAGTGGCTCCCTAATGGGCCTGCTAGAGCGGTCCCATCAAACGCAGGCCTGGCACAGAATGGCATGTGTGCCAGCTGTGCCCCAAGAGTCATACAACAACAGAACAAATTTGCATCATTCTGGCAACTCCAGGGGAGGGGATGGTTGTGTTACTCTGCACTGATGCAAAAGGCCAGCAGTTTCCAGTAGTGACGGTCATGTGGTTTCTGTGGCCACCATTGTCCTGTGTGGTGCTGCTGTGTGCTGCATCGTGTCAGGTTTACATGTCGGCGCTGCGGAGGCCATGACTCATACAGCAGTGTGAAATGCAACCTTGCTGTGGCGTGACTTTGTTACACATTGAGGCGTGAGACCCATATTCGCCACTTCATGAGACCCAGACTATGCATTATAACATACTATTTACATTTTGCTATTCAGGATCCAGGGACAGCAAGGCATATATTCACCATTCCTGATTTTTCGCATACTGCACTACAAAGAAATCCTGATGAAATATAAAGTACACCACTCATCAACTGAGATACACACAAGGTCAATTGCTTTACAGTGATTCAACAGCCAGGAAAAACCTTATAGCATATAATAATATATTATTATATGCAATAACAATAGCATATAAGTCATAGACATTTGCAGACCTCCTTAACCATCAAATATAGGTGCAGCTGGCTGTATTTTCATGTCAAACCTATTCTGTGTTAAATACAAATCCATAAGGATTCAAGAGACTGGTTTTAACAATAACAACAACTACATGCATGGGTATGGTTGCTCTTGGTCCTTTTAATCACAGTGTTCCTGGAGGTCATGTTATTCTCAGTATTAGTTGTAAAAAATCAGTGTATCGTTTTAGGCTGAGAACTGTGTATTTGCTAAAACAATGTGCCGTGGATTGTGACACAGCCTGGTAAGCGCTGGGCAGCTTTGGCAGACATGTGCCTTGACTTCTGACTAATTATTTGGCCCCTTGGAGACCCCTAATTTGCAGCGCTAATGATTACTGTTAAGTTGTAAATTTGTTGAGCTGTCACGTTCCTGTCAACATGCAAGCAACGTAGAGCCTGACTTTCCCCAGACTGTGTAATTAGATCGGAACACATCTCATTTTAACAAAGTACTCAATTTTACTGTCAAGCCTGGTGTCTAGTGTTAACTTGTCCTTATTTCCTGTGAACCTCCACCCCATCACTGGCAACAACATGTCAAATTAATTGAGTGCATAAGTTCATTCCACCTTTTTGCCTACACATTTCAACAGATGAACTTGTATTCCTATCTCCCCAACGTAACTAATGAATATGAACAGGGCCCTCTGTGCCAAACAACCTGTGTTCTTCCCATTTGCCATGCTAATACAAAATTAATGTTATCCCATTTTTCTAAAGTTGGGTAGCTTTTTGAATTAGGACACCATGGACTTGGCTACTGTAATCACTTAAAACTTAATTAAAACAGCTGTTGCAAAGAGAATTCTGGCACATGGATGATACCACAAGACCATCATAGTTCTTATCTGTATGCTTATCATTTTGTTGCATGGGTGACACAGTAAGACAAAGTGCATAGTTAGTGCTAGTCAGTTACACACCCTGGCATTTCAGCACCCCGATCTCTTATTGTCCAGGGTACCACAACAGAGACCGGCCAGCAGCCATCGGATTACGATTTTTTATCACAAACTGCTGTACCACCTACAGCTTTCTTCACAGATCAGCACCTTGATTGTATTATAGTGTTATACCACAATTTACTTTATTTTGAATGTAAAATAACTGTTCAAACAAGAAACAGCCCTAAGCCTAGGGGGTGCTACTATGGGTGCCAGAACTGTGCAATCGGTGTCCAAAGGAATGGTTACAGATGCTATTAAATTGCATTCATACGATGAACAGACTGATTGTTACATAAGCAATAAGAAGTTCAAATTTTATAGGTTAAATTTATAATTTTATAAAAGCTACACAGTTTTGGTAGGCCATTCAAACAGTGGTAAAAAACATATGCACGTTTTATGAAAAAATATATCAGATGTGTGTGTGTGTGTGTGTGTGTGTGTGTGTGTGTGTGTGTGTGTGTGTGTGTGTGCTCTATACATACACATTTCACATGTAGCATATTGAGCATGACTAGTGATTTGAAAAGTGTGATGTTTAAGATACAGAAATATTAAACTAACGGAGTAGAAGGCCATGCTTTGCACTCCTGTAAAAGGTTGGGCTTCTTATTTTCTTTCATCCCAGTATCTGTGCCAGTAATTGCAGGACAGAGAAATATGTTCTTGTCTCTATTAGGTGCTGGCACCCCATCTCTGAGGAGTGACAGTGATGTAGCAGCACTCCACTCATGGCAGAGGAGTTGGGTGCTAGTTCATTTACTAGACCCCAGAGTCAAAATTAGAGCGACGGGACTGGGAGCCGAGTGACTGATTGTGGGTGTTAGTGTTTCTGATGTGTCATAACCAAGGAAGACCATGAAGTCCAGAAGAACAGATTGAGTAAATAATCCATATGACTTGACATGGTTTTCTGCATGCTCACATTTGGGTGCTGACCAGACAGGTTTGTAAATTTGTTAACGTTTGTGTTTTTGTTCTTAATTGCGTGACGAGCTTGCACAATCATCAATGTAAACATGATGTAGCAACACTCTAAAACAGAACGGCTGTGCTCTGATTTGTTCTGATTATGGTTGCTCTCCTAGCTAAAATGAGATTGGGGAGGCTGGCTTTGGCTTACAGCACAAAATAGAGTGCAGCACAGTGGGTAAGAGGTGTGTGCACAGAGGGGGGGCGGTGCTGCCAAGCAGCAGATGAAAAGAGTTTTCAGTCTCATCAGCGATCTCCATCTGCAGAACCGTGGAACAGCCACTGAAATATTCATGCGCCCTGGAAACTGTTTTATTTGCCCCTAATTGACTCTTGAGATGCTTTCTTTAAAATCGAGAAGGGATCTCTGTGTGAAATCTGCTGATTAAAGCTGTTTTAGATCCTTAATTCCCTCTTCTTCATCTAGTCACCAAAGCATGCTGGGGGACTTCACACTGGTCTGGAGTGTTCAGGACTGTTGTCCAACAGAATATTGGCACCGTTGGTGGTTGAGACCCTTCCTTTTTCTTGCTATGAAAAATGGAGCATCTGAACATTCGAGGGTGTCTGCATCGTAACCAGATAATTCAAAAACATACTAGTGGTTTTGCATGTTCAGAACAACAAAAAAAGAAACATTTCTGTCAAATTAGAATGACCTGGAGCTAACATTTAAAAAATTCACCTCCCCTTCGTGAACTTATTTTTCTATTCATAATAAAGTCACAAGCAGCGGTTGATTGCCTAAATCTTCAATTTTCTGTTCTTTGAGAGTCACATACTAAAAGGGGAAAACATTTGAAATGCGTTCACTTTTCACACGGTTATGCACTGGCCTTTAGCTGGCTGTGCATTTGTTAACACAGCACTTTCTATGCAACAATACAACTCAGCAGAAAGCTTCCTCCTTCACTTTGATTTTACAGTATAATCTCTGCTCTCATCTCCCCACCCTCCCTACTTTAACCTTACAAATTAACAAGGAAAGAAAATCAGTCCAGCATGCAAGAGGAAACAAAGGGTCACTCACTCTCGGTCTTCACTTTAAACAATACTTTTTTAACGTGATGGCTCCCAATTCCCAAAACCCTGGAGCTTTGTGAGTGATTTGAACAATATGGTGTGGAAAATTTCCTTGCTTTGCAGAAAAAACTCAGGGTTTAAATCTTCCACATATTGCATAATCCCAACATCATTGTGTGCTATTGACTGGGGTTGATTGCTTATGCTGTGATTGGCTCATTTCAATTATTCATAAAGCTGAAATTAATACCAGAGCCCAGGCCTCTGCTCTCACTTCTCCCTGTGTCTTCTCATTAGCCA
The DNA here is from genome assembly GCA_025773905.1 of Chitala chitala. NCBI lineage: Eukaryota > Metazoa > Chordata > Actinopteri > Osteoglossiformes > Notopteridae > Chitala > Chitala chitala. The sequence continues at coordinate 4,305,145 of JABJVR010000077.1, forward strand.
CCATCTCCTTAAGCCTTTCGACGGTTTGAATGAAATTGCTCCCAACCTGTTTTAATCAAATTTCTCCTTGTGTCCTGCCGTGCTCTCAGCTTTACAATTCGCAAAATATTTATGCTCCATTCTTCTCAACAAATTCTAAATAAGAGACAATTAAGGTGCGAAAAACTCAGAGGGAGGAAGCCAAGAGTCGCGCGCTTCCCGAACGAGAGCCGTGATTAAATGATTTACTCCTCCATGTTGAGGCTCTTCAAAGGACCTTGAGAAGTCCTGGAAGTCTGGAGGCATGATGAACATGATGTACTGGCTTTCTGTGCTACAGTTCTGTGCTACATAATGTGCTATAAAGGAGAGGCTGGGGAAAGACACGGTGCCAAATCTCGCTTGTATACTTAGGTCATATGAGTGTCATTGTGACTTATGAGCCTGCAGAATGCATTCCTGGAGGTAGGTGTGGGGTGCCATTTACTCCCTCTTCTTTCATCCTCTGTTGGGCAGACACCCCCAGCAGTGTCCTCAGTGACGAATGGCTGCCAGGACCATTTGCTGAGTAATCCTCCTGTTGATGCTCAGGGTGCTGAGAACTCCCTCTCCTGCACTGCTGTGTCACAGTGGGTGGGGGGAGGGTTGGCAGAGTGGCATTACTCCACTGAGCACTCGTGTGAGAACCAAGGTGCCAATCACACTCAATTGCCAGCGACGACTGGGCTGTGCACAAGAAGATACGGTACACAGATCTGGTGCCATCCAGGGTTCGCTCTCAGAAGACAAAGGGGCTGAAAGGCTGCTTAAAATCCTGCACTGATGTTTCACACGAAGCCAAAGGGCTTTAATATCCCCACAAAGCTGTAAACAGCCTGCGGTGCTGCCTTTTCCGCCTGCTTTGCTATAATAACTTCAATGCAACATCTATGATAAGTGGACACTCAGTCTGACATGTTGCCATTTTCAGGACAGGCCTGTTACTTTGTCAGTAATTAGACTTCCTTAGCTAACAAGATAAACACATGGAAGAGGGCTTGAGGAGTCCGATAATAATCTCAGACTGGGCTGCAGAGTGTTGATATTTAACACACGTTGTGATAAAGAGCTTAAGCAATGTGTCCTTGGATTGCCTGTGGATTTGTTTGTTTAACTCAGCATTGCTTTTCCCGCATTCCAGTTTCTCCTGATAGGCTGTACAGTTATTTCCCCTCACTGACCCAGCAGAGTTGGGGAATCTACCTGCTCAGTGGGATGACCTCTGCTGTGCAGTCAAGGTTGCCGGTTGACGTGATTGAAAGCCGAGTGAGAGCATTCAGCTAGCTTCATTACTCTAGCCTGCCCCTTTGCGCTGCAGAGGGGCCTCTTCATCAAGTGATTAACAGGCTCTTTCTTCTCCAGCTATCAGACTGGGACAGCACTGAGCCAGATCCTGCCAGGAAAATAATAACCGCACCTGAAGCGCCAGCCACCTGGTACCTGGGTCCGTCTCTAGCACTTGTGGAAGTGGCTGATGTCTCAGGTACCTGTGCGTGTGCACTTAATCTGATCCTGTCCAAGATTTTCTGAGGTGCTAGAGGGGCAAGTGAACACCAGTGATGGCACCACCATGTGTCCAGGCTGGAAACCCAGCTGACTGAGAATACTCATCATGGAGTATTAGGTTCAGTGGCTTGGTGGCTGTGACTCTGATCCTCAGAGCCAGGAACCTGCAGTTTACGACCATCCTTTAAGAATTTTTTGTGGCCTTCTGAAGGAATGCCCACATAAGTTGACAGCATCAAAAAAAAAAAAAAAAACTGGAAATTTTCTTGCATGATGTAATAGTGCTGTACAAATATAGTTATGGAAGTGATAATTAGCAAACGTACATGAGTGGTCTGGAATCGAGGCAGATTTGACATAATATATACACACTCCATGCTGCATGACACTTGGCCTGAGTGTGTCTGTCAATAATTAATGTAAGCAGAAATGAAGCATGGTGAGCAGGATTGTCACAGCCAATTACTGCTTTTGTTAGATCTTTTCTCATTGGCTACTTGGTTGTTTCCTGTTGGGTTCACAAGTCAGGATCTGATAGAATGCACCAACCCCTCGCTCTACGGATTCCACTCCAGAGATTAATTTCGCCTTCACCACCTACACATGTAAAAACAGGGATAAGTTGTAGTTTCATTCCCAAGATAGAGATAAAACTTCAGAATTAATATTTTTAGAAGTAATCACCCAAGACATCACAAAGTGGAATAAATGTTGACATTTAAGCCTTTGGGAAGGAAGCCAGATACCAGATATATACATGCTGTGTGATGTATATTTATACATAATTCAATTCCCAAGTTGTTTTAATTAATGAAGTGAGCTCTTCAGAGCTTCTTATACAGTGTATTACATTACTGCAGGATAATGAGCTAATGGAGTGAGGTAGCGTTTGTAACATGGTTTTTGTTCTTTGCTTTAGCAAAGGAGAGATGCTCAGTCTCAGCAGATTAATAACTTTGAAAGATGCTAAGGGTGCTCTTTATTACAGCAATTTCTTGTGTTAGAGTAAAAGTTCACACCTCTAATTTGAGCTTTTTACTAAGAAACTGTTTGCATAAAACTTAAAATGGTATAATAGCAAATTTTGCTGCATGTCAGGGCATTGGGATCAGCTTAATGATGTAAGCTGCTGTTTTATATCTCAGCAAAGCACTTAACTTAAATTGCCAAAATAAATATGTACCTAAGTAAATTGTGAAGAATGGTAATTGATGCACATTGTGCTTTAAAACACAACAGTCAAGCAAATCTTTTCAAAAACCATAATTTCAGGTGCCACATCAACATTAAATTAGTTGGCAAATGCTTTTAACTATAGCAGTTTTCAGCTTTAGTTATTTATAAAACAGTATTTTCGGTTAAGTACACACCCAAAGATACAACAGCATAGTTCCTCTTTGGACATTTGTGCAACTCATAGTTGTTAAATTATGCACTACCACAAGAGATGGCCATTACTATTCCTGTATTACTATCAGGCTAAAGAAATAGACTCTGAACTTTTCCATCTCTCTTCCTCTCCCTTTTTCTCCCCTTCTCCCCCCTCTGTCTCTCTCTCTCTCTCTCTGTCTTTCCCCCTCCCTCTCTCATTCTCTCCCTTTCTTTCTTTTGTCCCCCTCTCTCCCTCTCTTCCTTACTCCCTCTCTCTCCCCCTCCCTCTCTCATTCTCTCCCTTTCTTTCTTTTGTCCCCCTCTCTCCCTCTCTTCCTTACTCCCTCCCTCTCTCTCTCTCTCTCTCTCTCCCTCTCCCCCCCTTCTTCCCCCCTCTCTTCTACCTCCTCCCTCTTGGGCTCCTCAGGCCTTGCATAGCAGTATGCAGCTGAGATGTGTAACATCACTCTGCCACATCAAACAGCTGTAATCTCCTGCTTTGATCGGGCCTAATTATCCTCATCTGAGCTGGTTAAGATAACCCTGGCTGCATGCCCACCGCCTCTTCCAATACCTCTGCGTCCACCTCCCTGTCTCGCGCCACACCCAGCGTCACAACTTTAGAGAAATATTAGAGCAGACTGCATCTGGTTGTCAAACTTTAGAAAAGAAACTGCCTTTTTACCTTTTTGGTTACTTGGAAACACAAGTGGGCTGACACATTGCGCTGTTCATGTTCTGCTCTCTCTGTCAGGTAGATACAAGACACAACATGCTCTTTGCATGGAACTGCTGTCCCTACTTCTCTACATTCACCCTACTGTTTTGTCATGTGTTGAAGTGGTATTTGCAGTCACAGTTTGAACCAGTGTTGATGTTCATGTTTTTTTTGTTCAAAATCTGATCTCCAGCTAAATAGAGAAAAGATCTGCATGCTGTACTGTGGAGGTGAGATCTGTTTCCATTCAAGCACTAATCTTACATCTGACCTCGTCTGTCCTTCCATCTGTCCTTCGGATGTTTGTGCATAAACAGTGCGTAGGAATTGCCCTGGAATTGCTGTCAATCAAACAGTAAGTAACATGCATCCATACGCATTATGCCCCGGCCTCACAAAAGGCTGACTGCCCTGATGTCACCTTGGCATGGTTCAGCTTTAAATTGAGCCCCAGACCCCAGGGGTCACCGTTACCTTCGTGATGGCTTTTGGTCTGCAATGTATGGCAATATGATGGGGTCAGTGGGATGAATGTGGCTTATCATTTGGGCCTGAATTATTCAGGAATTCTGGAAACGCAGGCCTATGTAATTTGCCTCCTGAAACCCATACATCTCTGAGCTGAGGCTCTGGACTGCCAAAGGGCTGAGATTTTACTCTCCTCACAATACCGTAAGGCAGAGCGGAAAACAGGGTGATCAAGCGATATAAGTGGTTCTTCACCCTCACATTTCTCACAGCAAGATGTTGAAGAGTGGGAACCTCTTAAACTTTTTTTCTTAATGGCTATTCTTAATTTCTTATTAAGTGTTTGTTATAACAGTTTCTTGGAAGGATGTAAGAGATGAGAAGATGAAATCTTAGAATGACAGACACAAACCATTGGACTAGACTTAAATTTTTTTTTATCTAACAAGGCACAATAAGCACATGTTCTTTATGCAGTTTGGCCATCAGGCTGCTACAGTATGCTCTATACTGACTCCAAAGTAACTACTGCAGCAGCTGACTTTAAACTCACAAGCAGGCAGTCTTAAACTGTATTCAGTTCAGTACAACTTTCTAGGTGGCTGTCTACAACTGACTCAGCCAATACCCATTCTATTTTCTGTTTCTTGTGGTGGGCAAAAAATGTTAACTATTCTCCTCTGTAAAACACAGCCTTCAGCAGTGTCACTGATGCATGGGTTACATTATTAAACCCAATTTTTGTGCTAACAAGACTGCTGGAGCCTGCTAGCATAGAGACTCAGTGTTGTTTCTCTTTCTGCTGTTTGGGAGGGAAGAGGGCATGAGGGGACGGGCAAGTTTTATTATGAAGGTGATCCATTCAGTGACCCCCAGCGCCAGGCAAAGTCACAATAAATCCCTTCTCCAATGAGGCGTCTCCCAGCCCCCCGTAATGTAATGTAATCTGAATGGGAGACGAGGAGCTCGTTTAATATCTAAAATTGACGGCATTGTTTTCCTTTCTTTTGCCAGGCGATCCACATTAGTCTGACAGCTATTGGAGCTTCAATCACTTATTCGATTTGCAAGTATAATGCACCTGGTAAAACATTTTTCTTCTTATTCTTAGGAGATCACAGACGGCCTCATTTTCATTACCGTCATTCAATCAAACAAGAGGCCTGTTAGTCTTCAGCCACAACATCAATGGGACACAAATACATCAACTTCACAATGAAGCCATCCAGGGATAAGCGTGCCAGTAAATCTACAAAATGCCAAGAATGTAGTCTGAAAAGAAATTGGTGCTCTGCTCCTTACGTGCTGTTGTGTGGTGGTAGCTTTGTGCTGATGTTTCATTATTAAAATACACAAGCTAGGCTAACAGTCTAGGATCCCTCTGGGCAGCTTTAAAGCCTACTATTATACTGTAATTTTCTAAAGCAATATTCTGTTAAAAAAATTAATTCTGTGGAAAAAAGCAACCTTTACAGTTACACAAAGTTTTCCTTCTCTATGGCACTCTTTTACGCCAGTATCAATCAAACAATTCCTACTCAAATTCTACTCAAAAGCTTTTATCCAAGACACAGAATCTGAGTTTGCGCATTAACATGTGTCCAAAAATTACTTTAAAGGAAAATTGCTTTGGCTCTACAAATAGAAAGTCAAGCCAGTTGAGCAGATCCGCTTTGTGCCAGAACAATGTTCCTAAAATGTTGTTTATCTTTAAGCATTTTACTGAGGAGTACTGAAATATATTTGTATACAAACAGAAGCCTTTCAGATTTGATTTTTTTTTTCTGCTGAGAGCAGTAAAAAGACTTAACACTGGAAAAAATACGCTCTAGATGACCAGCGTCCTTCTGTTACATTATTGATACAGTACAACGGGTTTTTAGCACAAACTTATTCATTTGAATTATTACTTCAGGCTTAAAATGTTTCACATTACAAAATCCAATAGTTCTTCCTACAGAGCAAATAAAAATCTATTCTAAGCAGTCTGTGGAGTTGAACGTCCTCTCCAAAATGCTGCTAATCCACACAGGAGAGTAAAGACAGAGGTGAGAGCAGCAGATCTCCACAGCTGCGCACTTCAAGGTATCTTCCAGAAGCTTCCTCAGAGCTCTAAATCCCCCCAGACTTGCCTGGGATGGAGACAGAAGATTGCAATTGAACCCCCCCCCACCCCAGGATCCAAAATCAATACCAGGTTTGGGCCTAACTGCTGGAACTCCCACAGTATGGCTGGTTACCCACACAAGCAGCTGCTGACTGGCACTTGTTAATCCTCCCAGGCTGAGCACAGCCCTTGCCTCCGGAGCAGGGAGAGTAATGGGAGAAAGGCCAGACAGGGAGCGGCAGCTGGGCTGCGTCCCGCATCCCCCTTTATGCAGCGCTTAATGGGCACAGGGAAAGCACGGCGCACCAGGGCAGCGTGGGCCTCACCAGAGGCTCGAGCTGTTTAGCATCGCGGCTCATCATTTAGCCGACCTGTTTGTCGGAGACTGACAGCGTGACGTGGCAATTAGGGTAAATTACATGAATGACCTGGGAACTGTAAATTACAGTTAAAGGACAAACGTGATTAGTCTTAAAATAATGCCCCAGTGGCTCGTGAGGGTTGATGTTGCCTCTAAATCGAATTTAATCGTGAAGTCAGCCATGAGCCGCAGCAGGAGCGAAATATATCATATACGTGTTTGTCAAACGTTAAAAAAACGCTCATTTTAATACATGAGCAAAATGTTGTGCTAACATTACCCTGTTACTTCTGGGACCTGATCTTGCTATGGCAAATGCAGTCTAAAACTACTCCACCAAGGCTGGAAAGCATTTAGCATTGCTGCAGGCGGTACAGTAAGACCTGTGACTTATGACCACCCTAATGTACATCTTGTAAGTGGTACTAAGACAGGAATGGTCTTATGTCTAGGTGGGAATCACCTCCTGACATATAATTTCAACAACACCAACTTTTAATTACAACCTTTGTTTTAATTTATTCAGTCATAATAATCAAGCTCATCAGTTATTATGTCAATTATTATTATTATGCTATTAGCCTTATTAGCAGTGGTAATAGAGCCACAGAGCCCAAGGGTCACTATTTTAACTCAGTGAAAACAGAATCTATGATATGAAGGTGTGTTAGCAAGTGCAGTAACGGCACTGGTGGCCTCCGCTTGTTCGAAGGGGCAATTATGTTGCACTTTCTATATTCAGGTATGGACCAAAAAACCAACAACATGTCATGTTTTACAGGCTGTGGTCATGTAGCACAAGTGATCCCTCATGTGAAAGTGAATCTCATGTAATTGCAGTCTGTGTTGTATATTAGGAACAGTCGGGGAACAGGATGGTCACTTAGCTCAAGTTTTCCTGCATTTCTAGAATTGGGGTGTAATTATAAACACTTGCAATTACAAATGTGGGATAGTGAGAAAGCTTTCAACCATGGTCTACCCCCGTAATGGTTCTTATGTTTTTGAATTTGGGGAAGAGTCAAAATCACAATAAATAATATGGCAAAGTACTGGCATAGCCATAATCTCATAATCTCAATCTCTCACATAAGGCCTTAATAGAGTCCAACCCAAACATGTTTACTGCTGCTGGAATTGCAGGGCATCCAACCCACTTGCAAGGCATTACACAATACACATCTCACTCACGGAAAGAACATACATGATATAAAACAGACACAACAGGTGGCCTGGAGCCTACCCAGGCAACCTTGGACAGGAGTCTGCAACCTTCACTATTAAAAGAGCCATTTTTGATCCCTCTTCCATTACAGGGAATGCTACTGCAGAGGGGTGGAAAAGCCGTGGGTTGCCAACTCCAAGGGTGCAAAGCACGGTATACCCTGGATAGGGCGCCAAGCTATCACAGGTCATTAATCCTCCACATATGTAAAATCAGTACTTTACCAGTTGTTCATTTCAAGTCATAGTCTTTCTCAAGCGATCCTGAGCATTTGTTACTCCATGTTAAGGTCTGGCGGCATGGTGGCGTGGTGGTTAGCACTGTCGCCGCGCACCTCCAGGCCTGGGGTTCAATTCCCGCCTTGGGTCT
>JABJVR010000077.1:4330419-4345681 GCA_025773905.1 Chitala chitala
CTAAACTGTATTTCGTTACCCTGTATCTATACATGTGTAATGACAATAAAGTTGAATTCTATTCTATTCTATTCTAACTGTGCAATCAAAAAGGTTTTGATGCATCTTTGATGTATTTTTAAAACAAATTTTTGCAAATGGTGTATGCAACGTTTAGATAAAAAATAAATAAAAAAACATATAATGCAATTGTAGACCATGGTATAGTACTAAGGAGGGGTGCCTCAGAGCTGGAACTCCACTGGGGTTTTAATCCAGTTCTGACACCACGGTGTAATTTATTATGTAAACCACAGAAACCGTCCGTAAAAAACGTCTTAAAATGCCTTAGTAATTGAACTGCATTTTAAATAATCATAATGATTATGAGTATGTAATTACATTATTAAAATAAAATCTCAGGACAGATCTCAATGAATAAAGGCGTACCTATGCAATGAAACATGAACGGCATAACAAATAGGTGGGCTAACAAACGGGATTTAATATTATTGTCCAAGCGTCATACTAAATTAAATGGCATTACGATTATGTTGAAAGCGAGTGATGAATGCAGAAATTACTCGCCGTTTACAGTAGAACTAAAAATCATCCAAGGCGTAGTTTATGTTGTTTATAAGACCACAAATTTTACCCAATTCAAAACTGCCCTGCTGGAAAAGGCAGCGCCTACTACATGTTAACCAACGAGGCAACGTTACATGTTCAGATCGACCAATCCGAGATGCGTCACACAACATTAATTAGATCTCCTTTCAGCCAATGGGAACGTGGCGTCGGAGTGACGTAATGAGAAGTCAGCTGTTTTTTGTTTTGCTTCATCTTTTACGGTTCAAGTTAGCAAGCAGTCTAGCTAGCTAACGGATTTTTGTTTTTGGGAATAAAGTGTTAAACACACACCCGTTTCATTCTGGATAGAACTTTCAGGTAATTAAATAAATGTAAAATTTAAATGTAATTGTTTAACTTGCTTGTCATCTATGTCTAATATGTTATTCATTGGCATTTGGTAAGGAACGCTACTGAAAACTGCCTGGCGATCCCGAGCCTCCGATCCGGTGCGGTGGAGCGGAGGTAGCTGGGGTTGGAATGGAGACTAGAGAGGGGACGGACGGTTCTCCTGGGCCGCAAGGGTTCATCTGTGCTTCCTTCAATCAAGACACCACGTAAGCGTCCTGTCACAACTTTCTGATATGCAAGATTCCTATTTGTCATTAAACACGTAACAAGCATCGATCATGTACTGACATAAATTTTTGCTTGATTTGATTGCATCCTTCAGTTGAGTTTTTGCACTTGTAGAAGTTTAGTTAAGGTTTTGTGCGCTGTGGCAAGTAGCAAAAAACCGCTCCAATTCAACACTGTAAGATATGTTAAAGTCTTGTCATATTCTCAACATTTTTTTCCATTAGCATTGTATTTTTATGGCGAAAATATATAAAATGTTAATAAAGATTTTTTTGTTTCGTTTCTTGTACAAGAACAAGTGAATGATCGGTATTAACTTTCGGTAATATAATATCACCATATGATAACACTGACAATTTACTAAAAGATGTTCGTGCCAATCTGCCTCACCCATTTTCGCAGTTTTGCCTGATTATGCTTATGATGGGAGCGTGGGGGTTGGGGGGGGGGGGTCTTTCTTGTATGTATTTTGACATTGTCTTCCCCAATAACAAAACCTCTATGTCTGATTTTCAACAAGATGCTCAGTTGCTTAATTTTTTTTAATCATTAGGTGGTATTATTATTATTATTATTATTATTATTATTAGTTTGTCAGCATATCAGAAAAGTTCTGTAACAGTTCTGTAACAGCAGGTGGAAAAAGTCACCTGACCAGTTTGTTTACTTCAAACACCCATGCAGAGTAATTTTTATTTACTGAAATTCCATAAATTACCCTTAAAAGTAAAATACAGTTGCCCTGTGTGTGCGTGCATGCGTGTGTGCGCGCGCGCTGTGATGGGTTGGCACCCTGTCTAGGCTGTATCCTGCCTTGCACCCTAGTCCCAGGGCAATGAAATGATTAACTAATTTTAATAAAACTAATGAATCTTGTGAAAAGGTTTTTTCCCAAGCTTTTTTTTCTCTTCCTAAGAACTGGAATATGCTACCTTGCAGTTCAGGTCCTTGCCCTGGTCTGCATGATGACCATATTTGTGTTCAGTAAATAAACAGTGGCTTTTCCCCCACCCTGCTTGTCATAAGCTGCCTCTTTATTCACGTGACACATGTCCATGTAATCATTCTGCTGAGCTAATGGCAGCTGGAAAAGTCTCTGCTGTAAACCAGCAGGCTGCTGCTGGTTTCCATCCGTCAGCAGTAAGTCAACTTGCCATTGTTAAGCTTTGCATTTAACCATATACTACTAATTCCTACAGCATTTTTTTTTTCATGAAGGTGGAGCCTCCTCCCACCCTCTTGCCTTGGAAAATTTCCCTTGATTTATTAAACATGTATTAGAGGATGCATTTGTGTGGGTTGTCACCCAGGTGTATCCTTCAGCAGTTACAAGAATGATAAACAGTTCTTGTGGCCAAACAGATGGTTTATGTGAGAATTGTTATGATGCTTAGCTTTTTCCCCCATATGCATCTGCTCCATGCTTGTTTTAAAATTAAATTTTGCCATATATTTACATATTAAAATCTTTTTGGTAATAATGAAAGGCATATGATTTTTCTGACTGGTCCAGCAAAAGTAAATGCCAGTGTACACCCCTACATTATTCTATCGCAAATTTTTTCCATGTGTTTTGTGACAGATAATTAGAATCATGTCAGTACTGTGTACAAGTGGAAGATGAGGTCTAAGTACAGTTGTCCTCTCCCAGGTCTTTGGCTGTGGGTACTAAGACTGGATACAAGCTCTTTTCTGTGACCTCAGTGGATCGATTGGACTGCATTCTTGAAAGTGGTGGGTTTCTTATGTTTGATATATAATGGCAGGATATCATGGTGTTTATCTGTACTTGTTAAGAATCACACTAAATATACACTGAATAAGCAGGAAGGCCCTCAGTAGATCCAACATTTTCACATAATTACTAAGATTAAGAATAACCATAGAGCACTCAGTCTTGTCTTGCGGCCATGTCCCAAGTGAGGCCTGTGCTTTCATGACCAGTTACGATACTACACACACACACACACACATATATATTTTTTTTAAGTTTTGTTTATACAGTGATGAAATTGAAAAAACAATAATATCAATGAACAGAAAATTGCTCTCTCTTTTCTCGCTTTATCGGGTTGTCATTTTTATACAGTTTTGCAAAATAGAGATCCGTTTTGTTCCTCACACCAGCATATGTGAATGTAGTATAATAATAATATTTTGTGACAAACGTTTAGTTAAGCTTGAAAAAGAAAGGTGATGGAGCCGTTTTCCATTGATGTGGCCAAGCAGTAAAGCCGAGATGGCTGTAAATCAGTTAGACGATGTCTTTAGTGATACAGTTACTGTCTATAACTCCATAGATGGGCTAACATGCTGTTAATATCTTGGAAAAAATGACTTTTCAGTCATAACTACAAGAGCAGTATGAGTTTGACAGAGAGGCGCAATGTGTATAGTGTGCACTGACATGTTCCCATGCTGACGGCCTGTTGTTTCTCCCACCTGTCAGCAGAAACCCCCGATGTGTACATCGTGGAACGCCTGTTTTCCAGCAGCCTGGTGGTGGTGGTGAGCCTGGCCCTGCCACGGCGTATGAACGTCTACCATTTCAAGAAGGGCACCGAGATCTGCAACTACAGCTACTCCAACAACATCCTGGCTGTTCGGCTCAACCGGCAGGTAGGGCACTCAGACTGACTTACTGGGCACAACTTTGACTGTGTTGCTTCTGCTAAATGTTTTGCTGTTAATAAAAAAAAATGTACCAGTTTTAGTTCCATCTCTAGATTTAATATTACTACTAAAGCATTGATGTTGGGACTGTGGTTTAAAGTCTTGTTTTGCTGTGATTGTTTATTAAAGAAAAACAATAAGTATCTAGTATCTTCAGCTACTTATTCGCACTGTTTTTTTGAGTCTTTGTGGGGTGTCCAGATGTTTCCTTGTACATCACTGAAACAGAAAAATCTTAGGCGAGATATGAAAAATCTGCCACGCTGTCTTCTTTTGTTGGTATTTAAATGGTTTGGTAAAGAGTAGAATTACATCTTCCCTTGGGGGATTTACTATTCAGGTTTCTGGCCTGCACCAGCCACACCTGCAGTGGAGTCTTAAATGTAGCATTGTATGGATGTACCAGTGTAGTCAGTGTGTGTTCAGAAGGCATGTTTTTGCCTGGCTGAGTCAGTTCCCAAAAATCTGAGCTGTGTAACGTACTCTGTAGTTAATTCAGTTACCTGAATTAGTCTCCTCCAGACAAATGTATGTAGTCATGTTAAAATAGCAACATATGTCTTTTTTTTGGTGATGTTTTTGGATTGAAATGGGTGTGTGCAATGCACAGGATAAAAATTTCCAGAGTGGTTTTCAGGTTATGGGTTGGCAGGAGATATTGTTGAGTCACTGACCATGTAAATATATAACTGCCACAGTAGCAATGCATAAACAGTGTAACTTTTAAAGTTATATTTATGGCAGGAATATTTACAAATATAAAAATGTCAAGGTATTCATGTGTTCAGTTTATTTGCTCAATTTTAACATGTAACCTTTTTTTTTCCTTTACATCACATTGTATTTGCACATATTCATGTTGACATTAAGTGATTTTATATAAACTATAAAAATGCTGAGCTTAAAAATTAAAGTAACTTTAATATTTATCAGTGAGTCTCTTAAGAGTTTAAGCTACTGCTTTTCCATTCCAAAGGTTTTTTAAAGAAGCATCATATTATTGTATCAATTCAATTACAATCAGTTTATTTTTGTATAGCACCTTTTACACAAAGTGTGCTTTACAGAAGAAATTGCAGATCGTACAGAAATAATAGCAAATGAATGATTGGAGTTAAAGACACCAATTAAGCCAGAGAACAACGGAGGAGAAGAACCAAAAACTCCCTAGTGTGTAGAAAAAAAAAAACCTCTGGGGGCCCACCTGAACACGTTACAGTGAACTCCTGAAGTACACCTTTGTATTATACCTAAATGTTTAGATGTATGTATTATAATGAAAACAAAGATTGTGTATTTTACATGGGTGCACATTATATTTGACATTTTACAATAACATTTTAATCCATATTAAATGAAAATTTGTTGGTCATATGTTTCAGTCAAGGGAGTCTTTAGTGCCAAGCTTTTATCAATGTTCAGTACTGGCCATGTAGCTCAGTTGTAAAATGAACGTGGTTAATATGGAGCTTCTGGATGCTGTGTGGATGAATGGCTTGTGTTTCTGACTTTATTTAAAGCTTAGAGACTGTAGCCCTATCATACGTGTGCTGAAGACCTTAGCCGTGAGCTGAGAGAGGCAGGCACAGCAGTGGGCTGCGTCCTGGCAGGCTGTGGAATGCAGTTGAGTAGGGAGGGGTGGTGACTACAAACGGAAGGCTAGAGCACCTGCTGCAACTCCCAGATTAAGTAGGGTTTGCAGTGGAGATAAGTGTCCAACTGCTTTCACTTTCTTCCTCTTGTTTTGATGTAGTGAATAAAGAAAATACATATTTGTACATATGTATTGTGAGTGCAGTACCAGTAAATGCAGTTATTGCACATACCGTTCTCCTTGGGTTGAGTGGTGGCTCAGCGGGTAGTGTTGACCTGTTGCCTCATGCCTGCAGGGATGTGGGCTTGAATGCAGCACTGGGTTCGGTGTGTGGATAATTCGCATCTTCTTCTGTGTGGCTTTCCTCTGGGTTTTCCACTTTCCTCTCACAGTCCAAATATACTGTTTACACTGTGTGTATGTGTGTGAGATGGGTTAATGTCTCATCCAGCATACATCTTGTCATGATCCAGACAAACCTAATTTGGGTAAGTTGTTTATGGATGTTTTCCTTCATGATTCATGGCTACATAAAGGAGTGCGAGAGATTTGGTCAGCGTCACTCTCGCTGTATGGTGTAAAGCGCTCTGTGTGGCTTGGCTCATGTAAGTGATGTTCTGTGCTCCTGCTGACAGAGGCTGATTGTTTGCCTGGAGGAGTCCATCTACATCCACAACATTAAAGACATGAAGCTGCTGAAGACCCTGCTGAACACACCACCAAACCACACAGGTGAGGTCCGTAAGCTGAACCTTCTCGTTACCCCTCAGGTGCGCTACATGTGCAGGAAGGGTACCTTCGCCCCCTTGCCCCCCACACGCTCGTGTTTATAGCCTGTGTGTCACAGTCCTGGTCTCCTCTTCTCAGGTCTCTGTGCTCTCTCTAACAACCATTCCAACTCGTTCTTGGCATACCCCGGCAGCGCCACCATCGGAGAGATAATCATTTATGACGCCAACAACCTGGTGAGGCAGGCTGTAACTAATTATTGATGTGCGACGTCTTGGTGTACTTGTTTGTTTGGACCCGGCCGTGATGTCTTGACCGCCTGCTCATGCAGAACACCGTGACCATGATTCCTGCCCACGACAGCCCCCTGGCAGCCATCACCTTTAACGCTGCGGGCACCAAGCTGGCCAGTGCCTCGGAGAGGGTGAGAGTGCTACCACGTGTCCTGCGTCCTGCACTCTGTGTCGCTGCCTTATGTGCGCCTGACACATTGTCATATCCCAGATCAAAGTCACTGCAAGCCAGACCCCTGTTTCGGCATTAGATCACTGGAAAACCGCATCATCTTCATAATGTCTTTTCAGTTTCCATAGATGTTGAATAAGACATATTGTGGCTCATTGTAAGAAGAGAATCATGTTTGATGAATCCTTATGAATACAATGAATCCTTACATCAAGCAGGAACCTTATATAAATGACCTGCTGTTGTTGACAGGGGAATCATTTTAGGTTTTGGTTTACTTACTGTTATTTCAGAAAATAAAATGGAATTAGGTTTTAGAAAGCTTACTGAAACAGCCTACATGATTAGCAGGTTATTGTAAACTTGAGGTTCACTGGTTGCTCATTTCATTCTGATGAGCACCTCTGGATGCTGGCTGGCCTTTCGGCACAGCCCTTTCACACACTTTACGGTGCGGTGCTGTTTCTCGCCTCCAGGGCACGGTCATTAGGGTGTTCTCGATCCCCGAGGGAGTGCGACTGTTTGAGTTCCGCCGGGGGATGAAAAGGTGAGATCGTGAGCAGGCGTGGCATTCTGTGGCAGGCAGCAGACAAAGGGGGGTTGGGGGAGGACGGTGTGGGCCAACGATCCCAGTGAGATACACACTTCGGTTTCTGGGATAGCCCTCTCAGGCTAGTGCCAAGATTATCATGTGCTCATCATGCTGTAAATGTGGTGTATGAAATTGACATCAAAAGCAATTTTTTTTTAACTTTTAAAATGGTTTAACTTAATTGAAAGAAGTAATTGATGAATGTTACACTTATATAGCACTGTTCTAGAACTTAAAGTGTTTTATACTGGAAATACAGACACCCACCTGGATGATGCCACAGCAGCCATAGTGCACCAGAAAGCTCAGCACACACCAGGTATAGGCAGGGAGGAGAGTGACACATCCAGTTCACACATGGGGATTGTTAGGGGGCCATGATTGATATAGCCTTTTGGCGAAGACCTGCAAGGACCCCAGGGAGCGCTCTTATCTTTAATGACCACAGAAAGTCAAGACCTCGGTTTTACATTCCCTATAATTAGTGTTGTACAACTGAAGAATAGCTTACTTTCTCCAGTATGACCAAGCTCACAAACCCTTTGATTGCCCACAGGTATGTGAGCATCAGCTCTCTGTCCTTCAGTGCTGATTCCCAGTTCCTGTGTGCTTCCAGTAACACAGAGACTGTGCACATCTTCAAGCTGGAACAGCACAGCCCGAGGTACGTGTATTACATCTAACAGCCTAACAGTTAATGTTTATTACAGAATTACACACAAAGAAACATAATTGCACCAACCTTTCTAATTATTTCATTATTGATCACAGGGTCAGCCTACCTTACACTACTGTGACAGTGCATTTTAATGCCACTAGGGGGCAGCAGTGCATCTTGTTGCCATGCAAGAATGTGTTTGCCTCCCATTTTTTGCCTGCAGACACTAGACATGAATGATGTGTCGATGTAGTAATTATGTTCTCGTGTACAGTGATTAGTATGCTGTGAAACGTTCTTGTAAAGTCCTTTAAGATAAAATTAGAGTGTATATATTACACAATACCACAATTCTTTTGATATTCCTCAGCTAGATGTGGAAGAACCCAACATGGTGTCCCCCCCAGTTAAATGTACTCCTAAGGTTCTCTGTGGTTTTCCTTCCCAGTCGGGAGGAAGAGTCCCCCACTTGGTCTGCATATGTGGGGAAGATGTTCTCAGCAGCCAGTAACTACCTCCCTGCACAAGTGTCTGACATGATGAACCAGGACCGCGCCTTTGCCACTGTGCGTCTCAACATCTTTGGCCTGAAGAACGTGTGTGCACTGGCTACGTGAGTGCCCCACCTCCATCTGTCTGCATTCTGCATTAGCCACCATCCTCCCACGAATGTAGGGTCTTGTGTGTGTGTGAATTCCTTATGAATCATTTGCATCTAAATATTTAAGTTTTGTTAATTAAAATTGTATTTTAAAAAACTGCATGACATATTCCCCAGTCTGTAGCGCAGTGAAGTGCTAAACTGTGTTTTTGCTTGGAATTGTAGTGTGTGGTGTGTTTACATGGGGTAAGGATTGACCTTGTGTCAATGACCTTGCGTCAATGTTAGTGTGTTAATGGACTTGCATTAGTGACCATGTGTTAATGACCCCGTGTTAATGAGAGTGAGTAAGGGACAGCCCCCTCCACTCTGTCTGTCACCATGCTCTACAGGTGCCTTTCTGTTTGTCACAGGATCCAAAAACTGCCTCGGCTCCTTGTGGCCTCCTCCGACGGACATCTCTACATTTACAATGTGGATCCACAGGATGGTGGCGAGTGTGCATTGGTGAAGAAACACAGGTGACACTTATGTCTCAGGCTGGGCCCTATCCTTTTCTCTGTCCTGACACAGCAATGACCTTTCCATCCATGATTCCCTGTCTCCCTGTCCCATTTCAAACCCTCTGTCCCGATTTTCCCAGTTGTGTTCTGTAATTGACCTCCTGTCAGGGTAAAATCCCCGTGTCTGTGACCACCGAGCCTCATCTTCACATCTTCAGACCTGTTACCTTCCTCACCCATAGGCTAATTGAGTCAAATGGAGGGCAGAAGGAGTCTGTGGATGGATCGGAGGGGAGAGAGGTCCTGCCCTCAAACCAGTCCTATGCTGCCACTGTAGCCATCCCCACAGCCGCACCCTCCTCCGCTGCTCTTACTGGTATGACCTGGGGCAGTGTCCCCTAATAGGATAACTGTAAAGCACCATGCTGGCTGTAATTTCGGCTTTAAATTTAACCACGAAACTACAATACTGTAAATAAGTGAAACAGGTTTCTGAATGGCTTAAGGATGACAGTGTAAAGTCTGTGTGCTGTACCTGAGATGTGGCTCTGCTCTGTGGCAGCAGTGAAGCATCACGTTTCTGAGTGTGTGTGTGTGTGTGTTTGAGGACTCTTTCCCTTCCCGCTCCTCTAACAGGGTACTCAGAAGATGGAGGAATGAGGAAAGGTGAAGTGATCCCAGAACACGAGTTCGCTGCAGGACCCGTTTGTCTGGATGATGAGAATGAGTTTCCTCCTGTGAGCATTCAGAATAATTAAGCCCCTTTATGCCCACTGGCCGGCCCGCAGACCTTTCCCAGTAAGACCCCAGGGTTCAGTTGTGAACTTGAGGTACCTTTAAAAATTGTGACACTGTACCTCAGCTGATGTTCAGTGTAAATTGTGACCAGAAATTTGGTTTTGTACTTTGTCAGTTGATGTCAGTTTTCAAAAGTGGGCTGACATTTAACATATATGTTTCTTAGCCTGCAATTCTAGTTTAGACAAGAGTGGCTGTCCACTTTGAACAAGTCTGATTGGACGGCTGAGGTAAACTTGGTTGTCTGTTGTGCAAAAAGGGAAAAATCAGAACAAAACTATGACAATTTTAGCGTGTTAATAAATACAGTTAGGTATATCACAACAGAGTAGTACAAACATTCTCTTTCGAAGAACGTGGTTTATTTTTTTACAAGAACTTGTCAGCTCACAGTGAAAGCTGTACAAGAGATTTGTTTAAAATTTACACCAAAAAGCAGACTTTTAATCTCTAATGTGGATAATTTCAGATGATGAAAATGTATGATTGAACTTTCAATGCTATATATATATATTATGTGTGTGTGTGTGTGTGTGTGTGTGTGCATGTTACTGGCAATGTGTGAAAAGCAGCATTGTATAGAATACCTGACATTTTATGATTTCCTAGGCATTCTATACAATGTCTGCTTTCATACATTGTCGGTAACATATACACATGTGGACGAATTTGTTAGTACCCTTCCAGTAAAAAAAAAAAAAAAAAACAGTGGTCACTGAAATAATTTGATAAAAGTAATATTAAATAATATAATGAACATCATCTAATGAAAATTTGATATTGCTTTTGAATTGTGATTCAACAGAATTATAAAAAAAAAAAAAAAAACAAATGAAACTGGCCTGGACTAAAATGATAGTATCTTTAAGCAAATATTTTGTTGCACGACCTTTTGAGGCAATCACTGCAATCAAGTGATTTCTGTAGCTCTCAGTGACACTTCTGCACCTGCCAACAGCTAGTTTTGCCCACTTGTTGTGAGTAAACTGCTCCAGCTGTGTCAGGTTTAAAGGGTCTTCTCCAGACTGGATGTTTCAGCTGTCACAGAAGGCCACTTCAGAACAGTCCAGTGTTTTGTTTTTAGCCATTCTTGGGTGTTTTGGGCCATTATCCCATTGGGGACCCATGACCTGTGACTAAGACTGAGATTTCTGACACTGGGCAGTACGATTCACTTCAGTATGCCTTGATAGTCTTGAGATTTCATTGTACCCTGCTCAGATTCAAGACACCCTGTGCCAGATACAGCAAAGCAACCCCAGAATGTAACCGGGCCTCCTCCATGTTTCACAGCAGGTTGTTTCCTTTTCTTCAAAAGCTTAATTTTTGTGTCTGTAAACATACAGCTGTTGTGACTTGCCAAAAGGTTCTGGTTTTGTCTCATCTGTCCAAAGGACAGTCTCCCAGAAGCATTATGGCTTATCAATATGCATTTTGGCAAATTCCAGTCTGGATTTTTTATAATATGCTTTCAACAGTGGAGTCCTCCTGGGTCGTCTTCCGTTAAGTCCATTTTTCTCAAACAGCAATGGATAGTGTGATTTGACACTGATGTACCTTGGCCATGGAGTTCACCTTGAATCTCTTTGGAAGTTGCCTTTGGTTCTTTGGTTACCATTCATATTACCCTTTCTGTGCAATTTGACGTCAATTTTCCTTTTGCAGCCAGGTCCATGGAGACTGGCTACAGTCCCATGGACTCTAAACATCTTAATATTTGTTTCTGTAGTGACAGGAATATTAAGCTGCTTGGAGATGGTCTTACAGCCTTTACCTTTAACATGCTTGTTGATACTTTCCTTTCTGATCTCCCCAGAAAATTCTTTATTTTGTTTTCTCTGGTCCATGTTTAGTGTGGCATACACCATGATACCTAACAGCAGGCTGACTAACTGATTGCAAGATTGAAGACAACTCTGGTGCTAATTACAGGTCACACTTTAGTTTAACATGTCACTATGGTCAAATTATTTTCAGTCTTTTCTAGGGGTACCATCATTGTTGTCCAGGTCAGTTTCATTAGTTAGTTTTTTATAATTCTGTTGAAATATAGACTCAACAGTTCAAAAACAATGTCTGATTTTCATTAGTATGTATATAATACGTTCATTAAATTTATTATTACTTTTATCAGTTTCGAGTTATTTCAGTGACCATTGTGTGTTTTTCTTTCTTTGCTAGAAGGGTACCAAAAAATTCGCCACGTGTGAACATTTTTTGGAATAATGAAAATTCAATGGTCAGTGTATGCAGGAGAGCTGAAGTAGGAGGGAAAAGTACATACATTTAGTAAGGGCATTTTTTCAACAGGGGATGTGTGGAAAAAAATTGAATAATTGTACATTATTAAGGAATATAATTTCCTTTAAAAATTTACCTTATACAGTCATCCCTCAGTATCTGCAGGGGATTGAGTCCAGGAAACGCCAAGGATACCGAAATCTGTGGAGACTCTAGTCCCTTAAATAAAAAATAAATTGGCACAGTATTTGCATATATCCTATACACATTCTCCTGTATACTTAAATCATCTCTAGATAATTATACAAGTCCTAATACAATGTAAATGCTATGTAAATAGTTGCAGCAACGTAACATGTTCTTTCTTTCAGCACTTACGGATTGATTTTTTTTAATGACCCTGAAAGAGAGATACATAGAATAAAACAATATTTAAAATACAAGTACATATTTAAAATTGAATTATAAATTGAGAAAATATAAATTCATTCTCTCTCTCTGTGTCTTTCACACGCACGGTTAACCTGAACATTTTCGATTTGCTGTTGGTAGCAGAACCTGTGAATACAGAGGGCCGACTGTTTAGCTGCGGCACTTCTTGGCTCATCGCCAGTGACATTTTTCAGCACGTATAGCGGGGACGGGCTAGTGTCTTAAAAACACAATGCGCATAAAGGGACGTACGTCATTTACAGTTTGTCATGTTAAGGTTTTTGCGAACTTCTGAACCCCAGTCGAATGACTACGACTAACCCCAGTCTCTCGTCGTTTGGACTGAGATTTATACGACACCATTTTCACGTTTTCATTTTAAGAAGGGTGGGACTAAGTGAGACATTCAGCTTTCAGTACTTATACCTCAGATAAAAATATTGGTATAAGACTGATGACCACCTAACATTTTTAATTTGTAAAATGCTTACACTTGCATTAAAATTTCTTTTGGAGTATTAATGATATCTGGGCATACGTGTGAATGCTTAAGTAACCAATAAGACTGGTAGATTGTGGGGAGGTGTGTGTTTTAAACAAACATCATGCTTTTATTTGTTCACCTCTGTGGACATTGTTGACAAAAGTTGACACCACGCCTCTGTGGTGCCCACTGTGCTTTTTACCTGGAACAGAGGCGTTAAAAACAACGGAAGCTTTTTCAGCAGTGCACTAAAATCTGCTCACTTTTAATCCAGTGCGTTTTTATCCGTACTTTTCCCCCAGTGAGTGTGGGGTGTTAGTTTCCATGTGTTGTGGCATTACTTGTGACCACTAAGGGAGCTGTTATGTGTACTCATAGTGGCTCTCTTACTGTTCGAGTTTCTGTTTTTCTGCATATATTTATGTGAAAACTCTGGGAACTAAGTGATAAAAGACATTTCAGACCTAAGATGACCCAGAGTTTTGTCATTAAAATAACACAACATTTTTTAGGCATATTAGACTAGTGATGTTTAATACTTATTAGCCAGTGAATACTGATCTTGTTGAATATTACTTATAAATAGTGTAGTTATTTGCTGTTAATTAGTTTGTCTTTATTAGTGAATTAGGCAGATCTAGTGCCATAGAGTTAAGTAATTGGAGTAAGGCATAAATAAGGGTGCATTACGAAGTGGAACTGAATGAAGACTAACACTTATTGTGAACTGTTCCAATTACAAGTCTTCATGGGCATAAAGATTGGCTTGATAGATTCAGTTACATTACTATGCATTTCATCAGTCTGCACAAGCATTAGATTTTCCTGTTATCTGTTGTATTTCAACATGTGGACAATGAAGAAAAACGTCACTGAGGTGATCCTTCTAAAAACATTTCTCAGAAACTGGTGACTCATTAATTCAAATAAAAAGTGTTATCTACACAAAATGAGGCTGCCGTGATAACTAGTTTGCTCGGACATGCTGGAATGGCAGATCTCTGCTCTTGTGGACAAGGTTCTGTCACAACTCAGCAACAGCAGAACCCCCACTTTTGAAACACAAACGTCGAACTCAGGCGTCCAATGAATACCAGTCAGCCTCTGGCTGGCAGGTATTTTCACAGTAAACAGATGTACACCAGCTGTCTGAAGAAGGCCGACAGGCTCTGAACTCACAGGCCTGACTGACAGCAGCGTGGCGCTGCTGCGGGTCAGGCAGGAGAGCCAGAGGTCTGCGGCGGGCCCCCCTCCGGCCGTGGCTTCCAGAACAATAAAGCGCTTGTGTTTTGGTTTCGGTAGATAAGTTGGTGCCGTGACGGGCCTGGGAGCAGCAGAGGCAGACGGACGTGAGGTTAGAGCGCAGGTGACGACCCACAGGGAGGAGAAGCTGGAGGATTGGTTAAGTGCGAGCCGACTGACGTACACACTCTGTAGGCTCCGCCGCTCCTGCAGATGCTAATATATAAGAGAAAAAAAAGATAGACTCCCTCAGAAGGACTGGGTTATATGCGGAAGCTCCTCAAGGCGTTATATGAAAAGAATGCATGACTGAAAACAAACATAAACGTCTCACAGTTTACTTGACCATTAAGAAGTTTATCAAATATAATTATTGTTATGGTATTTAATCTTGACTGGGAAATGTAACCGTTTTTATTATGCTAATGCTGTTTTTTTGTTTTTAAAGTGTTTTTATTTTGGATGTTTGTTCACGTGTCATCCTTATCTTACCATGTGCGTCTGGTTGTTTTGTATGTGCCTATATATTGTTTGTAACCGTGGAAAGAGTTTTGCGAGGTGCACTAAAACCAAAAGCTGCAAAAAGTGGAAATACAGTAGAAATAAAATTATGCAAATTTTTCATTGATTGAGTGTGACTTTATTTTATCAGGTTAATGCAAGATTAACATACACAAAAAAGTTTTTCCATCTAGAGAATAATCCAAAGAATGCAATAACTGGATTTTACTTAAGTGTAAGGTTTAACTGCAGTTTCGTCTAGGGGAAAATTGCAGTGCATACAACATAAAAACATTAAAAATACAAAGCCCATCATGGGTCTTTTATTTAGTTCTTACTGTTCTTAAATAGTCTTGATGTCTTACTCACTTTAATATTGTTCTCCTTTGAAACTATATTATCTCCATAGGAATAAGGCGACTCAATGGAAAATATTTTCCATTCTCCCACAGAGTTGTGACGTGTTTTATAATACCTCTGGGGGGGGGGGGGGCAAACTGCTGAATGCCAGCCTGTGCCATTTATGTATCAGATCGGAACAGAACACGGCTGAACACCCGA
>JABJVR010000077.1:4363449-4384462 GCA_025773905.1 Chitala chitala
TCTCTTCAGGGAGCACTTTAGTAATTAAACATGAACTCTTGCCATGATTCTACTCATTATGTTGTAACTCCAAAGTTAAGACTAACACAGGCCAATACTGTGTTAGAGAATAAGTCTTTTATTAACTTGTTTTACTTTGCACATGCGTTTCCTAAAGCAATAAAACAAACATATCCCCTACCCACTAACAGCACGCTAAGGTTATATGGCTGAACCTAATAGCTTAACAAACAACACCCCACAATAAATTGGCTCCAAAACCAAGCAAGCTACTGGTGGCACCATGTCAAGGTGCTTATGTCACTAACTAACAGTTTGGACCAGGAGAAATGCAGGGGGGGAGAAAAAAAAAAAAAAAAAAAAAAACAGGTGAAAACTTTACCAGCAAAAATGTTTCTGAGGGAGGGAGAAAAGCCACCATTGAGAGTATGTGGCCACGCTTCACATTTGTGAAGCGCTGCCAGCCACATGCAATGCCTGGGGAGCTAGCACAGCATATCTTGCTCAAGGACACACCAGGTAGCTGGGCTGGGATTTGAACCGTGAAACTTCTACATCCGAGCCTAATGCTCTACCCATTGAGCCACCAGGACACATTAAGGACTGATGTGGTCTTGTGGTTTGATGAAGACAAGATCATTATATTTTTATTATATATAATCAATTTTTAAAATTTTATAGCGGTGGCACAGTGGCGTGATGGTTAGCGCTGTTGCCTTGGATCTGTGTGCATGTAGTTTGCATGTTCTCCGTGTACTTGGTGGGTGTTCTCCGGTGTCCTCCCATAGTCCAAAAACATGCGGGTTAGGTTGATTGATGTCTACAAATTGGCTGTAGTGTGTACTTGGGGGCGTGTGTGCGCACGTGTCTGGCGGTGGGTTGGCGTCTCTCCCTGGGTGTCCCCTGCCCTATGTCTCCTGTGCTGGGCTCCAGGCTTCCCACAACCCTTAACAGGATGAAGCGGCATAGAAGATGAATGAATGAATTTTAATCCCAGAGGGAAATTACTTCTCTGCATTTAACCCATCCCTTGAGGGGAGAAATCCACATGTGATGCCTGGGGAACTAGTGCCGAATGTCTTGCTCAAGGACACACTGGCTATGCTGCGATCAGAACAAGGAGACTTCTGCATCCCAGCCTGATGTTCGACCCAGAGTAACCAGGACACTAATGACCAAACTCACAGTTCCGTGAAGAAGCCTTTGAAAGGAAAAGAACTAAATACCAGAACCTTTTGGATGAGCGCAGGGGGAAAGGATGGCAGGCATGGCCATCCGATGTTCCCAATCGAGATCAGCTGTAGAGGTTTCCCAGCACAGTCAGTAAGGAGAATGCTCTCAGCCAATGGAATGATAGGAGAGAAAGACAGCAGCTCACCGGATGGGGGAGGCAGCCAAAAGAGCCTCTTTTTAGAATAATTCTTTGAGAATCAATTCATTTTGTAGATTAATGTCAAACATTAATAAAGGTCACCACTAAACAATATTTTACAATTCAACCAAAAAACAAAACAGTACTATAACAATCATATAACCATTAATCAGAAAAGACTGTTTCTAGGATATTATTTAGTTTTGAAAATCAGGGGTAATTCCCCTTTACAGGCCTGACAGGGGGGGATTTATAGATTTTAGGTTGGGGCAATTACCCTAATTTTGTAAGCCTGTATATAAACACCCTCTGTAAAATAATATTGAATTTTTTTTAAATTTTAAATACTGCTCCTTAAAATAAATATATAAATAAAAACTTTCTTGCAAAAATTATACTAAATGTATGTCACTATCTTCCATTAATGCAATAGTACACCACAAATTTGAGTATAAACGTTTGGTTGTAAAAATCTTCATTTTGGCTGCAGTCAGTTTTCAGCCTAAAACATGATTTTTGTCGTTTATCTACATTCAACAGAACTGCTAAAAAAACACTGGCAAAGGACCAGTCTTGCTACACCTGAATGACATTCACTTCACATTGAGATGAAATGGTAATTGTTCAGCTGCAAAAGGGAAAATGCTTACCACAAGATGTCCAAACTTTGCATTGGTAATACAGTTTATAAATAAAACAAACAAGTTTCCTGCAGTAACAGTATTCAGTATACCATCTTTGCACACTACATCAACATAAAACATTAACATTATAAAATTAACCCTATGATGCCAACAGTATGATGTTTGCTACATGACTTTCTGGGACTTGTACAGGATTGAGCTTTTTTCCCAGAAGGTCCAAAAAACAAACAAAATACATAAATATGGATCTGGCTACCATTTTGTGTATCACGCTTTACAGGGCTATCAGCCTTTTATAAGAGCAGAAAAATACCAGAAACAGCACTAAACATTAGTCCTGTATGCAGTACTATACAGTAATTTGACACAAAAATAGACAATAGTGCATTTAAGGTACTTTTTGGTCGCTTCTGTTTACTGAAACATGAAACTATAATCTGTGGTATTAAACCTGAAGATGTCACTTGTATTAAGCATTATGCTCATTAAAAGTTGTAGAAAATATGACTTGTTAATATTGTTTCGATTTTAGTAAACTTCTCACTAAATCTACCGTTGGTTTTTTTACTCCAACTTGATTTTAGGCTTCGTTATCATGGCCATTACTGAAACCGAACTGATATTTCTGGAAACCATCCATCGCTAAATCTGAAATGCAAGACACTATGATACGTATGGTCCTGATACAGAGGTATTACTCAAACCACAGCCTGAAGTGTCTTGTGGAAAATTATTATCTGGGACCATTCCCACCTCCAATTAATACACTAACCCAAACTGTCATCTGCATTTCTTCATTTATTCCAGCATTTGGGGACAAAACCAGCCACTGGTATAGAAATGCTTAGGTCTACAATCAACCAATGCTTCAAAACTCCAAGTAATAATGTTTTTTCCCACAAATGTTTAATCTATTCTGAAACACAGAGTATATTTAAATCACGTAAAAAGGGAACTGAAATAATTTAGAGAAGCTGACTCATTGCATGTGATGCATTATGATTTTTCATCATACCCTTGAGACCAAGTGTCAAAAAGGCAATTATGTGCTTTCCTAAAGTACATAACCACACTGATCTTAGAAAATGCTGCATTAAGAATACAGTCAAACCAGGATAAAAGAAAAATGTGTACTGCGGAATAAAGTAGGATATCTTCAAGCATTAACTTAACTGTAGAGCTGTGAGAAAAAAAGTGTCACAAAAAATGTCATACAAACATTTAATTAGACGCTCAACACAAAATCTACTGTTCACAGTATGTTATTTAAACCTCACATAGCAAAAACCTACAATCTAAAACTGGACTGAGAATAATCACATAAAAATGTCAGTGTGCTTAAGAAGAGTAACAGCTTGTTCCTCTGCTCAGCCTCAATTGATTAACAGAAGATTGCATTGCCAATGCAAAGCCCTGTCAGGTAATAAAATGCAAATAATGGTCTAATTAAATCCCAGTGGTTGACAAACAGTAGAGTAGAGAAGCTCTTACTAGCTGAAACTCTCGCCGCCTGTCGTAGGCATTCTGGATGCCGCTGTCGTTCCACAAACACTGTATGGGATGCACGTACTGCAGGAAGACCTTGGGCTCCACCATGCCCTGCGAAATGAGGGTGGAGCGTGTGTCAAAGGACATCATTGTCTCCCCATGCGCCTGGTTGGCAGGGTCTCCCCAAGGGATGTGCAGCTTCTCCCTGGCATCTACCAGCACTCGAACCCCTGTACACAAAAAAATGTAAAAAATCATGACATATCACATCATGCAATGCTATCTTGTAGTGACAACCAACCTTTTGTGTTTGCTGCATAGTGAAGTGTTTTCTGAGGTAAATGATAAATGACTGATTCTTACATGTGCAACATTGCTTTTTCTTAGTCATGTCAGTCAGCAGCAGCCACGACAATATTATTTTTACATTAGGACATATCGCAAGTGTTTAAAGGTAACAGGAAAGCCCACAATCATTTGCTTTCTTTTCAGTTTCTCCTTTAAATGATACTCTGACATTAAAAAGCAGCAGGGAGGACCTATCCTGCACAAAGCCACAGCAAAACATTTTACTTGGATACAACATTACATTAAAACAAAGGCAGGCCACACATCTCCACATAAGCCTCAGTCAAAATGATGGTGCAATGTTTTCAGGGAATCCCAGAAACACAAAGCTACAATCCACAGTCTCTCACCACAACTCCCAGTGAGTACAACTCAAAAATATCAGTACTACTGGAAGCAGAATCCTTCCACATCCATTTACCAATATACACAAAGATCAGCACACCATGCGTTTCCTTTCCTCAACCTGTCATTTTTACACAAAAACTGCACCAGTATGGAAGGAAAGGTGAAGGAGTCTCCTAGCTTTTAGCTTTTCCCACTGAAACCAAGGGCCCAGCCAATTCCCTCAGCATTCATCTTAATGTGAGGCCTTATCTCTGTATAAACATACCTCTGGTGAAAGCAATGAAGAATGCTTAGACTGGGTCCAGTTCGTCTGGCTGTGGCCTGACTATAGCAGTGCATCTACTAGACCAGATACAGTCTACAATTAATTCAATCAATTCGATACAAAAAGTAGTTCTGTATGGGACCATTTTGAGTGGCATAACTACATGTTATGATAAATGCCGCATAGAATCTAAGCTCATATATTACGATACAATGCCACAAATAAACATTCACAAGCTCTGATATTTTAAGGATATCTAAAATATGCTTCATTAGAACAGCAAAATTGCATTAAATGTTAACAAGGAATGAAGGATCTGTAATGGCCCCTGCAAGTGAGAGCGGGCATGAGATGGTCGATGACAAAGAAAATGCCATGGCCTTTTTTGCTGGCAGAAAACTGCATATGTTAGGTAGATAATGTGAAAAGCAAAGTGAATAACTATAAGCGATGTCTCACGACTTCTGCACATGTCCACAATATTGGAAGATAAACAGGCTGCGGTTCTCATGACGCACAAATCTGGCGAGACACGATTTGTGCACAGCCGAGACATCGCTTCCTTCAAAGTGGGGATTCTCCACTGCTGGTGTGGTGGTAAATAAGCTTTGGTAAAGATGAAGAACAATTTTTTTTCCTTCAAGCTGGAAGTGTTAAAAGCACCATTGATTAAACTGTTGTTTGTTGCAGGAGCTGAATTAAAGTGTTATAGTAGAATATGAAGCGTTTTGTGTTTTATCGCTTCGCTTATTTGCATTAATGACAAACCACTTAATCATATGTATGATTTGCTTGTAATCGAAATGCAAAATAGATAATATCCACTAAACGTTGAGAACGGACAAATGGACCATATTACATAGCGATTACTGAACGGGCAATGCTTTGTTAGCTTCTGTTATTATAGCATGAATCATAATTGTGACTTGGGGGGGGGGGCGGTGGCTAGAACGGTTGTTTCATACTTTCAGGGTTGGGGGTTTGGATCCCACCTCCTGGGGGTAAGAAGTGTGTGTGGTTTGCATGTTCTCCTTGTGCTCTGTAGGTTTCTTCTAGGTCAGGGGTGCCCACACTTTTTCGGCTTGCGAGTTACTTTTAAAATGGCAAGTTCAAAATGATCTACCTGTATTAAAAATGCTAAAAATATATGGTATTTATCATTATTATTATTTATGGCGTGCAATCTACCCGCACTACATTTGCGATCGATGTATTGGGTACCCCTGATGTAAATTAATGATTTTAGAGGACAGGTGCTGGTGGTGAATTTGATGTAGAATCCGATTTCGCTGGAACCGCTATATTATAGCGGATGACGGGCTGACATCTACTTTGTTAATGCCATGCGATCTACCCACACTACCTTTGCGATCGACTGGTAGATCGCGATCGACGTATTGGGCACCCCAGTTCTAGGTACTCCAGTGTCCTCCCAGTCCCAGAACACGCATTGTGGGGTGAACAATATTTCCAACTTGCCCATAGTATGTTTGGCCGTGTGAGTTTGAAATTGTGCCCAGTGAGGGGTTGGCAAACTGTCCAAGGTGGCCCCCACCCTGTGCCATTACCTTCTTGGGATAGGCTCCCAGCTCCCCCGCCAACCTACACAAGATAAGCAGTATGGAAAATGGATGGGCGAGTGACTACTTTAAAGGAATTTGGCATATTTTTAATCGGTGTCAGATTTTGAGAAAAAAAAACGCATGACCCCCCACCCCATTAATGGTATGACTTTGATTTATGAGAAGGCACACTATGAGGGGTTCTTCAGGAACCAGTTACCTTACAGGGCTGGAAAAGGAGTGCAGAAAAAAAACAGACGATTCTTTCAATGGAAGCATTTGCCAGATGTGTCAGATTATCTTTCACAGATCAATGTTAATGTCTGCAAAGGGATATTTGCCTTTTTTTGTTCTCATTACTGGACATAAGCTAATAAGAAGAAGAAAAAAAAACAAAACAATGTATATAATAAAAAATACTTGTATTTTTAAGCACATGACATGCTACTGGTTTCAATCCAACCAAACAGAACACAACATGAAAAGCTGAGGCCCAATTTCAATACCTATACTACACAATTACAGAACAGCATAAAAAAAACTACGTTACACAAGTGGAAACACTGCGTACTTTGTTCCATTTCTTGTGACAACAAATATAATCTGCATATGTCATTGTACAGCACATGCTTTCCACATAATCAATGACTAAAAACAGTGCTCCTCTCTAAACTTCCCACAGCTTTTTAGACACCTAGGACCAATATCCATTCTATTGCCAAGACCTGTCCAGCCTGTAGGACTTCTACACATAATTGCTGTTCTGAAACACAATTTTAATAAATTTCTGGCATCTTGTTAAAGATTTTTTCACCATTAACTTGTTCAGATTTCCTGTGCAACAAAATTTGCCATCTTAATTGTGACACTTTATATGTTCCATCCTCACACTTCACCTCTGTATTAGGATGTGCCTGTTTAGCTGTTTTTCTTCTAAATTATCAACATCAGTGCTACAGCTGCCTCTACACCAAAGGATAACAGTTGTGAATTTGGCACTTCTTACCCCCAAAAGAGAATCAGACCTCTAAGACAAGATCTAAAAGTGACGCAGATTTGCAGATTTCTCTTTTATGTTCATCTTATCTTTGTAATTTTTTTTTTTTTTTTTTTTACAAATAGATAAACAGTAAGTACCAACATTGAGAACACCCCCAGTGTCTGGGTAGCTGAACAGCTGTGTTTAACCTGAATGGGATACTTTGTAAGTCTTTAAATAGGTGCGATTTATGCTTTGCCACTGGACATAAACAAAAAGCTACTTTCTCAGAAACTAACAACTGAGTTGATAAAAAAAAAGCCTAGAGGTGACTTTGTAGTTGTTCTGTACAACTCTCCATCCATAAAGCAAACTGTAATGTAGATCATAGCTGGGAGCAGCAGCAGGACAGGACTGCACTACAGCCTTAGAGCCCTCTGCCACTCTTCTCGCAGCAAAGACAGTCATCAACATTTGCAAGAGCTGCGTCAAACCTGCGCAGCATTTAAATGTGAGCAGGCAGAGCTCCCGTTACACTCTCTTCACATGGCCAACCTCAGCAGTCACAGCCGGAGAGCCTCGGCAGCCGAGCGACAGAAACCCGCAGACATGTTCACGAGTTTCTAGCTGCTCTGGTGACAGGACGTTACAGTGCACCACCTTGTGTGCCACGCCTCCCGTCCTCTGACAAACAGGAGGCAAACAGCAACAACGAAAAGGAGTCGTAGGCTGATAGCATCGACCTCAAGCTGTCAAGCTAATGCTCAAAGAGGAATAAGCATTAAAAATTAAACCTTTGATCATCTTCCTCCAAGTCTCTTTTACAGCTCCAGTGTCTCATGTCACCCATGACAACAGTATTACATCTGCGTTTATTGTGTATGTCCAAACTCTCCTCAATGGAAGTAGAACCTTAATGTACGCCTACAGAAAAATTATTGCAAGACTGTACATAAAGCATATAATTTGATATCAAGATTGTACTTAAGCAAACATACATTACGTAAAAGGCTTTATGGTCTCTGGGACCTACACCCTACTGAACACTATGACAACCAAAGTTTGCCTGATGGACAGCAAAGACTTTGGACTAATAGAACACTTGCCTATCAAGATTCATTGTTCATTCTAATTTATAATTATCCAAATTTTTCTTCTAGTGAGACTAACTGGTTTACTTGGTCATAAAGAAACTGCTAGAACACACTTGGAAAAATTTATACACTTTCTGGCTTCCGCTGCTGTTTCCGATACAAATAGTGTTCACTAAATGTGTAACGCTATTAAAATATTTGAAGGGGCAGAGGGATTTCAAGGCTATGGACTGTGAAAAATAATCAGAGAAAAACAGAATGTGAGCAAAATGCTTCAGTTAAAGCTTGGAAGAACAAACAAGTAGTGGTAGTACCTAATTGTTTATTACTGGCCAAACATTCCCTCCCCACCCCTTCTATCAGTCACAAAGTAGCATGTTATATGATCCTCTTGTAATACAAGTATTAACTTCTGTTTGCGCTGAAGCACTTCATATAATAAAATTCCTGACATTTCAGACCCGTCACTGCTATTCTATACTAAATCTGACATTCGTACCTTTTTGCAGGGGAAACAAGCGTGTGCAATATGAATACCCCATGAGCAGCATGCTGTTCAAGCACAGTTTCAAATTATCACTTAAAGCAACTTGGTGCAGGCAGCAGAGACGGGTGAAACCGGCTCAATTAAACGAGCGCAGCCTCACACGTCAACGCTGACTTCACACAGGCTGAGAATTAGTAAAGTCAATCTCAGAATACGTTGTATTTCATCCGTTGAAAAATTATGCAGAAGACTAAAATAAACCTGATCAATGCTCTGACATCTGTGCGAGTCTCACCCCCTGCTTGCCTGCCCAACCACGAATTGACAAGGTGGACATTTTACAGTGTCCGTATACAGGCACGCATCAGTAACACCAAAACTAGATGCATCACTGGCCATTTTGAATGATAATACAGTCATGTCATGATGGTACGCCTGGTTCGTATTGCTGTGCAAAAAAACACGTTTGACCTACACAAACCAACAGGTGTTTACTGTTTGGTACAGCAACACAGAGAATGAGAACACAAAGGTCTTGTGAAATACGAAAAAACAGTAATGCACCAGATTGTGCAGGAAAACAAAGCCGTTTCATTTCTCATAAACTGTGTGTATAACAGCCTTCAGCTACATAGTACAGCAGCTAAATGCTGAATCATCTCTATTTTGCAGAAACAAGGATGCTCTCTAATTTTAGGGCGAACATTTCTGTTTATTTAGATCAAAGATTTTAGATCAAACTTTATTGATCACACAGTGGGGACATTCACTTGTTAAGCAACTCACAGGGAAGCAGTATAAGGTGCGAAAACATGTCCAGTGTATTTACAAAGAAATCGAAAAATAGATTAAATAAAAATAAATAAAAACACACCCAAGAGTATTTATAAGTAGTGACCAAAGGATCCAGGTGTTAACTAGCTACCTCTAACGTTTTATAATTTAACATTAACCCTCAAAAAAATTTAAAAAACAAATTAATTATGAACAAAAAAAAATCCAAAATTTTTAATCAACCAATATGCATTAAAAAAAAAAAAAAAAAAAAAAAAAACCACAATACTTTGAGCACACAGATAATCTTATCGATTATAAAGGAAATACTTGTAAAATCATTTGTAGGATGGTTCTATTAACATCAAACTTAAAAAGACTGTCTGACCTAATGAATACACACACTGAGGGAAAACAATGCAGGTACTATACCAATTAATCATCTGACATCTTGACTGGGCAGAAGTTTGTTATATGCAACCTGTACCTGTACTCTGACTTTTTGGAGGAACATGATAAATTACTGCAGTAATCAAACGATTTACACAGGACAGAGCCAAGTAGCAGTAACAACTGGCAGAAAACATTGATTTAATGACGCATGCTAAGAGCAGTTTGGGTATTCTAACATTCAGCAAAATACAGGAACTAAGAACCACATCTGACAACTACAGCAAACAGCAACTCTTGATCGTGAAAATCTTCCAGTGGTCTCCTTCACAGCGATGGTTCACGAAACTCACCACAAATGGTTTCTTCCAGTTCACCATAAAGAATACTTTGAAAGCACTGTTTCCATACATTACAAGATAACTGCACATGCAAGTTTCAAAGAGCCTCGACTAGGTACAGCCCAAACAAAGGCTGACTGAGGGGTCCCTGTTTTCAATGCACAATTGTTTGTTACATCTTGCCACTTTTCCTTTGCTTTCTGTCAATGTATGGCTTTGATGAAGCAACTGGCACCACTGGAAATCCCCACGCACCAGCTACTGTTGAGGTGACTGTGGTAGCAGCATTACATCAACCCACCCATGCAGTAAAACTCTAGCAGCAAGAACACACAATGCAGGAAAGCACGTTTGACCTCTAATGGTGAAGGTAAACAGTGAAGACATCATATGATGAATAACAAACAGTTCAAAATTTCTGGAGCCCTGTAAGAAATAGGCTTCTACCACTATATAACTGCTCGCTGAAAAGGAAAGCACTGAAAAGGTTTTCATTGTATGATTTCCCACTCATACCGGCCAGTCTGTAGTGAAAGGCGGTGGTACTGAGACAAGACTTCTTGTGATATTTAAGCGAACAAGGATGCGGACACATGCACTATTGCATATGTGCATGTGTAAGTGGTTTTTAAAAATAAATCTCTCTACAATTTTCAAACGTAAGTGCTTATGCATGATGTTGGAATAACACATTGCTACATCGACCCACAGCATGTGAAAAGTATTACTGCGTCTGACATTAACAAAACCTTAGGAGTTCTAATACTGGTGTTACTAGTTATTTCTTAGCATAACTCTAGTTACATGATTTTTGATGATTTTACTTGTCCTTTCTTAGGATAACTCTAGTTACATGATTGACCTGTATACTATGCAAAATAATATATACACAATTGCTGCTTTATAACCTATCAAACACTTTATGCGTGGAATTTTCAGTCTTGAATCCAAAAGCGCTTAACAAAAAACAATTCAGAGCATTCAAGATTTGTAACTGCGATTTCCAAATTGTGTTAAGCGTGAGATATTTCCTGTTCAAAGGTATAAATTGTTGCAGGTTGAACGATGGAGATTAAAACTGTTTATAATTCTTAATCTTTTTACCTTGTGTAACTTGTTTTTGCTTAATAAACGCAATGTGACCAATGAATTTTTATCTTACACATGATGGTGGCCAACTAGATCTAAGTGTACTAATGGTGCAATACTAATTTGTCAAATATTTTGGTACAGCACTACATCACTGCGTTGCCTGTCATTGGAATCAGGTACCTCAAAGTCTAAAATGAGCCCCTAATGTCAACACATTTAAGCCTAGACTTAAAACACTTATTTTCCAAAGCCTTTCAATGATTTTTTTATTTATTCTTATTTTCAAGCTGTCATATATATTTATATGTATATGTTCACTTTACATATGTCATGGTTTTACCAATTTGCATATTTAAACATGTTTTATTACCGTGATGATGTTTGTTTCTATGTAAAGCACTTTGAATAGCCCCGTGTATGAAAATAAACTTGCCTTGTTTTGTTAGATGTGATAAGGCAAGGCTTGTTCATAAACCCGTTCATTTAACTTGGTCAGTTACCTACATGCATCCAAAAATCAACTGTACATCAGAAAGAACACTAACTTAGAGAAGTCATTTACTCGTGTCAATGTCCACCCACATGTGCTTAGCTGGCCCGTTTTGACCAACTCTGATCAGCTAACTTAAGCTAAACAGGCAGACAAACAGACAGTCCGCCCAATCACACGCAATACAAATGCACAATCAGCAACTTTAAATATATACGTGGTCGATGGCTGCAGCGTTTTACTGCATATTTAACCAGCTATTAAACCGAAATCAATACGGCAAACTGTATTAAGCAACGATTTCCATAACCCTAGTAATAGCCACGGAGGCTAACACGTTAGCATGTTAAGAGAGGCGATGAAGCCATTTCAGTAGCAGGGACGCATACAAGCACGCGGGCACATTTAACGGCCACATCTGTAAGGGAACTTTTCGCGGGCGGTTTAACGGAAGATGTAAACACTTTTTCCAGCTGTGCAGCAAACTGTCCGCGACCGCCAAACAACATGGGCGTTTCTGCTGGAGGGGGGGGGATGCTCCGACACAACTTACACTTTCCCAGCCCGACAGTCCGCAGAAGTGCGGTCACGATGGAAAAGGCGAACGCCCAGGTGTCCAGGAGCGCCTCTTTTCTAGCTTACCTTTAATCACGTTACTGTATATCGTTGCCCGGAACTCCTCTTTGGCCCGCTGATCGAAGTCCTGCCCGTGTATAATGCGCATCTGTTTGAGGAAAGTGGACTTGCCGCTCTCGCCAGCGCCCAGCAGTAATATCTTAACGAGCCGCTTCACGTACGTTTTGTCCCGAGATATACTCTTGTCGATCTCTTTGGATTTCCTCAGTTGGTCTGCCTCGTTACTGCTAAGGAGGCAGAGGGGGAAACACACGGTGAGAACGGACCGGGACGGCAGGAAATCCGCCATCTTTGTAGCAACTTCATCGAGGCAGAAGGGAGTGATTCGGCGCGCGCCCGTGCACGCGCGCTAATGGGCGGGCGAAGTGCGCGGGGAGGGGAGGGGAGGGCTCTAAAAAAAAAACTTGGGAAATGAAACGGGCCACGCTGCTGAAGTGTAATTCAGAGGGATTTCTTATGATTTATCTACGAAATAAAGGTGATCCGCGACCATTTAGTGACTTGGTCAAAATAATATTTAACATTTCAAAAAGACTGGGACGCCTGCACATTGAAACAAGATCAAAACGAGTTGAAACTCCGATTTTCAAAGTATTGAAAGACCCCTTTTTGGGTCACCGTTGTGGATGAGAATATATATGATTTCCTTATCTCTGTTTGGACAACAGATTATAATTATTAAACAATTATGATATACTTAATTGTACATGTATTCTTTTTCAGTAGAAATGTCATGCTGGTAGAGTTATCCCATAATGACTTTAATATTCAAATTTAAGAGTACTGAAGTAATGAGTACCATAAAACCCACAAATGACCAGGCACACCCCCAGCAGGTCAGTGTAGCTGTGCCAAACCAGGGTATTCTATAAGTATTGTTCTGAATTGTCATTACTATTTATAGGTCAAGTCTAAAAAAAATATACCCATACAATAATAGAAAACACAATTTTGCTGTTGAGAGTGTTGAGAGCTTAGAGTACACAATTTCCTTGTTCTTTCCATATGTTTGGAAACACTGAGGATCAAATTTGTCATATTTCCCTGTTACTCAAAAGCCTGTGGCATACATTTTTTTCCATTTAAACTTTAAGAGGATGCTACAGCAAATATTTTGTTAACCAGTGAATATTTAATTGTACATGGTTACTGTGTTCTATGAGTACACACAGTAACATATCGTCTATGTAGATCTCCTGCAGGTTTCTATGTGCTACCGGTGACCTGAAATGAATTATACAGATCAGTTTAGTCCTCTATTACTCTTCTGTTGTGCATAATACAGCAGAACCAAAGAATAATGTGGTGCACACAGGTTGTTACCAACTTGTCTTCAATGATCAAATTTTTCCACATTTTACCTGTATCGACATCACCTGCAAACACCTTGTGCATACACATTTGCTGCCTTTTGCACCAAGCTGCCTACAAAATACTGGTACACTGAATAGAGCAGGCTCACAGTGCAACACCACAGTCAGGGCAATGGTGGTGTTATGTATCTGATCCAGAGTGCTTGAAAAGCCTTAACTCTTTTTTGAAGTATTGCAGGACAAGTCTCTTTCTCCCTGCTTTTTAACTAATAGTCAGGTTCTACTTAAATTACATTCTAACAGGAATGTGGTTTCTGCTTGCCTTTTGTTTACCCAATGAGAAAACCACCAGGGGAAACCACAGAGATGCTGAGCCCACAAATGTTGTGTGTCAGTGGTGCTGTTTTATGATTTGTCCTCTGTGCCACCTAAGAAAATAATGGCTTACAGGCATTATCATGTCCCACTGAGTGGTACCTTCTCTCACCAATGTCCTTGTGTCTGGACTGTAGCCCAGGACATAGTAACATCAAGCCATAAACTGGGCAGTTCTCTTTGGTGATCCACTTTGTCAGTTTATTCAAAATAAAATTTCACAATAAAAATAAATACAGTACCCTTATGTTCATCTTGGGTTTTGTAACATCAAAGATCTTTAGCCAGTTTTGTATTGGTGGCTATTTAAAAAGGATTGATGTTGCAATAAGACAAATGCCCTCAAACCACTGCTGAAGATGTTATTGCGGCAAAACAAAACATTGTTTGTGGCCCAGGTCTAGTGCCATCGCAGAATGGACTTTTTGGCAGATGAACAGAGATCTATTCATAGACAACAAATAGCCCTTAAGATATAGGCTCGTGCCTGTCTGTAATTGATACGGTTAATTTCACTTGGGACACAAACAACCGATCTCTTTAACTGCCAAACATATTGCTTGACGTGTGTACACTAAGGAACAGATACATTGAATTATTTGACTAACATTAATCGATGCAGGATTGGTTTTCATGTTACTTTGGACAGAACCTATTTACATTTATTTGAATAGGATTATAATATACATTATGAATTACAGAATTTGTTTTTTTAAGCCTTTTCACTGCATGTGCTGGGAAGTTTGACTTATATTGTATTTAATTAACACATTTTGCTAAACCCAGTTATTACTTTCTCCCTATTTATGAGTGAAGTAGCCTAAAAATCCTATCAGGTCTTATTCTGATCACACTAGTTAATGTTAAAGCAACTTTCTGTGTCGTTATATAATGCGTTTCAGTCCGATTTTACATGTCATTTTACTTTACTCCGAATGTATTTGAATGCTAGTTAAATGAACATGAAATGAATTTGATTACAAGCATATTTAGAAGTTTTGTATACGTGACTGGACCTCTTTTATAGCATGCGTTTATAACTATAACAAGGGAGACATACCAGAAGCCTGGTTGTTATTGTCCTTTCATGATTCTACGTCGCCGCCTGTCGAGTACACAGCAGTAATATTTTACTGTATGCTTTTTGCGGGATGTGACAGGTTTACTTAAGTGAACAGAGCTGTGTCGCGATTGGAGGAAATGACTATCCTTTCTTCATACCTCAAGCTTTGCTGATGATTACAATCGGTGCGAAGATAAGGGGCGTGCGACACAGGCTGGTATCGTCCTGAAGTCCACCTGCAAAATCGCCTTCGCGGATTCACGTATCTGTTTGTTATAGTCACACAAATACCAGATTGCAAACATGACAATTAGAAACGTACGTGATCATGGTCAACATTATCGACCACGGATGGCATGTCTAAAAAAGGTATGTTAGCGAATGAACGGGTTTATTTGTTCATTACACTGTCGCGTATATGTTTATGACCGTCGTATGCATATCGGTGTATTCCTTTGTTTTAAGGCAATTGTTGCTGTTTCGGCGTAATTTTAATAGTATTTATGATGTAATATTTAATATAGAGTATTATATTAATTTAAATTACAGTAAATCGTATTTGAAGGAATTGATGTCCTGAATGAACGATTAATGAATTTTTTTTTTAATTTCTGCGGTCTGTCGTAATAGAACAGCTTTCGTATGAAGTTGTTATTTATATGAAACCGTGTGTTACATTACCAAGATGCTTTCCCACTTCAGCAGGTGGTCATAAAAGTCAACTTGTCACTGCCTCTAAATGGAGCGAGTTAGCACTCAGACGGTATCTTCAAGTCTCAGGTTAACAATTAGCATAACGATAATGGTAATGTCAATATCACAATTAAACTTCTTCATTACAATTTTTAAATAGCATTTATCAGTAACCACTATTTTCTTTAATAAAGTTATTGTCGTGGGCGGGGGCGGGGGCGGAGAAAAAAGAAAAACAGAACTGGTTATTATTATTATTATTATTATTATTAATAATAATAATAATGTTACTACTAATAATAATATATATTTGGTTAAAACGTGTAACCACATATTTTGTATACTAAGTAAATTACTGTAATTCTTATGACTCTATATAATGGTTGAGCAACCGCTAACTGAATTGAATTAATTAACTGTCTTATAGACCATTCTGCAGGTCAGTTTCAGCGCTTGTTGTGATCCGCGGTCTGAGTCACGGTCATTCTGCAGTCTGCCTTCAAAGCCACTTTGCAGTAGCTTGGCGTGAGGCCACTTCAGACAGTCGCAAATCAATCGTTTGCAGATTTCAAAGGGGTTTAAATTCTTGTAGCGGAGTACAAAGTGGCGGGTGAAAGGCAAACTATGATGTTCCAGTGTAAGCAGGCTGAGCACCTACTTCTGTCATTGCTGGACATCTACTCAATGCTTTTGTGTTCAGTGAACCTTCGATATTTAACAATAATTTTTACCTGCAGTATCTTGATTACTTTTAACTTGAAATGTAAAGTTGCTACCACTTACAAGCACTAAATCTCTGAAACAGCCAGTGTAGCAGGAATGGTTACTGGTGGAGTTTGTTGACTTTCAGTAAAACATCTTTTATAGCCAAGGTCCTTCCGTTAATAGTTATTATTAAGATTTAGGACCAAGTGGCCGGTCAACTTTAAAACATCAAACACTTCTCTTTCTTCCCACACAGTACGTATAATGCTGTTTATCGTACTACAGCATAGGAGCAAGATAAAAGAAGGGCTCAAGAGACAGAACACTGGCTTGAAGGTTCCTTTAAAGAAGTCCAAATTGTAGTGCTCAGTTCAAGGTTATAGAGGAATATAGAGCTTAAATCCAAATGACAGTATCAGAAAATAGTCTTTTTCTGACTGCTTCTTAATTTTTTTTTGGATATGTAAAAACTGAGGACAATACGAAGCATAAAATTCCCAGACTCTTAAATGCCAGATGTTGGCCTGTGAATCACTCATTATCATTCGGTTTATTTGTGCCTGTGGTGGGATTGCAGTTCGTGTGTGTTTTCACCCTCCTCTTCCACCTTTGTTCATACAGATGGAGGCCCTGGTGATTGAAATGCAGGACCCAAAAAGTGGTGTAAAGTCCCAGACCCAGAGGCTGGTCATTACTACGATACCACATGCAATCACTGGTGAGATTAATTATGAATATCCAACAATATCATATGGAGAGCAGCAAGTTTTTGGCTCATTTTAAATGCCTATTAAACAATCCACATTTATGGTGGGAGAAAGAGGTAGCATATTTAACACAGTATATCAGTATATTTGTGCATCTAAGTGTACTGCTTGATTTACAGAGTACCTAATGTGTCAGTATTGTTGCTTTTTTTAGAATTTCTCTTGCTAAATCCTTATGTCACATACACTGGACTTTACAGTAGACTGTGTTAGAGAAGGTTTTGATTATGTTCTCCTGAATGAGATTTGGCTTTCTAAAGAAGTCTAGCCATGGCACACAGATCTGCTTATTGTAGTTCTTTCACAAATGTGTTGATGTGTGGAAGGAACCATTGCCATGGCAACCCCAGGGCAGCTGGCTGCAGCAGCTGGCTCCAGCAGTTGGCTCATATTGCTCAGGGTGGCCACTGTGGAAAAGATCTTGTAGAGATCTCGGGGTTGTATCACAACTTGTCTTGTCTACACCTCAGACAAATAGTGTTGATGTGCTCAGTTAGCGCTGGATTAAAGTATGTCAGTGATGTGATATTGTACTTGAATAAACGTGAACACGCAGAAATTTTCAACAACATATGCGTTTGAACTCTTGATGAATGCTCAGTGTTAAAAATGGATTCCTGATCACGTCTGCATATGT
This sequence comes from Chitala chitala, assembly GCA_025773905.1. NCBI lineage: Eukaryota > Metazoa > Chordata > Actinopteri > Osteoglossiformes > Notopteridae > Chitala > Chitala chitala. The sequence continues at coordinate 4,381,313 of JABJVR010000077.1, forward strand.
GATACACGACAGCTGTCGTGCATCATAATGAAATGGATGTAGTTGGGTTTCATCACAAGCTCTATTCTCTTGCTTAATTTTCAGCTGGTTCATCTGTGTTGTCTGTGCTCAGCTGGGTGTGCCACCTCCTTTGCAGGAATGCTATGTAATTGCTTGTGCCACAAAAACAAGATGCTGTGTTTGGTATTCCATCTTTACTGCTTTCATATATTACTCATTCAAAACAGGATGGTGCAGAAAATATAATTTGTCCTGTGAAAATTTATTTTCTAGTTTATACTTTCACGGGACGGCTCCTTGGTCGTGAGAATTAATATTGTTTTGGAATATGTAGATGCTTATTTGGTGATGAAATATCTGGATTTTAAAGATGATTTGCATACAGAAAGGCAAACAAGTATTTATTTTTAATTTGATACAAAGCAATAAAAACATTTATTTGTATTTTCCTGCATTATTCTTGCTGTTGCCTTGCCTTCTAATTACCTTTGCTGTCCATTGTGAATGTTGCACTTTAGGTCACTGGGGAATGTTGCACTTTAGGTCAGAATCCTTTGACTTCTCGTTTTACTCACATGAGGCAGACCTGCAGCTGGTGGATTAAAAAAAAAAATTTAAAAGGAGACAAATTTTGTTTTTAGTAATTTTTAAAATTATTTTTGTTTTACCAGGTGGATGAAGCTGAACACATTGTATCAGTGTCTTACACAACCTTGCTAGTGTGTATTCCTTGCTAGTGTGTTAGAGATTGAGACTGAGAGTACCCTGTGTGAGGTTGGCACACCATTCAGTGTATACTGCAGGGTAGGTAAATGATTATGTATGTTTTAACTTGACCTCCTTTGTTTAATCAAACAGGAGAAGACATTGTAGCATGGCTAGCCAACCGATTCAGCATTGATGCTGAGGGTATGAAATCACCGTTATTTTTTTAGTATTTGATCAATAAGTTCATCACCACTGTATAGTGTTGTATTAGAAAGGCTGGAAAAATAGTAGTAGCCAACTCAGCTTATGCTAATATTTGTAAACAAATAAAGAGTAACATAATAATTGCAGCATGGCCATTAATATAATTAATATAATATAAATTATGCCAGCAGTGTTGAAAGTCACTTCCTGTCCTTCTCCTTCTCTAGAGGCCCGGACGCTGGGTACCATGATGGTGGCGTTTGGCTACATTTACCCACTCCAGGACCATAAAAGGCTCCTCATCAAACCTGATGTTTCCCTTTATCGCTTTCAGGTAATAGTCATGACGTCACCTGTTCATGTAACCAATGGAAAGACTCCCTAAAACCAGGCATTGCTCTTTCATTGTTAAAATGGTGGTACTACTACACAGGATTACTGTTGTGTGTAGGGGCAGCACAGTGGATCATAGGTTAATGCTGCAATTTCAGATCTCCAAAGTTGTATATTTGAGTGAAACCCTGCAGTAGTATGTGTGTGTGTGTGTGTGTGTGTGTGTGTCTGTCTGTCTGTCTGTGTTTTCACAATTTTTTCTCACAATCCAAAGACATTTGCTCTGGGGTTTTGTGAATGAAACGTGAGTATGCATGAAACAGGCTCAGAAAAGTACGTAGGCTGTTTCCCATGTTGGTGTTTATAAACAACATGCTTAACAAAAATATACGCTCTGTCACAGAAGCTTTCAGTCGTGTGTGCACAACTTCACTGGTGTGTCCATATGCCGCCTCAGATTTACTTGAGCTGTATGATTTTTGACTGCAGTTTTAAAATCAGTTTTGAGTCTGATACTGCAAGATGATACAAGTTATTTTCTTTAGAAACATGGTAGAATTATCACAGAAGCTGATAAATACTAACCCTAACATAAAGTTATTTAATTGTTGTTTCTATTTAAACACACTAAATGAAATTGTGACAATATATTTTCATTGTTTCATGTCTTTTCGATTCAGCAATCCCTGTTAACAGAAGTGCTCTAATTCTGCAATTTGCACTTTGCCTGATATTTCTTTTTTGTTTCCCATGTCCCGTTGTTTTCACACACAGATCTATGGCTGAACATGGCCAAATGCATATTAGGCTGCATACTCAAAAATAGCATGTGAAGTACCATTTACGCTTGCCTTGCTGAGGATATGGAGTTGCACTAAAGCTCATGCATTCATGCACTTTCATACATGTTGCAGTTTATCAAGAAAATTATACACAGAACATGAGGTACCTATGGCTTTATACACATAATCTTACTTTTATGCACATGTAAACTTTAGGCATGAAAACTCGACATTGTTTTATACAGGAGACCCCTGATGATTTGGCCCACGGTGTTTGTGTGGGCGAGTGAGTGCCCAGTGTATGAATTGCACCCCTCTCAGGTTGAACACTGCCCTGTGTTTCCTGGCATAAGCTCTAGGCCCTGTGCAGCCCTGACCTCTTACATGATCTACCTGTATAATCACAGAAATAACACTACCCCCTTGCCCCTCTTCTAGACCCCATACTTTTGGCCTGCCCAGCAGTGGCCAGCTGAGGACACTGACTACGGTGAGTTCCATGTCACTCATATCATCTCCTTATGTGACACCGAGGGGAGACATGGGCTTTGAATACCTACCTACCTCTTGCAAATATATTTTTTGTTTTATAAGTAATAATGTACTAAAAGGCATTCGCTTCCATTTGGATTACTCTGCCAGCATCACATGCCTCTATTTCCATGCTTTCTTTGGGAGATGTTACGATCTAACAATTCTTAATTACTTTTTGGTTTTTAAAAACTCTTCCTAAAGCAATCTACTTAGCAAAGAGAAACATTCGCAAGAAAGGGGTTCTAGAATTACATGAACAGGTATGTAGGTATGGGTTTAATTTTCCAGCCATCATCATTATTTACAGTTTTAGTATCTCCATTTATAAAGCTAGAACTCTCTATTTCTTTTCTCATCAGGAACACTATAACAATCTTCACAAATGGATGAACCACAAGTGGGATTTCATTGTCATGCAGGCAAAGGAGCAGTACAGGTCAGTCCTAATAGCTTTCATCAAGACAGCTGTCTGACTGTAATTACCACGCTGTTGCTGCTTGAGTTGAAAAGCGTTGGTGAGCAGGTTGCCATTTAGCTGGGGGGGGCTGCCTCTGGAAGAGCTGTGCAAGGTTATGTGTATGTGCAAGAC
>JABJVR010000077.1:4384562-4398810 GCA_025773905.1 Chitala chitala
ATTTATATTTGCTTTGACTCATCACAAGTGAATATTAATAAAACACAAGTAGAGATAATTAAAAAGATATATAGATAGATAGAGAGAGAGAGAGAGAGAGAGAGAGAGAGAGAGAGAGAGAGAGAGAGAAAACAGCATTTACGATATGGTCACTCTACAAAAAGGTGAATAGCACTAGACACTGAGAGAACCACAACCACCCCACCCCTCCTTTTAAACCGCAGTCCATCCCCTTTCCTGAAAGTAAACAATAATCAAAATTTCCAGGAAGTCAGATAGTTCCTCAAGCCTTACTCATCACCATGGTTGCAGTGCTCCTTTACTATCCCACCGCATCCAGTTAAAAGACCACCCATGAAGGGCAAGGAGACCCAGCGAGCACGTTCTTACCAATCAATAAAATACCCATGAACATAACTAAGCGATTATACTGAAACGTGCAAAAGGCAGCGTGCATATTTTCACATGTAACTGACTCGCCACCTCTACAAAGACATATACAGGGAGGGCATTTCAAAACAGAAATTAAATTAGCCATCCAATACACAGTGTGACATTGCAAAGAGAGTCAATATTGTTTTATTACTCACACTGCGACATTTTAACACCATCCAGCATGTCATGCCAAGGCTTGCTGAGAACATTGTTCTCACTAATCTGTGGCTACAGTGACAACGTAGCGTCTCATTCTTTGCGTCACATTTGGCAACTCTTTATCTTGCTGTCACTGCCTCTGTTTCACCTTTTCAGAGGCGCCTGAGAAAATCAGACTCTCCAGTTTAGCATTAAATGCCCTGAACAGGGATTTAACTTTCTCCCTTTCCTAAACTTGGGGGTTTTGCATTTGTGTCAACCGTTGACTTGCAAAACATGCCCTACTGACCTCAATCAGTATTACACAGGAAGGATTAAAAGGCTCCATGATATTTGCTTTCTGTCGCATTACGGCAACAAGACACGGCGTTGACAGAATAAATTTATATGGCCAGTATTAAAGCTGTGTGAAGCTGGCATTCCATGTCTCAGATTTTAACTAAATTACGCTTAAAGAACATTTAAATGGCACAAATGTGGCACAAGAAATTGAGACCAATTTGGTTAAAATCTGAAAGATATGGGGTGTCGATTTTATGCAGGTCAATATTAAAACTATTAGTTACTGTAATTTTTAAGCAACACTTGTGACCTTTTTAATCAGTTTAGCTAATGTAAAAATGATTTAGTTGCATGTTTTTATTGTCTAAATTCCTATATACCTAAAACTCATCAAAATGTTTTGCAAATATCTTCTCTCTATCAGCTCACAAAAGTATGCACTTGCACTCTGGGATGAAAACAGATCTAACTAACCAATAAAAAGCAATTTCCTTTCCATTAATTTTCAATTATTCTTTTCAGATCACACATAAAGGCATGCCAAAGGAAGACACCTAAGCCAACAGTAAACAGACCAACATTTAATGTAAACCACTTAACTGCACACACACACACACACACACACACACACACACACACACACACACACACACACACACACACACACACACAGAGAGCTGTGTTCCCTGCAGTGCAAAACTGCTATCAGGTGTTGCTATGCCATTGTCTGGTGTTTCAGTACACATCAGAGCACCTCGGTTTTGGAGCGTGGGTCCATCTTCAAAAGTGAAAAGGTTCAGTAAAAATGTCAGCTCTGCACCATGCAAAAGGGGAAGAGAGCCACAACTGGGGATCCACACCCCATCACACCATCACGAGATACAAGAGAAAACCTTTCCATTGGTGATGTTTCCTCTGTTTTTTATATAATTTCTGTGTGTAGTCAGCTTTTAATTAATGAAAAATGAAGGATGCTTTCTTGTACTGCCTTCTCAACATATTCACACTCATCAGATAAAACTGTGTCCTACCTGTGTGCAAATATAAGAATCTAAATTATGTGCTGATTTTAAGACAGAATTGCATTTGGTTTGGTACATAGTTCAAAGTATTTGAACCTGAAAGGACGAATGGGGAATAGGTGGTCAAGTGCTAAATGCTTGTGTTAAATAAATGAATGCAAAAATAATGTTGGCAGTGTTCTTCTCTCTGGGGGTTTAAACTACATAGCATACTGAACCCTGTCTCCTACTTATGCCATGTATTACTTACTACCCATATTAATGAATTTGCCACAACACAGCTTCACTACATCTCACTCAGAACTATAAAGAAATACATTTCCTACACTGTTTAAACAACCGGTTGCCATTGTTACCAAGGAACAAGGGCTGTACATTAGGCGAGTTGCAACCAGTTGTAGGAGGACACGTGTTCATTGTCACCAATTTGATATTGTTCTGATTAATGACCCACCATGCATTGCAGCAAGCACCCAGTCAGTTACCTTTAAGATGGCGACGTCTGCTCTTGGCGAAATCTGCTGTCAGCCCCTGTTCACAGTGGCCTTGCACACTTCCCATCTGAATGGGCAAAAGCAAAAATTGTAAAGAAAGCACTGAATTGTGATAGCTTGTAGTCACAAAACAATGAGTTCAAGTTTTCAGTCAGTTCATATTTTGAATATCTTAAACAAACGTGAAGACTATTTCATGACCTAAAATATGCTACATAAAATTTATATTCTGCAGATGGAGAAGAGGTAAATTATCATATTGGTGAGGTCAACCAAATGAAAAAAATTGCCATCCAACAAAAAAGCATTTTATTTACAGAATAGATTTTTGTTATCATTTAGTGTTTTTATTTTTTAATCTTTGAAATTTGCTGAGCTGTTTTTGTTCAACTACCCCTTTTTACCTATAGTAAACTGTTATAGTTTTTCCTTTTTCCAAAAAATGCATAATGCACATTTTATTTTTCCATGACCATCAAATATTTGCCCTGCCAATGAGCACATTTGATTTTAACAGAGCAGGATGGTGAGGTCAGAAGAATTCTTCCTTCTGTGACAGTAATATTCCCACCCTGCTGGAGAGCGGTTGTGAGACCAGGACCCCGCTGACCCTTGCTTGTTTGCATTCCTCTCGGTTAATAAATGTTTGTCTGATCTCTGACAGGGTCTGTTGATCTCCCCAAGTAAACAGGCACATGAACATGTGGGGCCTTTGCGCTTCTCTGGCCACAGAGGCATGTCTAAAGCAAGGGGAGCGTTTCTGTGCCTCACCTCGCAATCATGCGAGCCTCTCGAGGATTCAGGAGGAGCAATCTTGCAATCGACATCCTTCTGTCTCATGTCCACAATGCAATCTGCTCACAGCCTGGAGTCTGAATGGTCTAAGCAACAGCCCTAAGAAAATGTACACAGACACTGTCTTACAGTTTTCCACCCAGAAATGAAGCGTCATATTGTTTTGGCTTTAATGTTTTTAAATGCTATTCACAGAAATTAAGGTACTTAATTTACAAACGATGATATTGTATGGCAACAGCTTGAGAATGTTCATTTTTCCCTAGAGACAGATTCCTGCTCCCATCCAGACTTATAACAAGCAACAAAGCAGGTCGCCCATTAAAACCTGGTGAGTTCAAAGCATGGGTATTGAACTGACCAAAGACTGACAAATACAAGCAGAGACATATCTACATCTTTCTGCTTGTTTCTGCATTCGAGGCTTAAAGTGTTAGAAGTAGTGTTTTTGTGAAAACAGCACCTCAAACCCATCGCCCCGTGTGCATTGGCATTCCGCGGGTCACTTGTTATTGCTGCTTTCTTTCTGAAGTTTGATTCGCCCCACTCTACCAAATAAAACAATGCCTGAAATAACGAAGAAAAGGGGAGAAAAGGGAAAATAATTCTCCTGATGAATAAGTACATTCCTGCCAGGATGTCTCCTGGAAGCCAATGAGGAATGAAAAATAAATGAATAAAATGCTTACTGTGTTCTTGTTTGTCTGAATCATTTACAATAGTGAAGGGTGTGGGGTGGGGGGGTGGTGGCGGTGACTGGGGGTGTCATGTCAACTCATTGAGCCAAGCCAAGCCCTTCGCACTGTGGACTGCTTAGTTGAAGGATTTGCTTTGTTTATCCCTCCCTCTATTCACAGGCAGGCCCAGGCTTGTCTGCTTCAGCGGGCAAGACCACAGCGCCAGGCCAGGCCGCTGGGGGCATGCACGGCTATGCCTGTCCCTAATGTTAAGGGGAATCACAGCGTTTGTTTGCTCTCCAGCTGCTCGTTTTTCAGCTTGCACTGGAGGAATGCAACCAGAGAACATGCCAAGGAACACCTCGTCCAACCACTTATGCAGCAACGTTTCACAATGCAGAATTACCAGGTTACAGGTGGCAGAAAGGTCACTGGTGACTACTGGATGACTACTGGTGAAGCTAAAGGTCTGAAAAGTGTACATGTCCTCAGCAAACTATCTTAAAGATCTATATTTGAAGCTGTTTGTGTGTAACTACACAAGCTCTTGAAGATCTTCAAATAACTATTGGAATGCTCAAATGCATGTCTCTGAGTGGGAGTACATGTATAGTCAATGTGTCAAACCTGCGTTAGAAAGACTAAAGAGACTGATAGGACGTTGTTTTGAATGGTCTGTTACTAGTTACTAGCTTGTTGGATCTGATTCTTGTGGAGTTCCAGAAAGGAAATGAATAGCAATTAGGACATAAATTTCAAATGGGAATAAGTCATTTACCTGGGTATCAGTTATGTGGTGTCTGTGGTCAGCATCTCATTTGTCACCCAGCCATCTGGTGACATCCTACTTCCTGTCATCACCCATTCACTTGAAAGCACCTGATACACCGGAAGTGCCTTATGAGGTCCTCACCTACCTGCTGTCTCTCTTTGCGCTTTCTACAAGGGAACTGACAAACACCTGCTGGCCACGGTGGTGTGTAGGCCACACCTCCTCCTGTTAGTGGTGGTAGTTTGGGAGAGGGTTACAAAGAGGCTCAAGATGACTAAAAAAGGTTCACAGTCATTTGCATGGACCTGCTGACAAATCTGTTTCCACAACATCTGTGAAATCAACGACTTGATTAGATCCTCAAAGATTTGTAACTTTGTTACATTTTGCTGGATGTTTTAAGGCAATGAGAGGCTCATTTCACTGGTGCAGTATTATAATTTTATACAAGAAATTTCCTGAGAGCTATTATGTCTGTGGGACCGGTGTTTGGATTCACAGGGAAGAATAGTGCTTTCTGCCTCTCCATCAAGCCACTGAGCTTTTACACCCATTACGTACCCATGGACTTGATCTCTTTGCCAATGATGCATGTTGAATTTTCTTTCACTTGTGTCTCCCTGGCAAACAGGTCAGTCCACAGAGCCAATTTTAGCAGCTGCTCACCAAAGGCAAAAGCTAATCAGAATGTGTCACTGCTGAGGCACGAATTTGGCTAAGGGCCACTATGTCTTAAACACATTAAACACCCCATTTCAATAATGAGTTTATTCTACTATTCTTTACTTTTTCATTGTATGTTCTCTACGAGTTACAATGAGAAGGCTGACCAGCTCCGCAGCAAAAGGTTTTCTGTAACTGTAAAAGAAGCCACAACGTTCGGTTTTACACCTTTTTGTGTGAAATGGGGCTCAGGAGAAATTAAGCGTTAAAACTATTGTGAAAGAAAGCTAAAAAAATACTGTTGAAAATAACACACCACAGTGAGCAAACAGCTACAACACAACTGACCTATAAGTAGCTAAATCTTGTGAGAAAAAAGTTGCAAAAATTTTCAATTATTATACAGCAAGAGGAAGCTCCAATGTCTGAACACATAACTACAGATGAAAATTGAATAACAAGGCCATTGCTGCCTGCAGGACCCAGGCATGAAAGAAACTCGTACAACACTATTCATCTAACACAAATCAGAAACCTACAATTTCTGGATTAGAAAGACAGAAGAGTTTATGCCATTAGAAGGTGTCTGTGTATCTAATTGTTTATTAGGTGTAATCTAGCTCTCCAATATCTGCTCAATGCAGAGAAACAGTTATGGGCTTTGATTGTATCCAGTTCTTGTTTCATTTTACTACACATCTCTCTTTATGAACAAAGACACAACAAAAACATTCCGCTGTATTCCAATTGGCTAGCCAACACAAGAAGCTTATTCCGGTGTATTATACCAGAATCGCTCACTGTTTCAAAAAAGCTGCTCTGAAAAATACCCCTGCTGATTGGGGTTATTAAAAGTTCACTTTGGTGAAGCAAATGCACTTTTACAAAGACGTGCGTGGTGGCTGTAATTAATCTCAGCTGCCGGCGACCTCTCCCTCTCTGCGGCTGCTGTTCCCTTCGTGAGTTACTCTAGCGGGCCCAGAGGATCAACAGCAGAGGCTCTCGCATTCTCCTTCCTGTCTACATGACAAAAGAACCAGCAGTTGTCCGGGAGACAGGCTTTCATTAGCCATGTGATAAAAAAGATAGATTCTCCCCCTTCCTCTGCCAGCCCCTCCCCTTCAAAACATTGGGACAAGCTGAACTCCTGAGGTAGTCCAGCCACCAGAGACCTGCCCACCCTCCCTGTCTGTGCTCAGGCTGGAATACCAATGGGGTTGTGGGGCAACTGTGAAAAATACGTCCTGAAGGCAGTGTTGTTACACCCTGGCAATGCGGCCAAGCTAATATTTTCACAAGGCCAGAAAATCCAAAGATCAGCTCAGGCCCCATCACAGTTGGCTGAACACACACTCGTGCCTCATCAGGGCAGCGTCTGTCTTTTTTCTCCTGTTTTTTCTTTTTATACCACTTATTGTTCTCTCATCAAAGGAGGTGTGGGTGTATTTGTGTGTACGACTGTACACACTTTTGTAGCTGAAAGCATTCACTTGTAAAACCCCCCCTTTTTTACCAAGAAACAAATATATCCCTCCTGCAGAATAAAGATTTAAGTAGAAATCTGTTTATATACATTTATAGGGATGAGCATTCAAAATGTCCCCTTATAGGACACAGTGAGGGTTCTAGCTGAAAATTATGCTTTGGTTGCATGGACGTTTTGTTTTTTAAAACATTTCATTCTACACACCAGTTAAAAATTAACTAAAAGAAGAGTGCATTACAACAATGATCATAACAAGAAGCTGTTTTGGTTTTAAATAAATTTTAATGTGATGTAACAGAAAATTATTTTATTAGATATTATACACCTTGGTATCTGTCCCATTTATGCTTTGTGGTTTAGTATGTAATCCAGACATGTTGGCATATGCACCTGGGATGAACATATTATCAATTTTTATTCGTAATACTAAAATAAATGCATGCAAACACATTTTTGGAGAGGCATTTTTAAAGGTTTCCAAAACCTTATTCAAATACGACAAAAACTCTAACTGTTTATTGGGGTAGCGCATTCCAGTAACTGACGCTGATGACGTAGATCTCACAAAGCAGCGTACTGCATAAGCACAGTTTTTGTTTTTTGCTGACATGTTGAGCTTTGAGTTTAAAAGTGTGCCTCGGATGACAGAGGCAAGGTTACCACCTAAGCGAGGATATCGTGTTGCACAAAGCTGTCAGTGAGGCTGGGGAAATAATGCTCGCATCACATTTCAGCCTCTTCTCCTCTAACAAGCCCACCTCATAATTATAGACCGGCTCTGAGTGGGAGCGCTCGCCCGAGAGCAAAAGAACGGTTTCTCAAGAGATGCGTGTGTACCTGAGGCATGACCTCAGGCGAGTAACATCAGTCACCCGCCCCATGAGGTCTGAAGATGTCCGCACTGGGCACAAAGAAACAAAGGCCGTCTAATCTCACCTGACAGCCATTATGCCATAGAAAGGATTTATAAATTGTTGATAAGGTTTCAGGTCAGGCGTTAACTGCCCACCATAGTTATTTTTAAATTACAGTATTACTGGTTTTTTACGTCATTGACTGTGATATTTTCTTTTGACCAGCTGGCTATTCTTCACTGAGGTTGCATTTAGACTGTACTCTTTGGCAAAAAGAAAATCTATAATATAAACATTCAAAAAAATTATCAAAAAAAAAACATTTTTAAAGTCCAGCAAAATTACTTGTTGCCACTCAAAGAAAGACATTTCCTGCACAGACAGGTCCTTGATATAATACCACATAAATCTGTCAATTTAACTTCTAGGACAATAGACTCACGGAGAGGCGACAGAAAAAGACCCTAGGGTTGAGTAAGACGGAACAAAAAGGAACGACGAGACAGAGTACACACATCTTTAGACCTCACACAGACCCAGCAAGAGGCAAAAAAAAGCAGGCTCAGGAACACAATAACTTGGCTGAGCACAGACAAAGAGGGTTACAGAGATCCTTCCCTCGCCACTGACTGTCACCCACAGAAAACACGACACAGGAAACAGGACGTTTGCATCAAATGCAGGTTAAGCTATAAACAGCACAATGACAAACAGATTATACTGACTTTTAACTCTGCCTGCTTCCTGTACAAGTATGTGTGCTTCTTATGAAATTTATTATTAGTACTACCATTACTTCTACTTATAATAATAGTAATTAGTACTTCTAGCAGCAGTAGCAATAATAATAGTGGTAGTAAACAAAATAATAAAATAGTCATGTATTTAGAATAAGCACAAAAACACATACAGAATAAATGTCACAACTAGCCAAGAATCAAAAGTCTTTGAAAATGACAAATTTAAAGAATTTATTTGAACTGAAACATCAAGGCAGTACAGGGGTTGTGGTAATCATATACCCGAACTGCACAATTCAGCATCACAAAACATAACCTTAAAGACAGGGATAATAAAACAGCCCCAACACAGTCCTAGGCATGATGCAGTGTGGTGACGTGTGGTGGCAGGAGGAGAAGGCCAGCTTTTAGAAACCAAAAGCACAGGTACTCCTCAGACGGTTCACTACTCCTGTCCAACAAGCACCGACGAGGGCCTCACCCATCCCGCTGCAGACTGAGCAAAACACAATTCACAGCTGGTTTGCACTGGATCAGCACCGAGGACACGAGAAACAGGCCGCAGCTGTGAAACAGCATATGTAAAAACAGGCACTGGCTCTTTTTTTATATCAGCAGTTAAAATGCATCCTCTGCACTTCAAAAAAAAAAAGTATGCTCTGTCCCACAAAACACCAAACATAACAGTTCTTACTCGACGCACAGAAACAAACATTACTGAGTCATTGCAAAACTTATTAATGTTGTTATGAATATCTTTTCCCGTCCCAAAATTCTAACGATTATTCTCCAGTAGTCTATCTAAATTCTCCATTAAAAAACAGCAAATCTAATGTTCAATACTATACTCTCAATTTTGGTTTATGTACCCAATATAAGTTCATTTCAAGCTATTTTCACTGGCCACAGTTTAATAATTTCTTGCATTTGAGCGCTTACCTAAGACCTCTTTATTTAGAGATTCATATGTATTTATGTAATAAGTGAGTTCATTGTAATTACACTACTGTTTAGAATTCAATATAAATAGACACCTATTTTAAAGTTAACTTGTAACATAATCTGGTCACACAGTCTGAAGCTTAAATTTAAGATATTTTAATTATAGCTGAATTAAAAGGAAAACAAAATGTTTTTAAACAGCTTATTAAAAAACACTTCCTTAAAATGCCTACTTTGTTACAAAGCAGTATAGGCAGAATGTTCAATGACAGAATAGATGTTTAAAAAGGAAAAAATACACTTGCACTATTTTGTCTGCATAGAAGAAGGTCAGTGATCATTTGAAACTATTAATGCCATAAACAAGCAAATCCAAAAAAGCAAACTTAATCATCTTAAACTACTATCATTTGGCACACGTACGTTTTTCATTTATTATGATTAAAATTATGCATTTATTTACGAATCACATTTGTAAAACATAGATAGTAAACCTGCTATGTGACTAAATGCCTCTTTGGATAAGGCTAAACAGTAGTATCAGGTCCAGTCCATTTTGGTGAGAGAGCCTTGCAGAGACTTCAGTGCTATCCATTCAAAAATAAAGTACCTACACAGTGTTTGTGATCTACACCTAAGCCCTGTATACATAATAAAGACCAGAAAATGTGATTTAACAGATTAAACAGAAAGAGTCAAACTGTTCCTCCATTTTGTAATTTCTGTGTGTAATTTCTGCTCCAGTGTTCAGGGTAGCATGATTTTGATGTTGTTGCAATGCAGACATAAATATAAATTATAATCACACATTGAGCAAAATGAAAAACCATTTTAATTATTTTTAGTCTCCAGGAAATTGACTCAGATGGTAAACCTCACTGTGGCAACAGATGATTGTGTTCCTGAGTCGGAATTTGCAGTCCCTTGTTTTGTGGAAGCCCACTGACATCCTAAGAAAGCATTATACTCAAGTCACATTTCTCTGTGACAATTCTCATTGTGTTTTATTTGTTTTTTTGTAGATTTTAAAATGACCTTCTTACCATTTGTAACTTGCCACTATCTCCTAACAAAGACAGCATGAAAGATTCCTGGGGACTGGGTTGGTGTTTGGAACGAAAGCTCAGTCTGCTTGGAGACATTACAGTTCTCCTTCACTCAGCCTGTTCCAGTTAAAGAGTGCACTTTTCTCAAAGAAACAATTCAATTTTATTGCTGAGATCACCGTTAAAGGAGTCTCCAAGGTCAAACAGCTGGTCAAGGTTAACAGCAGAGCTGCAGAGAAAATCAGCTTGTTTGCGCCGCCCCCCTTCCTCCTCCTCCTCCTCCTCAGGCCATGGACCCTGCAAGAAAGCTGTGGCCAGGAATGTCTCCTCATCAAAATCCAAGCTGCTCTTCTGCATTTCAGACAAGACATGAGTGCAGATGCTGTCTCTGGAGCTCTTCGTGGGGCTCCACTCTTGGGGCCGGCTGATGTGCACGCCGTGAACCGTGAAATCTTCATGGTGCTCTATCGGGCTCAGATGGCCGGCCTCATCCAGACTTAGCTCGCCCGTGAGCTCAGAGTCGAGCAGAGCATCCCAGTCAAAATCCCCCTTCAGAGATCCCAGCTCCTTCTGCTCCTCTGCAGACAGCAGGGGAGAGCTGCAGCGCCGGAGAAGTTTTACTCCTGCTGCTCTGACCTCCTGGGGCTGCTTCCTCTTGAGGCCACACCTCTTGCCCAGCCCTGTTGCGGCACTCGGCCTGATGGACGGATCCCAGTTCTGGTCTGACGCAGTGGCTTCCTCAAACTCCTGAAGCAGCTGCTGAGACTCCAGATTGACCGACAACGGCCTGTGCTCACCAGGTGCAGCTAGTGGGCTGGACAGTCTTCGAGGCGCCGCTTTGACTCGGGCCTGCAGGGCAGGGTTAATCTGGACCGGTGGCAGCCGGTGCTTCTTATAGGCGCCGTTCATCAATCGGTCTGCATACTGGGGGTCAATCTTCCAGAAGCCCCCTTTTCCCGGTTCATCCTTCTCCCTTGGAACTTTTATAAAACACTTGTTCAAGGAGAGGTTGTGTCGGATCGAGTTCTGAAAATATTTGAGTGAGAAAGCCAATGAGTGAGTATAATAAATAAGGTCTCCATGAGCAGACCTTTCAAATAAAGTTTCATCAACCATGTTATGAAAATAAACTGTTGCCATGCCAGCTTGGCATTTCAGTAAGCAGGAAGTACAGACCTTTGCGAAGCGTGCACATACACAATTCTGTTGTTCCCCTTTCACTTTAACTTATAAGGATCACGGTCTGATTGTGCAGGTTAAATATTACTGAACGTGGTCTCTACTTCAAAGAATCATAATCAGTCTTGACAAAACCTTAAAATAAAAAGACTAAATGGGCTAAGGAATGATTTATTCAAGGCTGTTTAATGTTTCAAAAATGCTAAAAACATCTTCAAAACTGAAACCGTGTCCTAATACTTCAGTATGAATTATAAAATTCATACCGAAGTATTATATATTTATTAGTAAATTTTCAACTGTATGTATAAATCACCTGTGCCATTCAGTAAATATGACATCTGAATGTGCTGAATGTTAATTGGCTATAACCAGCACAGCTGTGATCTCTGATACAGCTATACTTGACAGCCCACAATGCTACATATCTGGCACTCCTCAAACATGGCAGCCAGCCCACAGCTCTTAAAAGCATCCAGCCTAACAAAAAAAAAAGTTCAGCTCCTTCCCGTAAAGTAGCGCAGTGCCCATCTGCAGCCTGGCTGCTCCCCAAAACACACTGAGCACACACACACCACTATACCAGATACTACAGAAGTCCCTTCTCTGCCTAGCAGGTGAAAAATAGGAAAGGAGCAGCAGGGCAGAATACCACTGAACACTGCTCAAATTTTAAATGAAAAGAGTGCTAAGTCACAAGGTATGTTCATCACAGACTAACCACAAAAATACATACTGACAAGGCCAAAAGAATGTGATATAAAATATAGTCATTTTATGCAATTTCTGTCAGAACAAGCATGGTGAAAAAGAGAGTTTATAAAGCTCCAATGAAGCCAGCTCCAGAACATATGCACCTGTGCCACTCACCTGCCAGGTGGGGTCAGCATGGCGGAAGTAGCAGAAGTTGTCTGTGATCCACTTGTAGATGCAGGATAGGGTGATTTTTGTCTTTTTGCTGGCTTGCATGGCCATGCAGATGAGAGTGGCATAGGAGTAGGGTGGCTTAATGTGTGGGTTGGTCTTGTAGTCTATTTCGTCCAGGCCATGGCCATGGGTCACAAAGCCAGGGTGCACGGATGAGGAGAGGCCCCTGCAGAAGGCCGCAGCCGTTGGCTTGCCAGGGGTGTGAGGCATGCCCATGGAAGCCGGATCTGCTGCCAAGGGGGAGGCAGGGGCCTCGGAACCTACCAACTGGTGTCCATAGAGGTGGTTCTGGTGCTGAGCAGACAGGGCCGCCGCATGACCTCCGCTGGCGTTAACAATGGAGAACTCCTGGAGCCACTGCAGGCTGGTCAGGCTGTCATCCAAACTGATCAAATCGCCACCATCACCGCTGCTGCTGCTGCTACTGCTGCAGCCACTGCTACTGGTGTGGGCAAAGCTTTCATCCCGCTCCTCTGCCTCTGCAGCAGCGATCACCACCACCTCCTCCAGGCCTGCGTCGTGCTCCTGCCAGGTGTCTGCACCGTTCAGGGACATGGCCTGTCTTTTACTCTGTCCGCTGTCTGCCCAATTAGTGTCTGCAGACAAGACAAAATACAAATTATAAACAACTTTTATCACTTGAGCATTTCTAACATGCATAAGCAGGTACATAAAATATATTCAAAAGAGTTGTGCAATTAACTGCTCTCATTTTCATCAGCTTTGAATAATTACTATGAATATCTTAGTAAATCAGATGTGTAGAATTAACTGTGGACGTTTTTCACATGAGCTTTAACGAATTTTATTGTGAATCAGAGAAAGGCAACACGTCGTTTGAATTGCGAGCCGGCAGAGGTTCGTGGAAGTTTCCTGAAACTGTCCCAGTCGCCTTCACCTACTGGCGTGCGCTCAGACCTGTGGCTCATACCGAATCCAATGGCAAAGCGCACCCTTATAATTTATGAGGAATCAAACCATCTTTTAATATAAAATATCTACATATATGGCATACTTACTAGTTGATAATTAAAATTTGTCAGTCCTTGACATTAAACAGGCGCAAAGATCATGAGCCAAGCAAATATTTAAAACGTTTTAGTTGTTATTGCAAATATATGTGCCGTTGTAAAATTAAAGCGCAGTAATTACAAATATACAATTATGATAATTGTACAACTATACGTTTTAATTAAAAATACATCTAATGTCAGCAACCATTTTAACAACCATAGTATTTTAATCTTTAATTGCATTATACAGCGACTCACCTTTCAAAGCCAAACAGATATACAAAATTAAAAGATGTTAACAGCTTCTTGTGCACTAGACTGATTCTTGGCGTTTAACACCTGTCGCAAAGTACTTCGCTCCGACATAAAATACCAAAAGTAAACCGCTCCGACCGCTCCGTAATGTTGTGACTGGAAATTCGGTATCTTGTCAACGGTGGCAGCAACAGGAAAGCTCTTGGGGGGCAGTTTAATACCTGTACCAAGAAGTTTGCCTGAACACCATAGAAACGGCACGCCCTCTTGTAAACATATCCCTGCTCTCCCATTGGCCCAACGGTTGCTATGGTATTCCATTTATAAAAAACGTTTTGCGTTTTAACACTGAAGCAGCTCTGTGACGTTATCTGGTTAAAGATCAAGGTCTTAACACAAAATCAGCTCTGTGACGTTATCTGGTTGAAGGTCAAGGTCTAATTAATCTTTTAATCGTTATTTATTTTCTTAATAAACGGAATATTTTATGGAAATATGATCACGTAT
>JABJVR010000077.1:4398910-4413104 GCA_025773905.1 Chitala chitala
ACGCAAAACGTTTTGTGTAAAAACGTAAAAGTTTTACGTTATAACACAAAACTATCACGTAAAAACGCAAAAAGGTTCGTGTTATAACGAGAAACGTTTTGTGTTAAAACACAAAACTGATCATATTTTTTTGTATGGTGGCAGTAATACGCTGCCGTACTACCTCCAAGTTAATTCAGTATGATAGTAGGGAAAGGAACTGGCGGTGGAGTAGGTTTAACGGTGAACTTTTAACTTTTTCATGTAAATCAGTAGGATATGTAGCCAGACAGCTGGAAGAAACGGATAAAATATGTAGAACTGAATAAACCATTGGCTTATTCTGATAACGAATACTAGAAGAGCGTTAGTACTACTTACAAGCCTTATCGCGTAAGGATATCTGTCAAGACATTAAAAATCGATCCGTGGCGGGGTATGCTTGGGGCTCGAAGCCGTTCATGAAATTGTTATAGCTCACCATTTTTTAGAGATAATAATAATAATAATAATAATAATAATAATTATTATTATTATTATTATAAATGTATTTGTACAGTTTTATAAATGCTTTCATTAATACTTTATACATTTCCCAATGTATGCACAACACTGTTGAATTATGGTACATCTACAATTAGATTTTTTTAAGCAACCATCAGTAATGAAGATGTAGATGACATTGAATATAGATACTGAAAACCCTACACAAACCCAACACCACTTAAAAATGAAGTCTGAACATGTGTTGCTGTGTCATTTGGGTTAATGTAAGGAACTTAAGCACTCGTCTGTAATTAACTTTGGGGACAGTCACTGACAAGGTAGAGGAGCGCAAACACAACATAATATATTACTTAAACGTACATGCTATTAACATGCAATTACTGTAGAATACACTATGACAAAGAAGACATTTTGAAGTGTTTAAAAAGTTCGATATTTTATTGTTTTGTATATAGCACTCTATAAAAGATGTAGTTGAAGAGTCAAGACATTTTGAACTTTCCTAAAGATGACATGACATGTAAATTCCATTTTAAAGTAAATTGTTTATATCTGATTACATGGAATTGTTGTAAAGTCATGTACTAACACTGTACACAAGTATGGTGAACTGCTGCAAGTGGATAATAGTATAGTGCAAATAGAAGACAGTTCTGGATGAGTAGTCTTGTGTTCACAGGACTGTCCTAATCTACCATGCTCACATGCACTGCAGTTCTGATCAACAATACAGTAGTGCATTTACGTTTAATACTATTGTCTTTTAAAGAGGTGATGTTGTATGTTTATCTAGTGTACACATTATCAGCCAGTACAATAAACACCTTAATCAGATAAACACGTCACAAAGATAACAGAATTTCACTTTAAAAGAAAATCAAAACGTGAATTTATTTTCCCCAATGGAAACGTGTTTTTATTGGGTTCTCTGTCTACACTCAGCACAAATGTCATATCAGAGTTATAATACCTTCAACTTCAGAACAATCACAGCCTGAAGTTTCTTTGTATATATAAAAGACCCAGAGTGAAAAGTACAGACTGAAAAGGTACTATTAATCTAGAGGAAAGTATGCGCTGGGAAGCTAGGAGGGCAACTCATCTGGTATTCTTGATAATACATTACCAGTGATGACTTGCCACCTTTACTGTAACACTAAAGGCAGGCCACAAAGCTCCTACAATGTCAAATTACACAACTGCACATTTGACGTATGATGTTCAGATCTCACAAGGAACTATGCAAGGGCACACGGATGAGAAAACCACATTTTTTGTAAATATATATGGGAAACATAGACACCAATGATAAACAGTCATTTTATGCCAGTAGCAGGGCACACTTGAGGGCCCATATTTTTCACTCTGCTATAGTTTGCAAAGAACTGAACAACCCTCTGATTCCACATGTACACTTACAAAAAAAGAGGGACAGACAGCACTGTGAATTTCTCATCTGTGCTCAGCAGAAGGAAAAGGGCAGTCCTCGTTAGCCCATCTTAGATACCAATCCATAGCAACTACAGCTGTCCTAGCAGAAGCAGGAAGCTCAAAAGACCCTTTTAAAGGCCTGCATCAGCTACAACTTTGCACTTCCACCAAGAAAAACCTACACCAATCATCTTATAAAACCATTGATATTCTAATCAGCTCCCAACTCTGACATGGCCACAACAGCCTCAAGGTTCTGAACGGACAAAACACTCGACTTGTAGCTTGGACTAGCGCAAAGGGAAAAGCCACAAATAGGATCTCGCTGAGGTCTATCAAGTCTCACCTGAGCTAGCAGCTGTTGCTAAACAGAATGAAGGGCTGCAGTAGTTTTCCACATTGCAAGGAGGCTCTGCTGTTAACAATGGACAGGATCAGAGCTGTAGAGCATGTCTTCTTATTGCTTTAGTGTTTCTTTTGTATACTAAAGTATGAAAAGCCATCTAAAAGGTCACACAGCCACACAAATACTAAGAAGGTAATGGTAAATTTAAGCAATTCTGTAAATATTCCTCTTCCTTTACCTATGATTTAATAATTACATTCTCTAGAGCTCACTGTCCACCATTTAGAACACATCACATTCTTAGGCTCAATCTTTTTTCAGACATCGTCATTTTTAAACTTGTTGAAACATTAAGAAATTATAAATAAATTATAGAGCAAAAACATTAAAAAAACAACAAAATCATGGTCAGTTTTAAACTGGAAACATACACAACTATTGCTCCAGTTTCAATCCTTAAGTGTTTAAAACAAGCATAGTTTCTTTACATAAGAAACTCAAGGCCAAACAAAAATTAAATCATATAACCAAATGATGAATTATAGTGTGTAACGTACTTTGACTTTTGACCATGGTGTATTTTTTTTTGATCCATCTGGGTAGCTTAACATATGTGTATTCTCCAAAATGTAGTCCATAGAGCCATGCTGTTACTGGCATATAAACTATACTTCTCCCTGTACGGAAGGCTCAGGAGTAGAAGGCAGGTAGGAAGCAAAGATCATCACAGAGAGACTTCTATGTCTATGGAATTGACCAGGGGCAAGAGGCATGACAATGTCCATCAGTCCTGGTGCGTTTCAGGAGACAGCTGGAACACAATCTTTCAAGTCATCGCGTTTGTCTATATCCCTGAGCTGATCTCTGTCAGCACCCTAAATGATGGGGGGGTCACTGGAGATGGGAAAGAATAGGACGGGGGGCAGACTAGCAGAGGTCAGACAAGAGAAATTGGACTGCTCATGTGGAAATGACAAAAGGAAGTGATAGCATAATACTGGGAAAGAATAAAGTTCATGCTTGTCAAAATCTGATCCAGGAATCTGGAGTTGTTCTACAAACGCATATTTAAACTGGTCTCCTTCACAGAATCAGTACTTGAATCTCTCTCTTCCTTTTAAGAGACCAAGTGCATGACACAATTAAACTCAGGGGAGGATGGCGGGGGAGTGGGACAGCGTTCAGCTATTCTAAGACTGAGGAGTGAGGTGGGTGGGGGGCAATTATACAGCAAGGGGTCCACGGCGAGACGTGTCTCTGGGGCTCGCTGCCCTGCTCTCGGGCCCCTTCTCCTCCAGGTTGATGTTGCTGGTGGAGGCGTGCTGGGATAGCGTTCCCCGCCCGGGTCGGCTCAGTCCCAGGTATAGCAGGCCTGAGGGAAAACAGCAGCAGGAAGTGACTGTGTGAAGAACGGACAGACAGACAGAGAGAGAGAGAGAGAGAGAGAGAGAGAGAGAGAGAGAGAGAGAGAGAGAGACACACACACACACACACACACACACACACACACACACACACACACACAGCCCTGTACAGAGCAGGGCAGAAGAGCTAGAGAACCCAAAGGCTGTAACACAGCAGCCTTTATATAAACCCTCTGCAGTCCATGGACAAGTGGTGAGCAAAGAAAGTTTTGTAAAAGGCAGAAATGACATGTGGTAGTGAAATAACTTTTATAACTGAAATAGCTATTAACTGGGTTGTTGCTCTCCAAGTAAATAATAAAATGTTGGCTTATGTAGAGGAGAATATGGCTAAACAATTTTTTATTTTATCAAAAAGGCATCTAAGTGCTTTTCCACCACACGAGGTACCGAGCGTTTGATACTACAAGGCAGGTCCAACATCAAAGGTACTTTTTGTGTGTTTTCCACAGGTGTGAAAAACTGGTACCAGACTAGAATGATAACACCCATGACTGTCCCAGAAAAATAAGGTAAAAATATTTGTTCTGCCCTTAAAAATTAAGCTTTCAGCTCAGCAAAAAACAACATCATCTAAAACGTGCCGAGACAACGTGTGGTGCACTGTTGATTCATATCTGTTATTTCTACCCTTAAATACAAGCAAATTATATGTCATTAAGAATAATTCCTTTAATTCATTCAATTTAACTAAATACAATTAGAAACACCTGTGGTTTTAACAATGTAAATCACACAGGTTTTTTATAGTACTTTATTAATCAAGGAGAGAAATTACTTCTCTGCATTTAACTTATTTCCTGGAAGCAGCCACATGTGACACCCAGAGAGCTGGCATTTGAGTGCTTTACTCAGGGGCATGGCTGGCTGGGCTGGGCTTCAAGCCAGAGGGCTTCTGCATCCCAGTCTGATGTTCTCCCCATTGAGCCACCAGGCCGCTAATATAACATAAACTAAATTACACCTCTACTCAGTAGTATAGACATGTGTATATTACAGTATATAACTGCTCTATATTATATTTTGACTAGATGACAACTAAACCTGGGTTTCTTCATTTGTCCACATATCCATTATTATGATGTTAATGTTTTTATTTTTCTAACTATGATTTTTCAAGATAGCAATTGTATTTTGCTTTTGCGAAGCTGTCTTTTGCATAACCAATTGGCATTAAACACGTTCACCCACCCCTAAGTACTTAAACACCAAACAGTAACCACAGCTCGTTTGGTACTTCGGTGCTGCTGCTGCACCAGAAGTCAGTTGAGAAAGGTAATCAATTTTTTTTTTTTGGTACCAAAAGTTTGGTATTTAGTGCAGTGTAAAAGCACCCAACGTTTTTGCGGTAATTCCACAAGTTGCCCTTTATTTGGTGTAGGTCACACCCTCCATCTTGTCAGTCTTTCTCACTATGGTTTCTTTGTATTGTTCACATCCTTCCCTATTTACCGGGTCCGAGAACCATTCACGCTCAATTATGAGCGTGGCGCTAAACTTCATGAATTTTTGAGTAGACACTGGGAGAGAACAATCTAGGTGAAGCACAGCTGACATCAAAAGGCGATACAACAAGGGAAAAATTAACACTAAATTGCATCCTATAAAATAACATGCACAAGTAAAGCAAAACTCAATGTTAACACATCCAGCTCATGCTCATTTTAAACACTTTAAATTCATGGTACAGAAAAAAGAACAAAGTGCAAAACTGGTCCCGTAGCAGACTGCGATATCTGCGCAGGTGTTTTTGTGAGTATTTTCTTATCCACTATAGTGCCATACCTATTCGTCAATGTGAACGGGACACGAGTCGACGGCTGTCCGTTCCACAGAAAGCAAGAGAGATAGAGGTGCGCAGGGAGACAGAGGAACACACACAGTGATGGGGCAGAGAGACAAAGGAGAAAACACAACACGTTTAGAGTGAGCAGAGAGAACCTGGTGGTGAATGACTGAGGAGTTGGAAGGCAGAGGGACTGAGGGAATACATGGGGGGGTGGGCTGGAAGGGAAGGGGCAAACATATCTGTGGTGAACACAAACATATACCTCCGACATGGACCGCTCCGTCAAGGCAGCAGATGCTCTCACAACATTAGTTCTATCATTCTTCATTGTGATTCGTGGGAATCCTTTATGGTTTAACTTCTTTTTGGAGTTTCTAAATTTGTGTTAAAGCACATGTTCTGTACGGTAATGAACATGCCTTTTTTAAAAAAGTCAAGACACTGCAACAGAGATAAACATGTACTCTTCATTCAATTACCCATATTTATAATTCATTTCTGGATTATGGCAAGCCTGGATCTTACTCATACATAGCCTGAATGGGACACCACGCAAAAATATTTTATTTTTTTAGAGCTGAAATTTTACCATGTCGATATTATATTTTCTATTGTTCATTATTCATATTATTAACTGTAACCTGATCATTCAGAAACAAAAGTAACCAAATTTCAAAAAGAACCTTTCGTTTTCATTTTACGGCTTCTGTGAGGACATAATGTTTGACTCCCTGTATGACTCAGATTGCACTGACCTCAAATTTGGACAATTTTTAAAATCATATACAAACATGAATAGTACACAGCAGGAAATCAAGCACTGATCACCAGCCGTCCAATCTGCACACAACCGAGTGTTACAAAGGACACGCCTTCCACTCATAAAACGGAACACTCCAGATTAGAATAATTAGAGTAAAGGATTGATGTCATCAGGAAAAAAAGACATTAACAATCAGGTTGTCAGCATGGACAAGCTTTGTCAAGTGACAATTCAGCGGAGCGCCCATCTGAAACACAGCCGTTAATGAGGAAACACCCCCACAAAGAAGGAGCTCCGCAGAGAAAGCAAAACACAAAACACTGCATTCCGTTCCAGCAGCAGATACAATAAAACACGATGTGCCAGCTCTTTATGGGAGGGATGGGGGGGGGAGCTGAGAAATTAAGAAATAAAAAGCTGAAGGGTCAGCAAAGCGACTCGGAGCTGGCAGACACTGAACATGAACTTGACTCTGGGATGGACTGAACACAGACAGCCAAACAACAGAGGAGGTGACACGGAGAGCACAGCTATCACCAGAGGGAGCTGGGGTAGACGCACAGTGCTACAGACTCACTCCTAACAGAAACAGCAAGACAAAAAAGGTAGAAATGAACAGAAAAGGTATGAATCGGGAGCAGCGTATTCACGTTAGTACTTCATTTTAAAGCTTGAAAGAGTACACACTTTGGTCAACATTTTTATGCTGTATGGACTGAAGCTTACACAGGTCACTCTTCTGGAAAAAAAAGACTGGTTCCCTCTTTCCAAAGTTAAAGGATTTTTAAGAAGCAAAAAATTACAATTAGGCATGCATTTAAACAACACATAACTAACTGTCTGTATGTCAGAGATTATCACGTTTCTCCACATATAAGCAATCCAACCCAGTGGAATGATTTAATGCTACGTAACATTTAGCTTTTGTGTGGACACTTATGGGGGCCTTGATTTCACTGTTTCTCTCAGCCCCCCAACTCCACAACCCCACTCTGCTCTCATCCATCCAGGTTCCCGTGTGTCTCAGGAAAGTCCATGTTCAAGAGGTTGCCACTCACCAGCGAATCGGCCTTCGGGACACAGCTCATTGTCCAGCCCTGTCAAGCACGGGGCGTCAGACCGGCCCTGATTGTTATTGTCATATTCTGGACAAGACACCTCGCTTCTCCTCCGCCCACCTGCAAGCGAGGTCAGAGGTCAAACAAGGGCAGCCGAGCTCAGCCACATGGACGCAGGGGGCCCGGAGGCCTGTGGAAGAGCTCCGGGAGGACACAGAGTTTGGCATGAGCAGAGGCGGGAGCCAAGGCGATGCGCTGCAGAAGCGACCATGCGGGAAGTAGTGGGCACATGTGCGCTGTCATGGCTACAATGGCATGCATGTCTACATCTAAAGGTGTGAAAATCCAAATCTCTGTTGTGAATACTAACCCATAAATATTCACCCTGGATAATCCCTTAATTCTTAAGCATTAAAAAAATTTTGCGAATAAGTGCTGTCATGTTTGAATGAAGAGGTAAGGCTGGTTTATCACCTCACAATTACATCCAATAGAGCAGCCACGGAAACAAAAGGAATCGTTCCCATACAGGTGCCAAAATTACACATTAATTACAGGCACAATGTGTTTATGCATATGGAGATGTTGCCCTAGCTTTGGAACGCACTACAAAAATTTCCCCACACATTAACTCCAGCTAACATCAAAGTCGGAAAACAGACAATGTTATTCATATTGAGAAAATGAGATTAGTCATTGTCATCAACGCATTTAAATGACCGCTTATCTGCGCTCTCATACAAAGGCCAAAGAACACACTTCATTTCAGATATCTGCATGGACAGCTAATCGGTAGAGCTGGAAAAGGCACTTGTTGGAGCATTACAGTTTTTTAAGAGTGTGATTAATGGGGGGCCAGCAGCACAATCCCATGCATTAAGCTTCTTAAACTGCTTGAAGTCGTTCCCCGAGGCCGGCGGAAGGGATGTGAAGGGTACTGTGAATAAGTGTGACGAACACCGCTGCATGTACCAGCACCCAAGTCATTCAGCTGAGCTCTAATGTATTCCCGGGCACCGACGGGACGTGCGTCGCATAACTAGTAACTAAATTAAAACAGGCCACACCAAAGGCTAAGGCCAGCTGATAGCACACTGAAAAAACTAAATAAATAAAAACATTCTGTTGACCGTTTCTTGTAACATTTCTTCACTGCCCATCATTACTCATTACCACGTTTGCACAAAGGCTAGCACAAAAAACACTTTCTGCCAAACGTACCCATTTTCTAGGGTAATGGCGCCACCTATTGACCATGTGTTTGACATGAGTTCCCTTAAAATTTAACTCAAGTGCCAACAGTGGCAGGTTGAATGTTGTATGCTCATGTTCACAAAATTCTTCACTGAAATACACTAATTACATAAGTTGTGAAAAAATACATTATTTTGATATTCTTAGCAATTTTTGTCAGTTAAACCACTATGCAAGGTTTAATCAATAAAAATGAACAAAAGCAAGAGGCAGAACATGAATTAAAAAGTAACAGTATAAAGAAAACATTATTCAAATCTGTAAGAAAATAGCGACATTTATCTGATGCCCTACTGGACTCGAGGTAATATAGTGTACCTTCAGGAGGAAGGTCACTGTGACTAACTGGCCAGTTTGAGTTGAGGTGTATAGTTACCCTGCTCCTGCGTGGGTGACGGGCCATCCTCTTCAGTGATGTCATTGCCCTGAGACAGACAAAGAACCACATAGGTGAGCCTAGCACAGACGATGAGATTTCTGATGCCGTTGGGTTTATGAAAGGGTCGGGTCGTGACCCATGGCTTACCTCTGAGTCCTGCTCTTCTGCTATAGCAGAACCAAAGTTCCGTTCCGCCTCCTCAACAGGCATTTCCTGCAGCGGGACAGCAAATAATACACACATCTCCTGGTGCCACAGTCAATCTAAGACGCCCGCAGTGCCAAGCGGTCATAGGAAGCTAAATGATAATTGGAACAATCAACTTTCCACACGTCATAGTTGGCACTCAGTTATACACACAGTCATGTATTTGTATACATCTGTATGATTGTACACCCCAGATGTACAAACAGCATCCCCTCCTTTCTTACCTCCCCCTCCTGCTGGGATGGTCCCCTGCTCTCCACAGGGGTCTCTGGGGCCTCCCCCTCGGGCCCAGCTGCATAGGAGCCTGACACAGAGGACATGGTGTCGGTGCTGAGCCGAGAGTTCTGGCTGTGCGATGACGCCATTGACATCACAGACTGGGCCAGGCTACTGCTCACTGGATCTAAACCAAAAAGACAAGTCGGTTGTGAGCTTCGGGTTACACTTCAGTGTACAGTAAAGCACTGGTCCGTGATCCAGTGGACGTCTACCCCATAAAATTACGGAATGGTTCTTCAGGAATTACAGCAGCAACACTGAAGCACAGGTGTGCCTGACTAAATTCAGTAAAAAGTTCATTTGGATTAAAGATGAAAAAAGAAGGAAACACAGAACCACTGTGCAAAATGACATCCAGAACAGGGACGTATGAGGGTTCAGCTGGCTCACACCTTCAGGTGAGGTGATGGTGGAGGACAGAGGGGTCCCGGTGCACGAGCTCTGGTCAATAGCTCCGGAGGACGAAAGGGTGAAGTTCTCGCTGTCTGGTGTAACGCCACACTGGCAACAATACGGACAAGAAGGCTCTGTTCATTTTAAGAAGACCATACTACATGACCCACTGTTCCCTTCTGTTGTTTTGTATTTCAGTTTTTTATGTTTAAGTGAGCTTGGAATTGTAAAACTGACAAAAATAGACAATAGAATACAGTACATAGACAACACATTTAAAACTGAAACCAATCAACTAAAATAAATGATAATTATGAATCTGATGGCTGCAACACATTTCAAAAACGTTGGGACAGGTTCACGAAAACCATGAAAAAGTACCATGAAAAAGAAAGAAAGAAAAAAAAAATTGACTGAAGTGTAAGAGGTGATAGTCATGAGTAGGTATAAAACAACTGGACTCTTCTGTTCCTAAATGCTTATTGAGTGTTGTTAAAAAGGGTGATATAACAGTGGTAAACATGGCCATGTCCCAACTTTTTTGAATTCATAATAGTCATTTATTTACAAAACGCAATACAGTTGATCAGTTTCAACTTTAAATGTTGTATCTGTGCTGTATTCTATTGAATATTTGTCAAGAAGGATTTGTAAATAATTGCATTCAGTTTTTATTTACAATTTGCAAAACAACTTTTGGAATAGAGGTTGTAAAACATCAATAAATACTTAATCTAAATGCTAATTAATGTGCAATAATAGATGACAGTTGTAACTGTTTCTCAGAACTGGATGGGGAATTCATTGATCATCCATAAATGAGTGTATACAGACGTTAAACTTTTCAGAATTACTCCAAGGCTACAAGGCTCTTGGTCCTAATATCAGAAAACTAGGTGTATAAGGCACAAGGGTAATTAAGGAATGTCAAGGCTTTTGAACCCTCCATCACTGCACTAGAGACATGGTTTACAGACAGGATTTGCAACATTAGCAGTGTAAGACCTGTTAGCACCCTACCTCTTGCTGACTGATAGCAATCTTCCTTCGACACGCCTGCACCTCTGACTCGCTGCATGACTTCTCATCGTCCTCTTCTGGCAACACAGAGGAATTCTGAGAGAGGGATCTGCCAGAAAACAATATACAAAGACGCTGGCCAATCATGGCAAAAATATGTCTTTACTACAATATTAAACACGCCTCAAATCACCTGAGCGTTACAAGCTCATCTTGTCAACCTTTATTTTCACTGTGTGGCAAACACTGAGCTTATTTTCTTATAAAAGTAAAGTATTAGAGGGAGTGTGAACTCCAGCACTCACTTTGAGCCACTTTTCTTGATCTTAAGATTTTGACTGGGGTCAAGGTATCGTTCGAGGGGAGACAGAGCTCGCGTGGGTGGGGGATGGGTCTCTGTGCCGTAAGACAGCAGGGTTCCAGAAACATGGCCCCCAGTCAGGTTCTGTAAAGGGGGTGCGGAGGTGGAGGGGCTCAAAGGACCATTGAGGGCCTCTAGGAGGGAGACGGTTTCGTACCCGGGTGGAATGTGTTCCGAGGCCTGGCAAAGGAACATGTAGTCATTCATGGAGTCATTCGGTAGAGGCTATGGGCTGATTGGTTAGGGCCTACCATGGCCAGCAAGGGGCTTACTAAGAACAATGAAAGGCCTATCGAGGGCAGCTAGGGCTCTGCTGAGGGTAATGAAAGGCATACTAAGGATATCAAGGGGCCTACTGAGGGCAGTGAAGGGACTACTGTGGCCAGCTAGGGACCTACCGAGGGCAGTGAAGAACATACAGAGGTCAGCGAGGGGCCTACCGAATGTTCCTCTGAATCGGATGTCTGAGAGGTTATGACCGGGTTATAGCCTGTGGGAGGGAGTGGACTCAGCTTCTTCCTCATTGCACGGATCTGCAGCAGAGCTCGGAATGCTGGGGAGCGACAGGCAAAGAACCATAAGGCCAGGAAGATAAGACTGCTTTTGTTCTGTCACTGCAGCCGTGTACTCTGCTCTTAAGACAAATTTGTTATGTCTTGCTCTGCCATAGGCCTTGGAGCATTACAGCTAAAGCCCGTGACCACGTTCACCACGTCCACAGGTAACAGAGCTGCAGACGCAGATAGAAAGACGCAGGGCAAATTATCCACAGTGGAATGACCACCTGGAGAGTAGGGCCCTTACGCAGTCGACAGATGGGGCAGCAGTTGGCCTGGTAGCGTAGAGTGTCTGCGCAAGCATTGCAGAGGCACAGGTGCCTGCATGGCAGGATGAGCGTGTCGCGCACGTCTGACAGGCACACCACACACTCTGCGCTGTTATCGCTGATCTCGTCGTCTGCCACCTGGGGGCAGCACAGGGAGCCACATTTGTTTAATACATCAAAGACAGTGGAGAGTGAAGAAAACACAGGCACGGCAATTTGAAGGAGCGCTGTACAGATGGCCTAAGCAGATGAAACAGCACTGCAGCTTTTACCTTAGATTCCTGGCTGTTGTACTTGTTCTCGATGCCATAAATCTCTTGGAGGAGGTAACTGACTCCATCCACCTGGGACGGATTTACAGAAAAAAAAAAATTCCCATACAAATCTGAACTGTTGCACTAACTGGGATACATGGTTTTAGAGTACCCATTTTTATGTTATGATGCACCTTACTTGTTCAATTCAAATTATTTTATAACTTGTTGGGGGGGGCAGTATTCTCTTAAATATTCTTTCCTACTTTGACCTTGGCAAAATGAACGCAATATCACTGATATATCAGATGTGTTGTTCAGGACCTTTACCAGCACCATTGTTATAGTTATATTAATGTAATTACAAAACTCTTTCACACACTGCCAGCTTGATTACTATTACAATAGCAAAACAAACCAAATCAGCTTCAGCATATTGAACATCATGCCCACAATCACACCGAACAGACATAAAGACACAATTTCCCACTTTCAGTGTGCAAACTGGGACAGAACCAAACAGACATAGCATCAAACGGGACAGGCTGGGCGGTGTTTAATGAGGCTATGCTTTAAAATAAGGAAAGGATGCAGGAAACCAAGCACATAACATAATCAGAACGATCAGACTGATAGCCTGTGGTCTAAAGGTAAAAGGTTTACAAAGGAAAGCTTTCGTTTAATATATACTTTGTCTTTCTGTACCAGACAAGACAACATTCCAAAAAGATTAACAGAGAAATCCACAAGCCATTAATGATTACCTTGCAGATCATTCAGCTTTAAACAAAATTATACACCTATACAAATTTCTGCTTTCAATTTGATACGTCCTAGATTAACGCAGACCACAATCCATTTTCTGAGCAACACATTTCATAACCTGAGTATTCATCAATGTACGGTATTTGTGTTAGTAAACGCTTCTGAAGTCCAATTACATTCACAGAATGATTAAATGTAGGGGCAGAAAACATGCTGGTCGCAGACACAACCAAAGAAAAGTGCCAGGTGCCAACTTCAGCTGTGGTTAAAGACTTGTCTATTTATTCTTCCCAGAATGCACTGTGGCACTTGAAGTATAAGAGGACCTCACCACTTGTTTCTGCTTCAGAGGTTTCACACAGTAGCTGCCGTCCATGTGCTACAGAAAAAGAAGTTGCATCAGCGACAGCACAGACACTTGTTAGAGAAATCAAACATTTATTAAATACATTTAAGGCATGTTTTTTTCTCAATCACACCTGCATGCTTAACAGATAAAAAAAAAGTTTAATAAATTTTATATAACTTTTATGGCAATCCATTACTTCTTTGAAGACCAAAGTACTACTCTTTCAGGAGGCATTCCTTACCCTCTCAAAAGAAGCCAACAGCACATGGGAATGACCCAAATGTTCTAAGCAAGGAAAACACAACAGAAGAAAGGCTCAGAACATGAAATGTTGAAGAAGCAGTCCACGTCTTCAAAGCTGCTGATGTTCGACAGCAGATCAGCTGTCGGCTCAGTCTGGTGGCTGTTTGCTCTCTTTGATGCCAAAAAGTGGGACAGAGAATTCTCCACAGGGTGATAATCTGTCAGACTCACCTTCCCCCTCGTCTACCACTGCCTGCACCACCATGGGGTACACATCCTTGTCCATGTCAAAAAGCAGCTAAAAAACAAAAAAAGTTTGAGTTTTTTTTTATTTGTGCAACAACAGTAACAGCTATATTATTAGCTCAGTACTGTGCTGCAAAATAAAAATGGAACACAGACAAGCACGCACGTACACACACACGCGCGCAGATAAACGTGCACACACACACGCAACCGCAGGCACACACACGCAGACAACCGCGCACATACACACGCAGACAACCGCACGCACAAACACGCAGACAACCGCGCGCACACATGCATTCAGACACTCACACGGCAACA
>JABJVR010000077.1:4414813-4446659 GCA_025773905.1 Chitala chitala
TCTACAAAATGTTGTACTGTTTCCCACATTTTGCACACCTCCCTAATCTCATTTGAAGTATGATATGATATAAAAAAAAAACATATCATACTTGATATGAAAATGCTCGTCTTGCAAGAGATCGCTCATTAACCGAGTTAAACTTTATTAAAAAATTTTTGTTCGTCTTGCAAAGCACTTGTAAACCAAGTTACTCGCAATCCGAGGTTCCGCTGTAATGCTCTTTTCATCTCTATTTGATTAATAAACACCAGCATGTTTTTCTCCACTATGGCACCTGTCAGGCAAAAGGGGGGCTAAAGTGGTTCTCCACAGAGCATGAGAGCTGGTTTGTGCATGCTGGACTGCTGCGGCCCTCACCTTGTTGTCCATCTCTGTGGAGATCTTATTGACGACACTGTGCCAGTCCTGCTCCTGGCCCGTGACCTTACTCAGGAGCTCCTGCAGCATGGAGTTAAGCTGCTCTGTCATTGTGTCAAACTGCACTTGGTTCACCTTGGTTTCCAAAGCTATCTTGTCTGCTTTCTGCATAGGAAGAAAAGTCATTACTGTACTCCTCTGAATCTGTATGGATGGCCACTGATCACTCATAACAGTCCTGTCTCCTTCACGATGGTATTCAATCTTATTTTTGGTCTGAGCCAACAACAATAATCCTACTTAATTTGTCTGCATTTTCTTTAAAGTACTTTGCCAGTCCAGGGTTGCAGGGAAATTGGACCTTAAACTATGTACCATGGGGTGTGCGGCAAAGGTTGTCCTACATGCTGTGCTAGCACAACACAGAGCATTGTCAACTATCAAGTCTATTCACCCTCTGCTATATTGAAAACACTACATCAGCACACTGATGTTTTACCAAGTGAATATTTTATTTTTTTTTAAGTATGCACTCATTTTGAAAAATATGCATTAATTTTCCATACTGTCCACATTCTTAAATGGACATGGTGGCAAGTCTTGTTAAGAAAGCAGTGTGACAGTAGCCTGATCAATAGACAATAGGTTTGGGTGGTATTACAATATTATAGTCAGTCAGTCAGTCATCTTCTATACCGCTTCATCCTGTTAAGGATCACGGGAAACCTGGAGCCCATCCCAGGAGACATAGGGCACAGGGCAGAGGACACCCAGGACAGGGTGCCAACCCACCACCTGGCACACATACACACTACAGGCAATTTGAAGACACAAATCAACCTAACCTGCATGTCTTTGGACTGTGGGAGGAAACTGGAGAACCCAGAGAAAACCCACCAAGCACAGGGAGAACATGCAAACTCCACGCACACAGACCCAAGGTGGGAATCGAGCCCCAGGCCTGGAGGTGCGAGGCGACAGTGCTAACCACCACACCACCATGCTGCTCAGTATTATGGTATCCCGGGGTATTTAAAAATAGCAACAGTATCCCTTTAAATACTGTAATGAAAAAAATCTGCTGTGTAATGTTCACTGTTTATAATAAATGCCTGAAGAATGTATGTTGATCTCTAGCACCAGCACCACTGTCTGTGCTTGAAGATGCTATAAAAGTAATGACAGAACTCCTGTAATTGATGTAAGCCTACTTTATCAGATAAACAGCCTGTCAAAAAAATGTAATAATAATAATCTCATTAGATGCTCTCATACTCTCGCGTCACATGACAGCCTCTTCTTAGAGAGAAAATATCTGGTAACCGCAAGCAAGTTGGTCCCATCAGAACGGGTTTTCAGCACCGTCTCCTGCTCACACCTGATAAGGTTAAATGCTCTTATTTTTGGAAAAAAGCTTATTTGTCAAAATATTCTATGTTATATTGTTTCTGCATTTTTTTTTTTTTTTTTTTTTTTTTTTTTTTTACTGTTAAATCTTTTTGTTTGCCTGCTAGATGTTATAGGTTGTGCTTTTATTTATGGGTTGCATTTGTAGGCCTATTTGTTGTTGTTTCATTGTGTGAAAGTAAAAATACAGTTACAATAAAAAATTATTGTGTATGGCATCTTTAAAATAAGAAATGAAGCTTTAAAACACTTTACAAAATTACATCTAGTAATAACACAACATGACACATACAGGCGTTGGCTTACAATGTCAATCTTCATCTCAACAAGTTCCTTGTCTGCTTTCTGTTCATCAAGATGCTTCAAAGAGTTGTACAGAACCTGCACAAAGCATACACGTTTCTTGTAATATAGTTTTCTAACTATATTTTTTTCTACATGTTCAGAGTTTAGTACTATGCTCTCATGCCCAAGTATAATACAATTAGTTTTATTGTACTCATTCAGTTTATGGACAGACAGATTCTTGAATAGGGTGTACATGTTTAAAGGCCAGCACAGTAATGGTTTGTCCCACTTATACCACTTATATTATAGAAGGCTGCTAAACATTCAAAGTAGCTGAAAATGCACTAGAAAGATAATTTCTGCCCAGACTTCAGCCAACTAACAATATTTAAAACCTTTAAACACAGTACATAAAAATTATCCACCCAGATTTAACATGAAAATTTATGGCTTGATCATATAGAAGTATACTGCTGAAAGCCATCATCTTGTAATGAATCATAAAACAACCCCAGTTCAGCCAACACCACAATCCCAGTAAACTCAGTATGTTTACTGTACTCAATTAAACCCTAACGCTTGTCTTAAAAATTTTAGCTTATGGAAAACATTTAAATTTGATTTAAATTTTCAGGATGCATTAAATGTTTACATAAACCCTAAACTGTTTTCCTTCAAAATTGTCTGAAACCTGTCAAGCTTCCAAAGATGCAGCAATTCATGAGGCTGTGTAGAACAATGGTTAGCTGTATCCACTATAGTGTGCTGCTGTTTCTCTTTCTGAAAACTACTATAGTAACACTCCTTGGTTAGAATAATTCTTATACTGTATTTGTTGTGCTCATATATTAAACACCGATTACTTCCTACTTCTAGGACAAAACCACCATGTTTTCCCATTTAAACTGTTCTCAATAAGTTTGTGTGATCAATGAAATTTCACTCAGTGAGGAGTTTTCAGAAATGAAGTTCCTTCATTAAGCAGGTGAAAGCTGAAAAGGTCGGTATCAGACAAGTGCAGAGAGGCACGCATACGTCTGCTACGTTGGTGCTATGTGAACCTTTCTCTGCCCCCTCCTCAGCTTACATCAATGCGACTCTGCTTCTCTCTCTGCTCTTCCGCAAGGCGGCTGAGAGCATCGCTGAGCCTCTTGCATTCGGCCTCCAGCCGCAGAATGGGCCCTGACGCATCAGCCACCAAATCAGACTTCTGAAAGGAGGAGCAACCAGAACAGATGAGTGTGATGGCATCAAAACACGCCAATGAAAATCACGAGCTTTGCTCCTTGTCTTCTAACCTGGCGTCAAGTCACTTACTGCTTTTAACAACTTGTTTCACTTAATTTTATAATTTAATTACTTAATAGACAGCACTGGAAATGGTGCATTTACACCACAGTCTGCTCCAGACTCTGGAGCAATCTTGCTTTTCCCTTGTTCCTGCTCATGTTCATAACTATACAACGTTATAATTATAACTCTCACAGGTTTTGTGACAGTAAAAAAAAAAAAAAAAAGCACCAGGACACACAAATAACTGTGCTTGTGAGAGTTGCGTACCTTTTCTCTTTCTGTTGGTAAGCTCTCCACTACAACCTTCATGCGATTCAGCTGTTGCAGAAGGTCCTCAGGCATTTTCTGGTTCACTAAAACAGCACGCAGAATGCAAAGCTCAGCCTTCATTACCAGTGGCCTTTTAACTCATTCTAGGTTTTAATTCTCTGGATGTTGTGGCATGTGATGTCATATACTGTAGGCAAGACACCAATCCCTCACTGAGTGCTCACACACACAATTCACTCGGTCGGTAAAAATAAATTTAAAAAATCAGAAAAAAGCAGACCTGCCAAGGTAAGCGAAGAAAAGCTGCAAATAGAAGGCTTGAACCTGAAGCTCCGGTACTGAGACAACAGTGCCCCCCCTTAGTAACTACAATATCTCATCCATGTGTAACCTTCAATTCTTATTGAAATACACTTAATGCATAGGCGTACATTTAGGGGGATGGATAGGGGAGACATATCATCCAAAAATAATAAAAGGGGAGTGAACTGTCACTCCACTCACCATGCATCCTAGTTGCTTTAATCATACAATGGAAGGGATACCATAAGAAGTGTGTCCCCCCAAAGCTGAGTGAGACCTGTGCCTCTAATGTAATGTACTTCAGGGGGACGTAGCCTGCTCCATATTTAGCCCTTTACTCTCTGTGAGCCTTGGTGTGTGGACAAGCAGTGGCCACCCGTACCCATGTCTGTGAAGCTCTCCCTCACGTATTGCAGCTCAGACCGGTCGGTCTTGTCCTTCTCCAGTTGGGCTACTCGCTCGTCTAGGGCGCTGTGCTTGTCCCACAGTTGGCCCATGCAGCTCAGGGTATTCACCGTCTCCGGGTAACGCTCAACTACCACCTTAAAAGACGGCGATGCTCCATCTGCATGGAGCTCCTGCGGATGAGGAGAGACCCTGTCTTCATCCAGGTACTTTGAGGCTGCTGTTGGTGCCTAAAAGTTGAACAGCAGCAAATACAGAAGTGGCCATGAATGTATGAATACATCAAACAACCATGAAATTAAATGGCGTCCATGATGTACGGGAAAACTACAGTACCTGTTCCTGCTGCATCTGCTTGCTGTTGACCAGTGTGTCCTGCAGAACGTCCCAGGTGATAACCTGGGTGAGTTCTGCTGGGTCAGGGTAGAGCTTCATCTTCTCCTGTAGCTGACACTAAAACATGAATACAAACCACACGGCTACATAAAAATGTACTGGCATGGCACAATGTAATGACACTACAGACAAAGACTTTGATTTCAGAACAACTCAAGCTAATGAAAAAGCCAGGTAGATGCAGTAACAAAATTCCAAGGGACACCCCACCAATTCTTTCCCCAGATCGTCCACTTGGTGGCAGCACTGCTCGAGAGTTTCAGATTTGTCCTGCAGATCCTTCACATTAAGCTATGAAAAAGTAATCACACATGAAAAACGAACAAAAAAGTCACTTAAATATTTCTGAGATACGGTGAAAAGTAATTCCAAAACATTTTGTTATCGTTTAAAAAAATTAAGTTCCTTTTACAGAGAATCTGGAAGTTTACTCATGTCAACTGGACTTCTTTCTCATTTATGCAGAAACATTTCACCTTTTACCAAAAGGCTTCTTTGGTCAGACTAGGTAAAAGGTTTATGCAGAAACGTTTCACGAGAAAGAAGTCCAGTTGACATGACTAAACTTCCAGACAATCGCACCTGGACGACTGAGAATCTTCATAGACATCTTTTACAGAGAACAAAAAAATTAACCGTTATTTTACCACTGGAAATTTTTAACAGATTGTCATTCAGATATCCTCTCTACAGGCAACCTGGCAGATCTTGTGAAATACAGACGCTGCAGATTCCATGTGTTTCCACAGAAAGTGGTGTGAGTGACGGGGCTCACCTGTGACAGCTGCTCCTGCAGTGAGCTGACGTCCTCCTGCAAAGTGCTTCTGGATGCCCGCAGGTCGCTAATCTCCCTCATTAAATCCTGGATAAGAGCCATGGACTGGTGAAGTGAGTGTGTGTGCGTGTGTGTCAGAGAAGACAGGGTGACAGCATGGTCAGAGCACTGCTTATGAACAGAGAGGAGAACACACAGCTCGCATAATGGCCAAGCGCCACAACGGCATCGGTAAAAATGCATAAACATTATGCTACGCATCATAACTCAGCCGTTTATTGTGGGACACAAGCTCCAATCCTGGCCTGTGATCACATAATTAAAAAAAATAGAATTTGTGTTGTTTCTCAAACACATACAACCTGTAACATAATTTAGTGTTTTAGATGTTTAAATAAGCAATGGCCATAGGAATTAAAAGCTTTGAGTGTAAATGAATATTTTTCCACATTCATTGTGCACTACTGGACGTGGACTACAACAAACACAAAGATAAAATAATTACATAAATGTCATTGTCCAATAAATATCGGTTAGTTTCTTGTCACATCTTGTCACAAAGTTGAGATGCACAGAGACAGATTTTGGAAAAGAAGCCCCGAGATGTTATGTAGGTTGAAAATGTTTTGTTTTACATTGAGCTCTTTTTGCTGTAATTCTGCTGTAGCCTCCAGACCATCCAAATATTCAATTCAATTTATTTTTATATAGCGCCTTTCACAACAATGTGCCTCAAAGCGCTTTACACAAGAAATTGCAGATATTGAAGAAGAAACTATAAGAATTAATACAAATGAATGAAAATATGCAGGGATGAAGTGACAGGCACTTGCCAGTGTGTTACATTGTTATTACTAATGAGAGCTTTAATCAGAGAAATTGTCAACCATGTGAGGCGTACTGCTTTGAAAGTTTGACTTTTGATTCATATATTCGTAGACATCTGTTCTATACAGTATATATACAGCCGGGAAAGATTTTAAGCTTTAACAGCATTTAAACATCATATAAACATTACAGAATATATACATGTCCATTCATTCTCATTTTAATAATTTCTACATGAAAAGTAAAACTATTCAAAGTGATGTATAAAAACTATAGAAATATTTGAAATAACAAATTCATTTCCCTTAAATTTATACGAAAGATAAAATTGCTGCCTTTGAGGAGTATATGCAAGTACATTTGTTGACCATACTAATTAAAAACAAAAAATCTTAAGAAAGTGGTCAACATTTTCTGCAACATTTGTGCAACACAAAATGAGTAAAATCTATAATATATTCATCTGAGAGGCATCTTATAAACCACAGAGACAAATTATTTTTATGCTAATAAAAAGAAGGAAAAAAATATTTATGGCAGTTTCCTAAACTCCACTTTATTTTTTAACCCTTGGGTTAAAAAGACTGAATAATTTCGTTTGACTGTAAAATTAAAATCACTAAGTTTAGATAGTTTTGCACAATTTGTTGTAAACTGCAGCACCTGTAGAGGCTGTAAACTTACGGCACCTCACACAAACCATCAACACAAGAGTAACATGACCCCGTAAACTGGCAAGTCCCTAACCCTTTGACAGGTTGCTCAATCACTTGTGGAGGTATTTTACAACAACAAAAAAAAACCTCATTGGTGTTTAAAAAATATATATTGATTTTTGTTTTCATTGCCTCATGGAACACAGAAATGTACAAAATTAATTTTTTAATTACTTTTCTGGGTGTGTTTGTAAAGTTAAGGGTGAGATCAGTAATGCCAATAACCTTAATGCAGTCATACGTCACTAACCATGTTCAGTAATGTTATTATTATAATGATTCATATTAAAGCATAAAATAAATACGATGAAAAAACCCTATTATCAAAACCACCCTTGTTGCATTGTGTACTGTACCCTACCATTTTCAAACAGTAACAGCTGTACTGCTGAGGTAACCCTTGACAACATTCCACTCTCTTTGCACCCATGGTGTGACTGTTGTCAGTGGCAACAGTCAAGCTATATGTCAATAAAAACATAACACACAGAGAAACCTCAGATTAAATATTAAAAAACACCTCAATGCATTTCCCTGGTTTGCAGGGGGGTCTGATGATGGTGATTAATCCCACTGCTGAGATGTCCTTTAGTCATTCCCTTAGCAGGACTAGTCATTCATTAACAGGGACTAACAAAGACAGTCACTTAACTGGGACACATGATACCAATACTGTAATACAAAATGTGTGAATCATCCTACAATAGGGGGACTAGTCATTGCAGAATTTGCATGGTTACAGCATGGATCTAAAAGGCTTTTCACCCTGACTGCTATAGCTGTAAGGTTCCTGAGGAAAAAAAGCACAATTCAGACATAGAGGCGTCAGACAGGCAGAAAAATCACACAGACACGGAATACTGAAACTGCCCAACAAACAAAGGGACAACCAGCTCACCACTATGGGACATAAAGCCAAGGCAGAGGTATTTCTGTTGCTGTATATGGACTTTCAGAGAGGACATTGTGAGAAGTGATGTAATCCTACACCTGCCATGAGCTACACAGAAAGAATGGAGATAATAAAGCTATGAGCTTCTTTAAAGTACACAGGAGATGGGTCATTCTAGGTGAGCTGGCAAAGGTAACCCCAAAAGCCACCAATGTGGACCATCAATTATTGAAAAGGATTTGAAAGATGGGCCTGGTCTCTTCTAACAGGCTGAGTTATGCTTCACCTTAGACTTGTTATTTTACTAAGTTGCATCGGGGCAGGGGGGGGGTTCATTTGAGCTTCATGTTGAGTGAGCCAACTTGAACTAGACAGGTCTGGGCATGCAGTGACAAAAAGAAAGCCCACCTTATCAGAATACCAGTTCTCTTTCTGTATGGCTCTGACGCATTA
This sequence comes from Chitala chitala, assembly GCA_025773905.1. Lineage (NCBI taxonomy): Eukaryota > Metazoa > Chordata > Actinopteri > Osteoglossiformes > Notopteridae > Chitala > Chitala chitala. The sequence goes on from JABJVR010000077.1 coordinate 4,423,200, forward strand.
CACAGGTATCATGTACACTTCATTTTAAAGAGCATGATGTTGACTCCAAGACAGGAATACATGGGGAGAAGTCCAAACAGAAACTAAGCAGAGTTGCCTGAGAAGACAGCGGCCGATGTACTGTCAGTTCATCGTCAGCCATTGTCTGTCTTTATTTTCCATGGGTCTAGTCTGAGAGACCCCCTGGTGAGCAAACTAATTAGCTGGCATTGTGATGGAACAGTAGGTGATATCTCGGCACAGTGTACACAGTGTTAGGTCTACAGTTCTGAAAGTAACCAAATTTAACATATTAACTGAAAAACGTAACCAATACTAAATTCCACAGAAATAAGTACAGCATGTTAAAATGTAGTGTTTTTTTATTATGCTATACAAGTGCTATACGAGATATTAGTCTAGGTAGTTAAGATTTCTTTTTGTTCTGAACACTGCAAACTTGAACTGTTTGTCATCAGTATTTCACATTTCACACAGTTTGAGGATGGTAAATAGAAAACATTACAGTACTATAATCTTTAATACATTTTTTTACTTGTATATTTGTATAAATTATTGTGTTTAGTGATACGTAATGCACCCCTATATATTAAAAATTGAGTTTTATTCTGTTAAAAAAACAAATGCAGATGTGGGTGTTGTGTTTTCTGGGTTACTTGTATGCTTATGCATGGGAACAAAAAGTCTGCTATTAAAATACATTTAAGAATGATATGATGTTAAATCAGTTATCCATCTTCAGCTAAAATCTACCTCTGATCCTGCAAGACAGCTTTAAACATCCAATGTCATGGTGAATATACTGAGTGCTTACCCAGAGCAATATTCTGTAATAATTACTTGGACACCACTTCTAATTTATTGTGAATTTAAGTAGTAAAACAGAAAACCCTTGTGCCAAATTTCAGAAAACCAGCAAACATTCACCTTATGGTGTTAAGAAAACAGCATACACGATCCATCATTAAAATATACCATTGAAACATTGCATTATACACACTGAAAGACAACAACTCCTAAAAAGTTGCTTTCTGGACAAAGTAATATACATGCCAAAAAGTAAAGCAAAAAGGAAACGTACAAACGCTGAGGTTTATTACTATTTAGTAGGCTCTCCTTTAGTCTTGATTACCTCCTCAAACCACCCTAACACACTTTCATAAATACTTTTGAGGGACCTAAAGGTCCTGTGCCCCATGCCATCTGCACTGCTGTCCAGTCCAGTGTAACCTGTGTACCGCGTACTCCTGCACTCACTGATCACCACCACAAGCATTCAGTGGCTTTGGGCACACAGACTACTACTTCCCACACAGCACATACAAAGTCAATGGACATTATACAAATTTTTGCTACTGTCAGACAAACAGATTTAGTGGTCTTGATTATTGGGGTTTTAAGTGAACACTGATTCTTCCCTGGTAGTTTCAGTGAAAAGAGGGGACAGACGTTTTCAAACGCAAAAAGGGGTTAGATATCAGAATGGTACGTGTGTGCATTTGGGCATTTCTTTTTCATTTTGTGGTGCACTAACATATATCAAAAGGACAGTTCTTCCTCTTGTTATACAATTCTATATTTGTGCATAAATCATGCATGTCCTTGTGTATCAAATATGGAATTCATTGGGGAATGACTGTAAAAAAAAAAAAAAAAAAACCAAAACGTCTATTTAGTCACTATTCACTTTGCTTTGTCAACATTTTACCTAGAGAAAGAACAAGAGTGCCTTGTTTTCACTAGTACTGCATATGATTTAATGGCAGGTTTCGATAGCCTCTTCAATACTACAGTTCGACATATGACAGTATTTTAACGAACCTTTAGGATACTGAATGATTCACCCATATAGTCATCATACACAGTCTGTGTGAGATCCAGGTAAATAATCAGTCAGACCTAAACCTGCTCTGTACTGAGATGAGGACAAATTATGTCGAAAGAGAAGGACATGTATCATGCTATAATTACAAACAATAAGGAAATAAATAAACCCATTAAATTAAATTAAATATATATTCAGGAACACAAAACAGGCCTGAATAATGGGCCTGCTTACATTTTGACAATACACGGTCCTGTGTTCTATCCATTTTCAAATTGCTTTTCCTGAAAAGGGTCACAGGCAGCCAAGGGCCAATCAGTGGTATTCTTGGGCACAATTAAGGTATGGTAATGGCATGCACTAAACATGACACCAGCCCATCAGAGCAGTCACTCAGTCGCACTGTGGGCAATTTAGAGCTCCCAATCGAAGTAACGCTGTACTGACTGTACCGTAGTAGCTAGAGGAAAACTACAGATGCACAGTTATCGAGAAACCTGAGGGCGTGGGATGACAATGCTACCCACTGAGCTACCCTGTACAGTGACTGCAGCATTTTTTTTTTTTTTTTTTTTGTCGTTTTAGTACAACGTTTCCCATTTCCATTAACCATAACATTTTGTCAGTACAAGGTACACTTAAAAAACAGATAAACAGTTTTTCACCAACGCCTTGCATTTTAGTCTTAATCACTGCAAATTAGATTTAAATTTAATGCATGCATATTTTCACAGGACATAATACAAAGTTAAGCATCAGTAGGTCTTCATTACCTTCGAAACACCGTCTTGGTTGGCCTCCACTTTGCGCCGCAGCTGCATCATATGCCACATCTCGCTGACTGGTGAGGAGCCGCTGTTAGTGCAGCCCAAAAGCTCGGTCCCGTTCGGCAGCCTCTCCAGGGCAGCCAGCTGATTCTCCATGTGCAAGAGCTTCTCTTCCAGTAGATGATACGGTGTGATCTCTTGTCTTGAATCGTTGTGCTGTATAGTAAAGCCATGTCCCTTTTGTTCTAAGTCTTCTGTCCACGGTGTTGTTGCATCTTGAATATTGAGTCGGTGCAGAATCGCATGCAAGAGAGTGTGTAGGGCTCTGAAATTTACCAGCCCTGCCTCTGGTGTGCCAATGGACAGATTTAACAGGTCAAACAACCGAATATCTGTTGACATAACGACAGTGTTTGTAAATATTTCTTAAGTAAATCTGTAAACACTGTTAAAAGTTTTCTTAATAAAATACGTATATGACATATAAATGACTTTATCTGACTACACGTTTGTTGGCAAAAGTAGAAAAATATGAATTAAATTTAAAAGGACAAAAATAAGTTTAATACGTTCAGTAAAATTACGTGATCCTTAAGAACACATTATTGATATGTAACTATGAGGGGAAATAAACGAACTTCTTATGTGAGTCATCGCTGCGCTGCGCTTGTTTTATAAATCGCGAGTCTTTTTATTTTAACTCGTGTTTGTCGTTGCCTCGCTTCTGGCGTTCATTGGCTGATCTAACTGTCAATCCGCAAACGACCCTACTTAGTGTTTGAATGTACACTGTAGTATAGTTGCTAAAGCAACTAAGCCATTAGTCTATAAACATAATACACCTGCCTTCGCATGCAAAGTAGGACACAATGCATGCGTCTTTATTTGAGCTGTTTAATTATTAACAGTCATTCGATTACACAATATTTACAATAACGCATAACGGTTTTTAAAAGTCGACAAAATACTACTTACCTCGTATAAACCGTGTTATAGCGGCCAAAGATTTGTAATACTAAAATTTAACAGCTGTTTTGCCGAAGGGAAAAAAGACTGACAAAATAATTATGTGTTTTGCTAAAAGGTTAAAAAGACAATGACAAAAATAAACCCAATATCCTCTTATCCTATTACAGGTTTAATTTCTTTATTCTTTCGATGTAGCTTTGACGTCGGTATTTAATGAACAACTCGCTTCAGATGTTCCGTGAAATATATTAACTAAAAAAATATATATATTCATCACGTGCTCGTAAGAAACTCTGGGCTGAAAGTTCATTTATTTAATGCTGATAACTACAAAGGTGAATAACCAAAATGAATCCAAAACAAAGTAGAGAACACGACATTCAACAGGATTTAAATACTTGTTTTACTTTATTTTTCTTTTCCTTTAATTTTCTCCGATACTACAAGTTAGGGATACCACTTTCTACTTGCGTGATTGTTTTGTCTTGTTTGAAATTTGATTTCCTGCTGTTTGCAGTGAAGTTAAAAATCAAATCAGGTGAATATGACCTTTCCAAATCACTTTTATCCAGATGACCTTAAATGTTAAAATAATGTGCGTGACGTGATTTGTCCACTAAGTCTTGTTAAAACTCCAGATCTGCGTTACTTGAAGATCTGAGGAAATTACTGTCTACTGAAAACTATCAAAACGGCATGTGCGTCAAACAGCAGATAAATACTCCAGACTTTATACTAAAAATGCAGTTAATCACGATGGTCAATGTTAAACAGACAAACGAAAGGGTTATTTCATATTGTAAATTGAATGAACGAAAAGAATACAAGTCATAAGATTTAAGTATTTTCATTTTTAAACATTTAAACAATTTTTGATCGTTATTGTTTTGTAACTTTTGACAAGACATGAGAAAAAGTCATGACAATCGCTTTAGGGCTGAATAAAAAGTATGACGTTAAATACGAACATGTACGAACAAATGTTTGCGTTTGTTAATTACAACAGTTCTTTTTAACAGACCACTACTATTAAACGTCTGCTAGTATTTCAGACCTTTTGAGGCAACAAAAAAACATTTTAATTAATTGTTATCATAGTAACAAACTTCCGTGTTTCAACGAATCCGGGTACAGCTATGTACTTCCTCTTCTCTCGCGCCATGGAGCAGCTGTCTGAAGCTCGTGCTAAACCCAGTAATATTATTGGCCTATATAAAGGCCATGTGATATTTTCCACCAATCTGTTTCAACTACGTTAAATTCTTTAAATAACACAATTTAAGTAAAATTTACTTAAAATTATTTTCAAGCGATATTGAGAATAGCAAGAGTAATCACAGAGACAAGCTAAATTTAATTTATTCGTCATACATTTTCGTGTTCTTGTAGCTCTGTACCTATATGTATATACTGCTCCTGCGCGATTGCCGCCATTTTGTGAATACATAAGAAGTGGCAGTAACCCGGATTAAGTCTTAAGATAACACACTGTAGTGGTAGATGCGTGTGTGGCTTTTAGGAACGGCTAAATAGGATTTCTACGTGAAATTTGCATGCTTACTTAACTGTAGACTATCTACGCTAATTTTAACTGGTATTGATTCCCAAACATTGCCAGCTACGTTATTTGACTAATCATCGTACTTATTTGAGACGAGAAACGGGAAAGTCTGGGTTTCTTGTATTGTGAGGAAGATGAGTTACGGCAGGCCTCCGCCCGATGTCGAGGGCATGACTTCACTGAAAGTTGACAATCTAACCTACCGAACGTCGCCCGAAACTCTCCGCCGCGTATTCGAGAAATACGGTCGTGTCGGAGATGTGTACATCCCACGGGATAGGTATACCAAGGAGAGCCGCGGATTCGCCTTTGTGCGCTTCCATGACAAGCGCGACGCCGAAGACGCCATGGATGCCATGGACGGCGCCGTGCTGGATGGGCGCGAGCTGCGTGTCCAGATGGCTCGCTATGGACGACCCCCGGACTCGCACTACGGCCGTCGTGTAGGACCACCCCGGAGGTACGGGGGGTATGGCCGACGAAGTAGAAGGTAAGAGCGGAGCTTTAGTGCTCTGGCTCTCATCTTTGCTTTCGGGGACGCCATGTGTGTTGAACTCGAAAGCTGAAAAGGCGCGTTCGTAGTTATGGTATGAATTCTAGGCCTGTTGAGCATTTCATTTGATGTAATGTGAACTTGCATGTTTTAAACAGGTGCTATGGCGCAGTTTGCTAGGTTTGAAACAATTTAGGGTGGCGAATGTTCACTATCATTTTTTATGCACATTTTGATGGTTCAGGCCTTTTTTGTATGCGAGGTTTTGAACTGAACTTTTTTTTTTTTTTAATCAAGAGTGCAGCTTAAATATTGGACGCATTTGGGTCGTAGGTAAAACATTTTGTAATGGGCTTTAAGCGTGTATTTAGTTTGATTATAACCCAGTTTTTCTCATCAGTTACTCTCCTAGTCCCCGACGCCGAAGGCGAAGCCGCTCTAGGAGCAGAAGTCGATCACGGTCCCGCAGTCGTTCACGCTACAGTCGCTCGAGATCCCGATCTTATTCCCGATCTCGCTCTCGGTCAAAGTCCCGCTCACCGCGTAGGACCTCGAGATCTCGTTCTCCTAGAAGGAGCTCAAAATCCCGCTCGCCCCGAAGAAATTCGAAGTCCCGCTCGCCTCGCAGGACATCTAGGTCCCGCTCACCAAGGCGTAACTCGAAGTCCCGCTCACCCAGGAGGACGTCGAAGTCTCACTCGCCTCGCAGGACCTCGAAATCTCGCACGCCTCGTAGAAGTTCCAAGTCCCGATCGCCTCGAAGGAGCTCGAAATCTCGTTCGCCTCGCAGAAGATCCAAGTCCCGCTCACCCCGCATGAGCTCGAAATCTCGTTCACCCAGGAGAAGCTCCAAGTCCCGTTCCCCTCGAAGGAATTCAAAATCCCGCTCACCCCGCAGAAGCAAGTCTGCGTCAAGGTCCCACTCAAGATCCAAATCGAAGTCTCGTTCCAGGAGCCGAACACCCCCCTCTAACCGGGAGTCCAAATCCAGATCAAAGAGCCCTCCGAAGTCCCCTGAGGCAGAAGGAGCAGCACCCTAATAAAGCAACAGTGAGTTCTGGGGTTCAACTCTCATGTCAGATGTGAATTTTTTTAGGTTCAGGACTTGAGCATGCTGAAATTCCTTGTATAATGAATGCTTACGAATAAGCGTATAAAAGGGGAGAAGGTTGGGGACTACAGTAGTATGTAGTTCAGTAGTTTAAACAGCTTTCTGCAACCTTAAGCATCTTTGTGCTTACAAGTAATTGCAGTCACTTAAGTTTGTAATTCAGTTTTAGTAAAACCATTAAGTGATGCTTGCCTACCAGTTTCTGGTGGCTACTAACAAACATATTTGGCATCAGTTTGAAAGCCATGAAGTATGGCCTAACATTGGTGTCAGGGACTGAAAGGTTGTAGAAGGTTGCAGTGGTGAATTGTAATATAACATTGCTGATAGTTTCTTGCAACGGGTAAAATTGCAGAAGAGCTGGAAGTAGTTTAAGGGGAATTGGTGGGTTGGTGTAACTTTTGCAATGAGTGAATTTTTTTTTTTTTTATTTTATTTTTGGGTTGAAAATATTCACCAAAAATGTGGAATTCTCTCCTCCAAGCTGCTGCTTCCTGTTTGCAAAAAAGGAGTTTGGGGGCAGTTTGAGCAGTTAGTGTGTGACCCGCCCATGGGCTGCCTGCTGCTGTTGGGGGTTGCTATGGAGCAGGTCGGTCTCTGTCAGTATTGAGGTGGTGTTGAGGTACGTCTAAAGGACAATGGACAGAAGCCTTGCGCTGTCCTCCCAGGTCATGTGCTTGAAATGTTAGTGCACAGACTGAAGCAGGAGGGAATCAAGGTTTGTCTGCCTATTTGTCACAGATCGATAAAAGGTCATCTTGACTGAACTGTGTTAACTTTGGGAACCACCACAGGGTTTTGTTACTCTGAAACATCTTTGGAAAATGGTACAGACATCCATTGACAGTAGCTTCTATATTTTAAGTAAGTTGGAAGGCTGCTAATTGCAGTGTTTCCTAATATATCTTGGCAATAAGTCAGACTTGCCACATTTGGTTTCCCTGTAATACACTGTTACTTTTGAAAGCCTGTGGCAAGTATTAGGTTAGACTGAAACTGACTCTTTGCAATAATAATTGTATGCTCACATTGTCTTGTCCTTTTTCTAGATTTTTTTCCAGATTGAGACTTCACTGAAGACATCCCATCAAATAATGGCCTCAGTCCGAGGACCCTCAATTTCCTCTTGTTATGGCTCAAAAGGTTATTACTGTAATTTGGCCTGACTTTTATGAGTATGTTCAGTTCAGAATTTTAAGGCTTTATTTTGTGCCATCTTTCAAATTTCCTGCAAAGGATGAGCAACAGTTTATGTAAATGATGTAAAGCAAGTCTTTATATAAAAAAACAGTGCTAAACTTTCATTTATACAGCATGATTAGATATGTGGACTGAAGTAGACTGTTTAAAGGTTTAATCTTTTTGGCTTCATGTTGAGATCAATGGGACTGATAGCACAGTACCCAAATTCTGCTTCAGTTTCATGTAAAGGGTATAAAATCAGCTGATTTGAGATCAGTGCTGATTTAACAACATGATTTAAAATTGATAGTTCTCCATTCATTAATCCCTAAATTCATCTAACTGCAAATAGGGAGTTGAGAAGGGCAGAGTAGTGAGTTTTCTTTGTTAGCCTAGCACTGAATTTGCTTTGCTAATTGCTTGCTTTGTAAGTGGTGGCTTTTCTTTTATTGTGATTCTAATCTCTTTTCTTGTGTATTTTTTGTGCACTAGGCGCAGTTTGTAGCAGTTGAGTATTGCTGGTTAGCTGTTAAAGGTGGCGTGTGGCAGTGCAGAGTGCTTGGCGTTTCCTGTTTTCTCCTGGTTGCTCCTGTTACGATGCCTTGGTGTGCCGGTGTTAAAATGGCTGCCACAGATTACTTTGGTAGGATGCCAGTTCTGAATTCTTGACTTCAGAATGCAACTTTACCTCCAGTAAATTGGAATGTATGGTATAGACAGCACATCTTGCAAGTAGTTTAACTCTTTCCCCATGTTTAAAGTAATTTGAATTACTGAAAACATTGTAACTAAATTCTGTAAGTTGGTGCATTCCTTTAAATTCTGTACTTGTATCCACGTGAATGCTAATAAACTTTGGTGTAAATTTTTTTTGGCTTTTTTTTTTTTTTTGGTGGAAGAGGATTAAGCACAACTGAGAAGTACAAAAGTGGAAAACGTAATCACTATTGTATAATTTCATTAAAATATTTCACTTGTATTCAGTTGTGGCCAAGTTGAGTATATGAAATCGTAAATGAGCAAAATGCAATTGAATTATTCCATCCTAGAGTATTTTAATAAAATCTGAGTGGAACATAAGGTGTCATACATATTTGATGGTGACTGAGTTAATCCTTTCAACCCATTGCACTTTGTGGGGTCCATAAAATATGTACCAGTGTATAGGCGATCAGCTATCAAAAGGAAAATGAGCAGTGGTGTAACCTTGAAAATGGACTGAGAAATCCTGCTTTTGAAATCTGGATTAATTTAAATTTTGTTTAAAGGGTGTTGTCCTAAATTTTAGTAAACTACTTGGTGAGACGGAAATAACCATGGAAGGTAGTGAATCTAAGAATTGAAACTATTGGCAAAAAAGTGCAGCTGGTGGTAATGCACATGACAGCTGGGAACAGATTTTTCTAGTCCTCTTTACTGAATAGGTTGCACAATTACAATATACTTCTCCCTACACAATCGTATGCAACCGACACTCGTTGTTTTCACCTCCGTGGCAGAAGGGGAAAAAAAGAAAAAAAACCGCTGCTACAGACACTAGTTGAACTAGTCAAAATGTTTGGTGTGTCTAAGTAAGCAAAACTTTACGGCCGTTCGATATAAAATTAAGATGACTGCCAATTTCTACAGCTTGCATAAAGCACACGAATAGGCAAATCAGTGTGGGGGGGGGAAAACTGAAGACCTTGTCTATAATAAATTACTCACACGCTTTACACCGATCTTATGTCCAATTTTGAATTTACATTAAATATTTTCAAATCTGTAAAATGAAATTACAGGTCAAAAGTATATTTGTGCATGATGTAAAGAAATGAAAAATCGGAGCACGCCTCGTTTACTGCTCACCCTTTTCACAATTACGCTTAGCCTGCTTCTTGTCCTAACCGGACAGATTTGAACTCAATATACTGTCTGTACAACCAATCTTGTATAATATGCCGATTGTACAAGTTAATAATTTGGTCCAATAAGATTTGAGTATATTTAAACGCCTTAGAAATTAGGCGAATCAGAGGCCTTTACATTGAATGTCTGTTGCGTTGCATCTGTGGAAGCCCCCGCGTGAATCTGCGAGAAATTTAATTAGCTGCTCTTCTTGCTTGGTGGTGCTGCGAAATGTTCGCACGTATCCTTTGTAGTTATTGAATTTTTCAGTTGTAGGTTTACTCATAATCAAAAACGTGGCTATATTTAGGTATAAAACAGTCATTTAAGTTTTTGTTTATTACGCCTGCTATAACGAGACGACCCCGATAATTTACTCTGCGTCACTTCATGCTTAGAGTAGCAAATAGAAATTAGCGGCTAGCTCTAGGTATTTTGGTGGGAACACTAAGATGAACCATAAAAGCAAGAAACGGATTAAAGAGGCGAAGCGGAGTGCCAGACCGGAACTGAAGGATTCTTCAGACTGGACGAAACACGGTTACTTTGAGAATTTTGATTTGTCACATCGGACAGTGAAGGTAACAGTTGTACCACCACGTTGTGTACGTTGGAAAAGCAAAATCGGTAGCTATAAATGATCTGCACGATGTAACTAGTAGTATTGAAGTGCTGTTGATCCATACGGTAATCGTCTACCCCAGAATCGGATTTTAGATACCTATTGACAGTTACCCGTTGGAACATAATTTACCTAGTCAGCTGCTACATGGTTGGGGTTCAAGCTGTATCTAACATAGCTTGCGCACAACGTAACTTCCAGAAAATCATAGGAATTAACGCTTACGGTAGCCTTCATATTAATTCAAACAGGTATGACAAACTGCAGCGTTTTTCTCACTTTGGACATGAATTTTTATTTTAAAAAGGTGAAATTAGACTGCAGCCGTTAGCTAGGTGTCTTCCAGGATTTTTAGAGATACTGTGTGGCCACCAGTTCGCGCGTGTCCTCACAACACCAGTCTATATGTTGCCAGGACAATGTGGAGCGCGTGGACTCTCTTCAGCTGAGCCTGGAAGACTTTATTCAGCGCTATGAGAAACCCTACAAACCGGTGGTGCTGCTCAACTGCCAGAGTAACTGGCCTGCTCGTGAAAAGTGGACCTTGGAGCGACTGAAGCGCAAATATCGAAATCAGAAGTTTAAATGCGGCGAGGACAACGATGGCTATTCAGTGAAGATGAAGATGAAGTACTACGTTGAATATATGGAGTCAACGCAAGATGACAGCCCCCTCTACATCTTTGACAGCAGCTTTGGCGAGCATGCTAAACGTAGAAAACTGCTGGACGATTATGAGGTGCCTGTCTTCTTTCGTGATGACCTGTTCCAGTTTGCTGGGGAGAAGCGCAGACCGCCATACAGGCAAGTAATCGAATGGAACATATGCGAGTGTTTCGTCTTATTGGACTATTTTGTAAGTGCTGAGTTTTGATCTATATCCACAAACATAGAGTAGATTAGATTTTAGTGTCACACTTTCTCCTAGGTGGTTTGTGATGGGACCGGCTCGCTCTGGGACCGGCATCCACATTGACCCTTTGGGCACCAGTGCATGGAATGCCCTGGTGCAGGGCCACAAACGCTGGTGCCTGTTCCCAACCCACATGCCACGCGAACTCATTAAGGTCACGCAGGAGGATGGAGGCAATCAGCAAGATGAAGCCATCACCTGGTTTAGTGTCATCTATCCCCGGACACAACAGCCTACCTGGCCTGCTGAATTCAAGCCCATGGAGATCTTACAGAGACCAGGGGAGACGGTCTTTGTTCCAGGTTAGTGTTGTCTTGGTATGGTTTAAATAATGGTGTCTTTTACGCTTTAGGGCTGGATCAGAAAATAACTGATACAACTATAACCAATTTTTGCTAGAAGTTTACCAAACTTTGTTACATTGGATACTCTTACATCAGTTGTCACTGTTATGTTTTGATAAGGGAACCTAGTGAAGCATCCTTTAAGTTCTGTAGTGGTGGTTGTCAAGGTATTGTCGTATTGTGCCAGGTTAGTCATCGTTTGTCATTATTTTATCATCTTTCTTAAAGTCTATAATGCTTAGGCCAAAATATAGTACAAATATTGATTTGTACAAAATGAAAATTGTAAAATCTTTATATTTTATCAGTTAATTGTGTAAAGAAATTATTACTTTGACAGTATAAAAAAGTCGTCCACGGATTCAGATTTTCACATTTTTGAGACCTGCTGCTCTTTGTGTGCCTATTTCTGTTTTTTAACTTTTCCATGTGCAGAATACAGAACACTGCATACATAAATTTCATGATCTGTGTTACTTGCCGTTAATGGAAATAACCCAAACAGAATAGTGAAACGGATGTATAATTTCAGCTGGCGAGCAAGTACTTTTCTTTTCCTTTTTTATATGAAAATATTAATTACACACAACATTAAAGGTGTATTTGTGTTAAATCTTTGTCTCCTTTATCAACACACTTTATAAGTTAAAGTATTGACTTTTGTAGTGTATTTGGCATCCTTTTTTTATATTGCAGGTATTTTTTATATTGCAGGTAAATTGGTCAACTAGGAGCAACTTCAGTAGTTGATGTAGCGTGCAGTATACATGTGTAGATGATACATGTTCTCCTTGTATTCTTGCGCACTGTCTGTATAAGTAGATAACAAGGAGATTTGGTTGAACATTGTGAAGAGAACACTTTTCACTCATTGTCGCATGCTATCTGTGTGATGACAAAGGTACCCTGTGTTGGTGTACTGTGTTGCTGATTGTATAAGCTTCCTTTTACATTTATTCTCATAGATGTTCTGCACTTGTTTCCTGGAGCTTATATGAGATGTACCCTCTTTCATGAATGGATCCTGATGATGGGGATTTTTTTTTTTTTTTTTTTTTTAACATTAGAGACATCAGTTTGTGTATTTTGTGTATAGCAGCTGCTTTTTTGGTGTGTGAGGTACTGTATCTAGGTTCTTATGTCAGGTTTTTATGCAGTTGCTTTGTTTGTTTAGGAGGCTGGTGGCACGTCGTACTCAACCTGGACACAACTATTGCCATCACCCAAAATTTTGCCAGCACCACCAATTTTCCCATTGTATGGCATAAAACGGTCCGTGGGAGACCAAAACTCTCCAGGAAGTGGTATAGGTATGGTGTTTCATTTGTTTAATTTATGCAGTGTACTTATCCGTTTCATGCTAAGGTTTTGGGAGGCTGGAGTTTATCCAGACACAAGGGTTCAAGACCAGCTCAACTCAAGTATGCATACATGCACATCAACCCTTATAGTCTCAAGGTAACCTGAGCTGTGTGAGTTTGGACTGGGAGGAAGCCCATCCAGGCATGGACAGCAGAAAAAGCAAGGTCCTCATGCATGTTGCTGAGGACCACTATCAAACCTTGCAGTGTAGAGATGCTAGTGTCAGTGTTACATACTACCACCCAACTTTGTTTGGTAAAATACAGTATGATGTTAGGCTTATGTTTGTGTATAGCATTTAGATGTAAATTAAATGTTTCTGTTTGTCGGGGTGGTACTTTGGGCTTTGGCTCATTTAATCTTTTGGACTGTCTCTAAGGATCCTGAAACAGGAGCGACCAGAACTTGCAGCACTGGCAGATTCAGTAGACCTGCAGGAATCAACAGGCATCGCCTCTGACAGTTCCAGTGACTCATCCTCCTCCTCTTCCTCCAGCTCTTCAGACTCTGACTCGGAGGTGAGGAGTGCCTGTCCTGTCTGCATATTTTGTAGTCAGGATTATCTTGCATGTGTCCGTTTATTTTTATGCCATTTATATTTTTAGAATATCATGTGTAAGATGTGGTGGGACACACACACCATATACCAGTGGTATTAAAAGGTATACCTGTCAACGCCCCTCCCCCAAAGGCCTAGCCCTAACAGGTGATTTATAAAATTTTCAGCCCTTACACAACTGAGTCAGGTTGTCACTGCCTGAGCAAACAAGAAAATAAAAACGAGTAGGTGTGGATCACAATGCAGCATTAACATTGACAAGTAGCTGTTTTTCATTTTCAGTTTCACCACTGCACACTTTTAGCCAGTGAAAGTAAATTGATTATAAGCATGTTGTCCTGTGATGGTTTGGCGCCCTGCCTTGGGTGTTGCCTGCGTTGTGCCCTAGGCTGCGTAGGATATGTTCCAGGCTACCTGTGATCGCAGTTGTGATATGCAGGATGGTACCAGATGGATGAGAATGTTTTCTGTTGTGGTAGTTGATATGATAATTTATTGTGACAGGATGCAATTGTATTCATGATTAGTTGTCATAAGAGTTATTGCAAGAGACATGATACAGTGCAATACTTTGTTCTATCACACGATCTTTGCCTGGTTGGAGGCTACAACAGAACTAAAAGAAAAACAGCTCGATGTGAAACAGAACAATTTCAGCCAGAATAACGTCTTGATGTTTGCTTAACAGGGGAGAAAAAGTTCAAAATAGTGCAAGCTATATGTCTGTTTTCTTTTAATTGTTCTACATTTTAATTTGGTCTAAATGTGCCTGGAAATCTCTTGGTTTTGTATAATTTCCTTTGTAATATTTATTCAAGTATTTGTACACTGGTTGGTACTGCTGCAGTGCTTTATTGCAGAGCTCAGAATTTCCTTGCTTCTGTTATGAAGTCTAATGCATTACCTCTTCTAGAAATGTTTTTCAGGGGTACACTTTTTAAAGATTTGAAACCTTCAGTTAGTAAGACAATATCGTAATTGTGTGAGTAAATACTTCAGGCAGTCCCTTTTAAGTAAGACGCCGCACATGTTACACATGTCTACTCGTTTAAAAAATATTACATTTATTATGCAGTTTTTATCTTTTATTTGTTGTAAACCAAGTTCAGAAGTGCACAATTATTCACCTATGTGGTTAATTTGCACTTGTAGCTTTTCAGACTTAAAGAACTTTCAAGGGTAGACTAAAAGCGTGACAGCCCATGGAAGCTAAGCATGGTTGAGCCTGGTCAGTACCTGGATAGGAGACTGCCAGGGAAAGCTATGGTTGCTGCTGGAAGTAGCGTTAGTGATCCCAGGGTGTTCTTTGTAAAGAGTAGGGGTGCTCCTCAGTGTCCTGACTAGATTTCCCCAATAGGCTTTATCAGTCATGGCCTCCTAATAATCTCCTTTGGGAACTGGCCATATCAGTCTCCTCCCCACCTAAAGCTGGTGTGTGTTCAGCTTTCAGGTGTACGGCGGCTGCCGTGACATCATCCAGGTGGATGCTGCACACTAACGGTGGTGCAGGAGAGTCCCTGTTTCCAGTGTAAATTGCTGTGTGTGTTTAGAAAAGAACGATAAGTTTAATGTTGGTTCATTCATTCAAAAGCACTTTTACCATGATGAGTCAGTTTTTAAATACATATTACACATGCTTTAATAGTATGCTTGTAGCATTAATCAGTGTTTCTTCATAGGATAGAATTGCTAGTTAATTGATAAGTTGACATTACTTCCTACATGCCCATTTGGTTGGTTTGTAAGTAATCAAAATATAATCGTAATAACTCATGATTCAAACCAAAAATATTCTGGTATGATATTTTGGCCATATCATTCACTCGCATTCTTCTCACAATTAAAATTTTAAAACTGCTGCTTCGAGTATGTACTGTTGCCCTTATCAGTTATCAGGTCAGAAAAAATAGTTTTTCAGCAGTTCGCTTTTAATCGATTAACTGATGGCATCCCTACTGTATATCCTTGTCTGACTGAGGAGAAAATACTACTCCTTACAAATTCAGACAGTTTTTATTTATTAATGACTTTTTACATTTTTATGGTATTAAAGATTTAATTTATATTTAACTTTCACCAAGCAGCAAATAATATAAAGATTAAATGAAGACTTTGGTGAAGTACGTTAGAACTAAAATTCACAATTTTTGCTGTCTTAAGGTATTTGTGATGTAACATATGTAGTTAATTTATTACAATATGCACACATCACTGTTTGGAATGAATTACGAATTCAAATCTGTATGACACAAATACTGTTGTCTTTCGTGGGTTTGGAGGCCTCCAGTGGTCATAATGCAATGCTACAGTACAGTAACATACAATCTAAAATGTAACATGATCTGTTGTCCCCTCCATTTATGTAAACACACTGAAAATAACATAAAATACTATAGGACAGTTGGATGACTTGTAGATTCGCCTGAAAAAAATGTCATAAGTAACTGTGCGGTGGAACTATAGATCCATCCACAGCTGATGGATCTAAAGTCTTTCCTCACTCTATTTTGATCTGTTCTCTTTCCTTCTAGCTCTTTCTGTTGGTTTTTTCCTTTCTGACTATCCTTGCTTGGTAGGCATAGTAGGTTTTGGTGGCTATCTGAGAGCAAAGGATTTTAGCACCATCTCTAGGGAAGAAAAAGTCCATAGGAAGACATCAAGACAAAAAAACAACAGGGTCAGTAAGACCATTATACTTTAAACATAGAACAGAACCTAAAATCATACATGGGATAAAAATGCATAGGTCTCCAGAAGGTTATTTTCCATGTGCAAGAAAATGTTGTCATGTAAAGGTTTGTACTATCTTGAATTTGTCTGTTTTAACTACTTTACATGGAAATTATTATGCTTGGTTATTTAGTGACTTTTTTTTGGAGTTTGACCTTGCTGTCCTCATTGCTTTGTGCACATTTGTAATTGAGAATTATTTATACTTTGATTATAACCAGTTCACTCAATATTTAATGTAATAATGAAGCAGCTGCTGAATAATGTCCAAATTTCAATATGTCTATAAAACATCACTTTCTGCGCTGATGCGCAAAAAGTATTAAAAAAAAGTTGTATACTTTTGACAGTTGCCATTAAAATGAACGAATGAGCAGGAATCACAGTTGGGTGTGTTAGTCTACTTTAATTCTATACTGTGCGACTGTCTCCTTAAAATAGATGGTACCCTTTCACTGTTTAAAAAGAATTACAAGTTTCTGTGAAATAGAATTTGACAAAAGTAGTTGGGAGCTACCACACAGTTGACTGGACATGCAAAGATACATGCACAGAACTCATCTGAAATGAGTCTAAAAAGCAAAGGGAAAGGGGATAACGCATTTAGTTAAATCACAATAACAAGTGCAATGAGGTCCTATGATTCTGGACAAGACTTTGTAGAGCATTTTGTCGCCGTTTGTGCTGAATGTAGTTATTACACTTTAATAAATGTTAATTATATAGAAGTTTAAGAGGTATGTTGCAATCTAATTTAGGTAAACCTTTAAAATGTAAAAATTTGAATCTTAAATCCAAAAACAAATGAAAATGGAGGAAAATAATACTGAATTTGAGGAAAAAATTAAATGGACTTCATAGGGCCCTATTTTGGTAATGTTTTGTTTGTCTTGGCTGTCTTCCATCAGATCGTGATGTTGTGGAATACACAACTATACTGCACTGCAAGAAACTGTGTGTACGTAGACTTTAAAATGAAGCGCGATTTTCTGGAAGTTAAGTCATATGAACTGGAGTTTTTTCTTGTGCAGAAATGCAGGATCTTGTCAGCTCTGTGACTCCTGACCGTAGACCGCAGGTGTAGGCTTTTTGGGATGAGGCTCTGTTGTCTGAATCTCAGGTTGAAACTAGGTGATTTCTGTAGAAAGAAGTTCAGTTGACATGACTCAGCTTCCAGACAGCTCCACTTGGATGACTGAGAATCTTCATTGACATAAAGCACAAGTATATAATTTGACTTTTTTTGCTTTATGAAAACCACTATGACCATGAGTAAGTGTAGTATGTATGAAATGTTTGAAGCTGTCAGTGTAACTTTTATGTTGGCTTGAGGACCCAAGGAAGGTCTTGCATGCCTGTCTTTGTGTGCAGCAGAGATGATGGTGCAGTTAATTATATATAATTATTGGTGACGTCAGCCTTTGTGTAAAGGACGCCTGGCAGTGACCCCGACTGTGTGTGGTCTTATCTTACAGTGCGAGTCGGGCTCAGAGGGAGATGCCATGTCACATCGCAGGAAGAAGAGAAGGACATGTGGGATGATGGGAAATGGAGACACCACCACACAAGACGACTGCGTGAGCAAGGAACGCAGCTCGTCTCGATGACACGTGAAAAGGGCCACAGTCCCTACCCCATGCACACTGAGCTTTCATTCAGACAAGGGACTTTTTTTTACCCTCCACTCCATCTTAATGTGTAGTCTGCTCCTCAGGACTGCTGGGTCTTCTGAGTATCTGATGCCATGTACAAGGTTTTGGCTTCAGCCACAGTTGTGGTTTTATATACAGTGGTATAATATTGCTGCTCTTTAGCCTTTATTTACGTTTGTGCCCTTAACAGAAGACTTGCTTGCAAGAGTGGAAGAATAGCATGAGCAGTTGTTAGTAGCTTTCACAAAGCTGAATTTGAATTTTCCTTGCCTTTGCTTGGAAATGCATAGAAGATGGTGTGAATGAAGTCCCTGAGCAGTTGGAGGGGGTTCTCTGTGGTGCCATGCTCTTGTGTGGTGGGGCTTTTGTGCGAGTTGTACTTAAGGAGCGTTGATTCTCAGTGTGACGGTTTTGAGGCAATCGTTTTATTGGGAACATTATCAGGTTTGTGTTTCACAATTGCTGCCTTAGTATATGGGAAATAAGATGTAATCGACTGTTGTAATCATGTCAAAAACATGGAAATGCTTCAGAATACAGTTGCATGTTAAAAACGGTTTAGTCGAAGTTGGAGGCGGGAGGTGTACCGAATACGCCACAGTGATGTTTTTAGGTTTTCGTACAATTGCAACATTGTTTTATGTAAATAGTTTATGCACAATATCAGCTTATTTAATAATACAGTTTGGTCCTTGAGGATATTTTTGTATTTAACAATTTCTGGTCATGTTGTACATTGAAACATACGTGTGGGTGAGCAGAAAAGCAGATTAGAAAAATACCTCCATGTGTTCTGAAACGCAGTAATGTGAATTAACGGTTTTGTTCCTGAACTGTCGCTGTTATGTCGTCCTAGGAAAAAACCATTGTCTGGTGTCCCATGTTAAAGGGAACTGCTGGAACTGCACTAAGGTTGTTCCTCATTTTTTCCTGAGATGTTCATTTTAAGAAAATCTGTTCAAAGGCAGACAAATGTGTTTTCATGCCTTGGTTTTATTTTGGTTGTGATGACATTGACTTTTGCCACCAAAGAAGGCAAACTACTCATGTATGGAGTATGCAATGTCCATTTTTTTAAAGCTGTTTTGAGTAAGATGGTTTACAGCAAAGTGCTAAATGTGCTTTGAGAATGGCTGAGCATTTCTGGTTCAAGTTATGCAAAACATGTATGCGAGTATTTTAATAGTTCTTCAGAGAGCATACCAGCTGGTGTTGTGTGTTACTTGTGATCAAAATTTGTCGAGAAATTTGTATAAATTTTTTTTTTTTTTTTTCTTCAAATTTGTAGTGACTAATAAATTTGTATGTTAACACTGTGTGGAGTGTATTGTCTTGTGTTATGACAAAATGTTCATTCTAGCTGTATTTTTTTAAATTTAATTTAAATTTTTTTTTTTTGCTTGCTGAATGTCTTATTGTCAACATAAATGAGTGCTGTTTCTCATGATGATGTAAGGCTGTCTTTTAGCTGGTCGTTTTTGCATTGACCTGACAGACAGAAGAACCGAAGACTTTTCTCAATCTTTTGTGACCTGTGTTAACATGCTTGAGTAACATTTTCTATATAACACTGTGTTACAGAGATGCTGAGAGGATGTTTTTCCCTCCTTTGTATCAAGTCAAAAAGTAGTTTTAGTGTAAAGTTGCCATGAGTGAACGATATAGAATTATTGTAGCATTGAGTATTGTGGTGTATATGGCTGATTTTGCCTACTGGGTTAGTTGCCTTGGTGTGTAATATGAATTCTAAAACGAGCTTCCATTTTATTTGATAGTGGGAGCTTATGAGGACTATCTCCCTGGCAGACAAGTGTGAGCTACCTAAAAGAAACTCATCAAGTAGTTGTATAATAACATTTTTTTCAATACCATTTTAGGATTTTCATGCAAAAATTGAAATATTTGCTTTAAATGTGTGTGTGTGTGTGTGTGTGTGTGTGTGTGTTGTACTGTGTAAACGTTGTAGGCACTAGTTTTTAAAAATGCTGTAATGTGAGGATGCTTTTTTAAAAAAAAAAAAACATGAGTAATTTATATCAATTAACAATATGAAGTGTGTAAACAGAAAAAAATACATATATATATATATATATATATTTGGTGTGACCACTCTTTGTGCCTTTAAAATTGCATCACTTTTCTTAAGTACATTTGCTTGGTTTTTATTTATGTATTTAGCAGCCTCACCTTGTTAGTACAGCATGGCTGTTTCATACCTACTTCCAATCCTCCTATAGAGCTGTTTATGTTTCAGATAACTGTTTTAGCTTACGTGTATGATTGTTGAATCATGCACTGGACTATATGCCTACAAAATCCTTATCTGTGCATGTCCAACTAGGAAAATTGATACTGTTTTTAAGGCAAAAGGTTGTCACACCAAATATCTGTTCAGTTTAGGTTTATGCATTTTTGTCTGGTAAATCGGTTATAAATTCATCTCATTATTCTTGAACCTATCTTCATTTCAGATGCTTAAAAATTTCGGCAGTACTAATTATATATGTAGTCCTCTGGTACCTCTCAAATACTCCTAACCAGCAGTTTGAATGGTAGAATTGGTTATTAGACCTTTCCAAATATGTATCAGCGCACGTTATTGACCATATTTTTATAATGATATTGAACGTGTGTGTTCGATGTTTTAAACTAAACTACAATTAATGTGTTTATTCCATTAGCGTAAACGTTACATCCCAGCAGCAGTCGTTTGTTTAGACTTGGCAACCATGTGAATTAGTTATTGTCCCTTTAAAAAGAATCTCGTGGGGGGGCTATTCATAGGAAATGACGCCCGGTTTCGAGGCTCAATTAAACTTAAGAGTCGCAGGTCGGACGTCTTGTTTTGTGGTTGTAGCGCAGGAGATGATCGGGACAATAAAATTTACATACGAATGATCCGCATGTATGAAACACTAACGAATACGCGAGTAATAATTAATAATCATATTAACGCATCTGTCAGTGAAGGGCATTAAACGCGATTTTAATTTAAAAATCACCAAACGTTATTTAAAGCAGCTATGGATTTGTTAGATGTGTCATTTATTTTCCCTGCAATTTTGTTCACGCTTCTTGCGATTATTTTTGCAAACGCCGTTTTCCGTAAGACTGCGCCTGACCCGCCGCCCGAAGCGGGGAGTGCGGGAGCGGAGCGCCGAAAGCGCCGAGTGAGTGAGAGCGGCGGGGCTGGAGCAGGGGCGCACCACACCGCGGGACACCAGACAAAAGACGGGGAAAGTAGCCAAGAGCTTGGCATCGCCGGAGGAGAAACGACGAAAGGAGATGCTAGGATGGTGAAGGAGACGCTGGGGTTGCTCTCAGTGGCTAGGGACAGTGGGGTGTTAGAGGGGCGGTGTACGACAGAGTGTATGAAGAGGATTCCAGCATGTCAGACGTCCGGAGAACTTGAAATCATGGTAAGGACATAAAACCTTGACATTTGCTGGCATGGTTTGTGTGATTCGTGGTGAAATACAATGAAAGACAGCACTGTGTTGCCTTCTACTTGAGGCATCGTTTCTCCCCCTGCACAAAAAATGAAAATTCTTAATAATAAAACGTGATGATTTTGTCTTGAATATATGTTTATCATGTTAATAATAAGTACTGAACATTATCCGGATGCGCGGTTAACTGAACTGCAATGAAGAAGTGTCAATAGACCCATCAACTAAATGTTTACAATATCTAAGATGTGACTTTTTAAATCGCAGCCTTATTTCACATTGCTATCCAAATACGGTGGCCTAACAGCAGCTGTTTTGTGTCAAGAGTTAACATTTTTACTGGTTGAGATTTCAAGCTGTATGCTTGAACAAGTAGTTTCAAGCTGAACTGCTTCAAAAACACACACGTACCTGTGTAAATGCAAGGTTGGACCTTCCGTAGGGAAAGTTGTGTGCAGACGTAGTGGGCCCGTGTGATAGTGATGATAAATAGTAACAGTGACGATGACAATACTTATTAATTGTTATAATAAAGGTAGAACACCCTAGAGCCCACTGGGGTTTTTATGCAGTGCTGTCTAAATGAAATGCATATTAAAATGATCAGATCACACCAAAAAAATGTTAAAATTTAAAAAAACCTTATAATAATTATTTTTGATGCATTAATATATTTGTTCAATTTGCTTACTGATGACCTGTTGAGATAGTTTTCTGGTGTGTTCATACTCTTTCTTTAATGATGAGGAACATGACTTCATTCTGAGCAGGGAATGTGTTCTCTTCCAGACACATTGAACTACACTATTTTAATGACCTAATGATGTTAATCTTCATGTGCCATCTCATTTAAGATGTAGTTTCTGCAGTTCCTTACCGCACTTTTAATTAGAACTCTTTAAGAAATACAGAGTATGGTGTGTATACATTTAGCAGACACTTTTATCCAAAGCGACTTACAACGTTCATTAAATGTTGTAAGTCATAACAACATAACTCATGTGTTATGATGAGCTAGTGCTGAGTATCTTGCTCAAGGACACACCTGGCGGCTGGGCTGGGATTCAAAGTCTGAAACTTCCACATTCTAGCCTGATATTCTACCTACTGAGCCACCAAATGTCCAGGTGTGTCTTGGTCTTTTCACTGGTGTTTGAAGCATTATTACATCTTTGCTGCAGTTTGTCTGTGCCTCCTAAAATTGCTAGATCGTCCTTACATCACTCACCTTCCCTGTGCTCTGTTCCTTTTAGCTGCTCCATCCGAACAGGAGAACGTGATGTCTGGGCTACCAAATATGGCTCACACTCCCAGTCTGTCTGTATTACGCTGTATGTCAAGGCAGATGTACACTCAGGGTCACTCCGGTCTGGGTGGTTTGCCCAGGGATGTAATCAGTACTCTTATTTTTCCATCCTTTATCTTTCATATGCATTTGAAACAGCGGAGGTATCATTTGTTTAGATCTTTACACATACCTTTCCTTGCTATTGCTGAGGGTAGCTGAACTATTTAAGTTGGCATCTGAGCACAATCTTAAGATTTTGCCCCAAAGAATTAACACACAATTTGTCAGCATTTGATTGGGCAAGCTATTTAAAATTATTATACAGTCAGTTTATAATACAGAAAAATAATGTAAGGTGTTAATATCTTGTGTGATGGATGATCTTGTGGGTTTCTAAAACAGAGTCTGGAAGCCTTACACACAAAATGGCTTGATTGTTAATGGCATGTTAGGAGTTAGTGATGCTTCAGTAGAGCTTCAATATCATATCAGTATCATCCCTAAAATTTATGCTAAGGCTAAGAACTGGAAATTTAATACGTACAATGCAGAAGTAGATGGTGACATTCTCTAGCAGACTGTGCTACACAGCATCCCTCAGCCGTTAGCTTGCTTTTGTATGTCCTGCGTTAACATCAGCCTGTAATGGTATCTCTGATGCAACCTTCTGAATCGTACACTGGCTCTGACCTTGTATGTCTGGAATTTCCTTCTGGAAGTCTGTCCGTATTTCTCTCTCTCTCTCT
>JABJVR010000077.1:4455329-4477605 GCA_025773905.1 Chitala chitala
TAAACCACTTCCCCACCCCCCCCCCCTCCCCACCTACCAATCTCCTATAAAAAATTTTTTAATTTTTTTGCTTTAAATATTTATAAATATTTTTATATATATTTTTTTTTTTTTTTTTTTTCACAAATCAAAATTAAGAACAATAAACAGTTTGAAACCATAGGGATGTTGTTTAAAACAGAACTGCACATAACTGCCACTGTAAAAAAAAAATAAAAAATTTAAAAAAAAAACCGTTTAACGTCAAGGACAACATCTCTCGTGTCGTTTCAGTTAATAATAAAACACAAATAATGAATTTAGTTGTTAGACATTTTGCCGACTGAAAAGGTTTGTTTTTGTTGCAGTGTACTATTTAAAACATGGGTCGTTAACAGAACATGTAGACTTTGGTGGATGATTATGTGGTTAGTAAGTTCTGTGTGCATTTGTCCAAATCTCAAGTTCCCTGCGCGGTACTGCTCGTGGTTTTCCTGGTGCTGATGTCCGGGTTTTATCGGAAGGACCTGTTTTGCTGCAAGGTAAGGGTTTGTAAAGTCTCTGCAACATCATGAAGCCACCGATAGCGCTGAAGATGACAGGAATAAATTAAACAAAGCAAGTAAGCAATAAAGCTTTGAAAGGTAAAATATGTAATAAACGAATATGTTTGAGTAATATAATTTTACAGTTTGTCAAAATCTTCGTATCCATAGTGGATTTGAATGTGGAGGAATCACATTTTCAGGTTTGGTAGGTTTTGTCAATGAAATACCATGTATGTTCTAAGTTGAGTATTTCATTTAGCTACCCTGCTATTTTTTTCTTTACTGCTTTGACCTTGATACATGCCTTGTCTTGAACTTCCAAAAACGTACAGGTAGCCGACTCCTGCCAAAAAAAAATCAGAACACAAGATTATGTATGGCAATTTATTGTGTCACAAAGTCAACTCACTGAATACAGAAACCTTTTCTGAGTCACCAGACCTTGCTTGTTGTTATTTCCATGACATTTGTGTATATTTACATTGTAAAACAATTAGTTTTCATAACATTTTTGTGTACATGAAGTATCTTGTTACAAGAATATAGCATGTTGGTATTATAAACAACTGCACTTTTCAAATGTCTGATCTTAAGACCACTAAAGATTTGCTGAGCATTCACACCAAAATAATATTTACACCCTTTATGCCCTTTGCTTGTTGGGAAAAACTGAATAATGTGTGCATTAAGATGTTTTTTGAAATATTTACAATAGATGTAAATGAAGCTGTTTTTTTAGATGTTGGTTTATTTACTGGAATGAAAGTGATTTGTAAACAAAATGTTTGAATGCACAAAATGAGGAGCAGCCATTGAGATATTGCCATTGTGGACCTACTACTAGAAATTCAAAACTGTTTAATAATGCATTGCTCAGATTCATTTTTAATAATACAGTATTAATATTAAAAACAACATTTAGGATTAAAAAGTGGAAGCATGTATTTAAATGTGTTTTATCTTGCAGGAACATTTTTGAAGTTTCAAAATTTAAACTAACATGAAATTGGTTGGTTTTCAGTAGAACTTATCCTGATCTGTTGTCACTATCCTTGAAATGATTCTATAGATGGATTTTCCTCAAGCAAAACCTCTTTTTAGACTCCTGACTTTCACTGTTTTTATTAGAAAATAGAAAGTTACAGACTGTAACCTTGTTACTATCTTGTTATTAGTAGTGACTTATGGGGCTATATAAGCCTGACAAAATGTAAAATTTGCATTAAATTGAAGTTCACTCTGTAAGGGTTATACAATAGACTAATAACAGGTAAGGTGGTAATGCAGTGGTACTGTAAGTAGGTTGGTTATTGACATTGAAGCTGTGACTTTTTTTCAGAATCCACAATGTCAATTCAACACCAGTACACAAACACCATTAAGACACCCACACTGTGAACAGAGTTCTGAGCTGGCCTGTTACAATATGGTGAGCCAAGTAAGTAGATTGGATAAATTTCCACTCTTTGCACAAGGTGCCATCACGTTTACAGTGTTGGAATTTTTTTGTGTAGAAGTCTGTGCTTAGTAAGATCTCTTTCTAACTGTGAAGTTGAAATGTTTGTCCTTGCGTGTCCTGTAATACAGGGAAATTTTGACACAGTTCAGTGTGCTTTGATATAAAATCAGTCTAACCAGAATCACTGTTAAAATTTCTCCAGAGGTCTTTTCAAGACTCCTGAATTGGCATTTATACAAATTCTCAAATTATCCTTTTCTGCAGCCAGGACAGCTCTTCTTTATTGGGCAGCCAAACAGTTACCACCTACCCCCTTTGGAACTTTGTTTACCTTACCTCCCCTCCTATGAGAGCATTCGCAAAAAGGACCAACAGCAGCAGACTGACATCATGACTGCAGAGAGACTTGAACTCAACAGACCCACTTTAAATGAGGTGAGGAGAAGCTGTCAGTAGGGTTCTGGTTTGTAAATTATTTAGTAACATACTTTGTAGGGAACGCTGTATTCAGGCATGTTTTTACGACACGATAACTATAAAACCATCTACTAATAAACTTTTGTGCCCCTAAAGGTGAACATGTGCTGCATTCTAATTTCTTTCCTTTCTCTGTTGAATGGGTTTGACAATAAACTCCTCCTCATTGGGTAAACAGTTTTTAGTGGAATCTAATAACGTTGCAAAACAAACATGCTGCCCAAGTGGAGTTACACAATAGGGCACTTGAGTTACCCTGAGCATGTCTGTTGTTTTATGTTTTCATTTTGTTTGGAAAGAGAAGAACATGTTGCTGTTTTGGGGCCTCACTGTAATTAACAAATACAAGGTTAGATAATGTACAAGCACAAGATGAAGTGAGAGCCAGAACTCTTTCTGATAGCCGGCAGACAGTTACATTATATCAATCAATACAATGTTACTGGCCGATTTGATCAGTTACTGTCACAAGGAACAGACTGTAAACTTTATTTTAAATTATACTATACTTAAATTTTCAAAGTATTTGACTATTTAACTGGGTTTAAACAAAATCATATTTATAGTCAACATAATAAAACAGCTTGAATGTAGACTTTCATAAGTATCAGATACTTTTTTGAAGTGTGACATTAGGGGCTGGAGGGCTGAATGCATCTGTGCTGATTTAATGCTGCCATTATTTTTTTCTGAGGTTTTGTGCATCTAAGAGTGGGATGGTGTTTATTCAAACTGAGGAATCACTGTGATATAGTCAGACCATGGCACCACTGGTGTTTGAGGGCAGCATCACCACGGAATGCTTATTTTTAAACAAAGTAGGTTATAAAATATTCAAAACTTTTGCCAAAAAAAAAAAAAAACATCTGAAGAGCTAGTTTTAAATGTATACATTTATAATCCCACCCTAATGTTTGAGTGAACTATATCACATGCAGCAGAGTTGTGGTCTATTCAGAATGTCATTATTTCTCCATTGTCATGATCACATGGTTGTCAAATGAATGCATTTTTGTTTGTTTTTCAGTCTCCTCCTACTTATGAGGAGTCCATGCACCATGCTGCAGCGGTGCCCTATGATGATGTGACTCACACTCCCTTACCCCCATCTGTTGACCCATACTCACCTGAGCAGAATCCCACTCCAAACAGTGACTGCAGACAGACCACAGATTAGTCTCTTACACCCTGAGTCTTGCTCCTCGAAAAGACTACTTGATAGTGAAGACCTAGTTTAGAAAGAAGCTTTGCTGATGACTAGAACAGTAGCATAATGCATGGTTCATGTTGTTCCAATGAGTCGCTGAAAGACGTTGCAGCTAAAATGGGAAGTGGCTGAAGAAAATATGTGGCTCTGGTCCTTTCTTGTTCTGTGTATATTTAAACACCTGATATAGGCCTCTGTAAGTACTTTTACAAGGATTGCAATGGTATGAGTTTGTGTATGACAATTACCATAAATCTGTTATTTAAATGATATTTTGGACACTTTATATAACCAGATATAGTTTAATGACCAAAGTGGCTCTGAAATGGAACATTTCAATTATTATACACAGAATCATTATCATCCTCATTAAGGCACTATCCACCTACATGACTCAATTCCACATATCTATTTGAAAGTGTTGGACAGTTTTTTCCCCCTTTCACCATATTTTCACAGTAATTAAAATGCTATGTTTAGCTAAAGATGAATGGGATTTGTGATTATTGTTTTTTTAAGTATAAAATATGTAGGAAGCCCAGGTCCCCAGCCTTTCTTGAGCTAATGGATTAATGATTGCCTTCCTCAGGGACAATGTAAATGTCTGTATCGGATATGAACACTTCACCCTAAAATTCCTTTGTCTTTTCCAGCTTACTTGTTTGATATGGAAATAATTTAAAAAACTGATATATGGCTGATGTGTGATAAATTGACTTTCTCAATTTTCTCCTGCAGAAAAGTCTAATGTTATGGATCTATCATTAGGGGTCTGTCAGTTTTTCACAACTAGCCCACAGTGTGTTTATAAAATTTTCAAAGATACTACTGTTTACAGGTTTTAAAGTGAACTGATTTATGTCACAACTTCTACATATGGGCAGTGCTATTTACAAAATACACATATAATAATTCCAACAGCATAGCTATGAGCATGTGTGCAATTGTTGTTGGCTGTTTTAGTGGGACAGACTTGGGTATTTCATCAGAGGATAATCATGGGAATACGCACATTTCCAAATCACACAGCCCTCTACAAAAGCCATCACCCCCTTAAAGACTGGAGGTTAATTTAGGAGGTATGATTGTGAGTGTAAAAATTATGACTTTGTTTTTTTATGTTAACCTCTTAGTATTATGTTTTTAAGTAATGGATGAGTTTGCTCTTAGCAAGAAATGTGCTATTTAGATTAGGTGATGGACAACAGGACACTCCAACTCCCTATCCTCCTCATTAAGGCAGCATTGCTGTTCCTGTTGAGTTTATTGAGCAACTGATAAGC
Organism: Chitala chitala; assembly: GCA_025773905.1. Taxonomy (NCBI): domain Eukaryota; kingdom Metazoa; phylum Chordata; class Actinopteri; order Osteoglossiformes; family Notopteridae; genus Chitala; species Chitala chitala. The sequence continues at coordinate 4,460,283 of JABJVR010000077.1, forward strand.
AGGGTTATCTTAAAGATGTGCCTTAAATCTTGCTCTAGTCCTTGGTCCTGTTCTTACATTGTAGCTGCACAAGATATTCCGGGTTGGTGTTGGTGTACAACTATAAATAACCTGTTGATCTTGTAGTCAGGGCTCTGCAGCATCAGAAAGCTTTTCTGTTTCTCTTCGGAGCAGATACTCATTAATAAAGCTTTTTAAATCATAACTTTTTGGTCTACAGAGAATTCCACAGCACGCAACATGCAATTATCAAATATGTTTCACAAACTATTTCATAGTTTGCTAATTAGAAAAATTTAGAAACGCTGTACATATTGTAGTCACGTGACAGATTTCTCATTAAAATGACCAACCATTGTGGAATACGTCAGATAAATACATAAAGTACCTTACGCAAAAATGGTCTATGACATTTCAAGTTCTCATCAACTCCAGTGTATATATAGCCTGTTTGTAATTTTTTTCTATGCAGTAATTTTGTACCCAGCATCTTGAACAGAGTAAATTGTTGGGTAATTGATGTAATGGATATCATAATTTTGTATCTGTCAATATTTAGTGCTCTGTATTGTACTTTGTACATATAAGTACACTGCTACATTGCACCATGTTAATATACATACCTCCAATTTTACCTTATAAGATTAATAGAATTTTGAAACTTTTTAGCAGACACTACATGAAGTGGGATTGTCTTATGCTAATTAATGGCTGAATCAAAGTGAAAAGTCATTGCATTCAAAACAAAATTTTAAAATATTTTATAACCATTTATGGCATATAACAAATTATTTTACATCAAATCCTACACTTTTAGGCTAACAAAAGACAACAGGTAGAAACCAAAACACATAAAAGGAAAAAAAAAAAAATTCAGTCCAAAGAATTTTGACAATACAGCCCAGATGACTTGGCTATATCTTTGCAGCTACAAGACAGCAGAAAAGGATGAAGAGTCCATTCTCACAACATGTCCACAAGCCTGAATTTACCCTCTTGCTTGACTGGAAGAACATTAATGAAGGTCTTGTACAAAACAGCACCCTTTGGAAGCTTTCTGATGAGCTTCACTGCCTCAATGCTCCGTGGATTCGGTATATACACTTCTTTGGTGAACCTGACAGTACCGTCTTCAAGGGCGTACAGAGTTTTGTTGGTCCCCATGCCAACCTTGATTTAAAAATAAAAAAAGAAGCTATGAATGAATATGCATGTGCATATCATTCACCCACTTTAACACAAAAACAAATAACTCACGTGCGCTCCCGGATGCCAGCGAATAAGGCGCTGTGTTGCTAGGATGTTTCCAGCATGAACAAAACTTCCTAGAAACAGATGTGCATGTACTTTAAGTTAATGGGGAAGGAGTTAGTTAGCAAACTAAAATCTACAGTAGCACGACTTTATACAACTCCCATTTTTTGGAGGTTTCCATTCTTAAAGTAATTTACTTTCCTTCATTAAAATGTAAACACACTTAATAACTTGAAACGAGATTCACCGTCTAACTTCTTGTATCCATATCTACGACCAGGACTGCCCGAACCATAATTCTTACTACTTCCACCCGATTTCTTGGACGCAAATCTTGCAAACACTGTTAGTGGATGCTGGCGTTGTGACAGTAAACCTGAAATGAAAGTGGATTTATTTGAAAATGTGTTCCTCGTTTAAGTCAGCAGCCAAATGAAGCTAATCATAGGCAGCTAATAACCCAATCAAATGTTTGTTAGTAAAAAATATCAGGTTGACATTGCAAACAATTCAATAACATTACAAAATATAAGCATAATGTTGACAAATGAATTAATAAACACGTATTATACAGTATTACCTATTCTTGACTGGATAATCAAGGACAAGGACGCCATCTTGACGCACACATGAACTCCAACCTTTCACACCGGAAGCACTTTGCGTTCACACGTGGGTTCCCGGGAATTTCAAGATTTTATCCCTTCGCGCTATGTTGAGCGCTAGCAGGTAATTTAGGATATCAGTACTATCTTTGTTTTTGGAAGCATTTTAAGAACGAGCTTAGTTGGTACACGAGATAGAAAGCCATTTAGTATTTAATTTGCATAAACAGTTTGGCTAACTAATTGAATGCCTAAACATCGACTTAAAAGTCGTCATTTGCTGTTGCAGATTTAGAAACCACAACTGTCTTGGGTAGATAACTATTATTATTTTTTAAGTTGTGATGAGTTTTATTCCAGTTAAATATTGACTAATGCGACATTGTGATAACTGTACAACGTACAATTTCCACACTACACAATTGTACGCGTGCAAAAGTAAAATATGCAACCGTGTTAGAAATAACGTGAAATTTGCCGCACTCTTTTCCAGAAATAAAGTTCGTGTATGTATTTCTTTCCATTTGCATTTGTATTTTGCCTGTTTTTCTATATGCACTCTGTAGGCTGTCCCCAGAGCCTGAATATCAGAACGTTGAATACAGTGTGAGTGGGAGGCAAAAGGATGGATAGACATTCCACTGACTCCAGTGACAGTGATGACTTACCCAGCTACACTTTTTTGAATCTCAAACCCAAACGGTCAAACTGTGGCCAAGCAGAGCGGGCTGCTGTGAGCGTCGTGCCCAGCCTAGGCTGTGAGTCAGCTGCTGCGTTGCCGACAGCTGCACCCATAGATCCCTGTGCAGGGAAGCAGAGGGATGCCGTGATGATCAGCAGTGAGAGCGAGGGCGAAGAGGTCTTTGTGCCCCTTGCTGTCAGATTGAAGCAGCGCTTCCGAGACCCAGTATCATCACTCCCCCCAGTGAACCACACAGTGGACCCCCCTGCGTGCCAGCCTGTTGTTTCTGTACCAAAGCACCAACCTGAACCAGTCCACCACCGTGATGGCCCGCTCTGCCCCGGTCCCGAAGAATGCGAGAAAGGCTCAAACTTTATACAGAGAGCTGTGGGATCTCTTGGCTCCAGGGCTTTTTCGGAAGCTGACATGTTGCTGGAGGAAGGTGGCTCCTCTCCTGGGAGGAGAGTGGCCAAGCACAGTGTGGCAGAGATAAAGGCCTCAAGAGAGGAGGCCCTGAAGAGGAGGGCAGACCGGGAAAAGCAGCAGGCTGACCGGGAGACACAAAGATTGCTGTTGGAGAGGCAGCGGGCAGAAAGGAAGGTGCTCCTTGATGCTACTAAGGCTCTGAGGCCAGAGGAATGCATCAAACACATGGTGGTGTCAGTGGATCCAGGCAGGTGTTTCAGTATACGCTTAATAGCCTAACAGTGGGGCTAAGTGGTGGGGGAACTTGGTGAATTGTGTATTTTAAAATGTTAGTATAACTGCAATTGCACATTTGGCCAGTAGATTTGCCATGTTATTTTATTGGTCCAATAAGTACTGCTCATTCACTGAAATCCTTGGCACTCCGGTAATAAATTTAACGCATGGCAGATTGCTGGGCCCAGTGTGCTCCTTGGGAAATGCAGAAGTAATATTACAAGTGTCCAGTTCTTGCCTTTTGGGGAGTGAAGTTGCCTTTAAAAAACTGACAGTCTTTACACAAGTGAAATTCATTACATTAGGAAAATAATTACTTCAATTAAGCAGGGGTTAAGACGTGCATTTGTACTAGCCCTTCAGGACCAGGTCTGAGCACTACTGGAATTTAAGTGATATTCTGTCTTTCTGTCAATTAAATTCCAAGTAGAGTTCCTTTATTTTTCTTTTGAATTGGCTTTTCAGCGCTTACTCAGAATAGAGGCACAAGACTCTGAGGTGCTTAATATCTTTCAGCGGGGCGTCTTTAGGAAAGATGACTGAGTTAATGTGCAAGATGGCTCGTGTAATGTGGTTGACTTCCACAGCATTGCTGCAGCTGGAGGGTGGGGGGACACTCTTGTCTTCCCTGCATGCCTTGGGCTGCAGTTGTGCTATTGAGCGGCAGGCCGTTCCAAGCAGTATTGCCTGGGCCAGGAGGACACCTGGTGTGCAGGTGAGCATGTTGCTTAGGCCCACGGAATTGACTGCAGATAAGCACAAATACTTTTCACTTCACTGCACACACCTGAGCAGCTTCTGAATCCGCTGTGTAAACTTAAAGATCCCTTTTTGATGTTTAATGACTTAATTGTTTAATTGACAGTGTGGGGATGCACAGTATACTCAGGAAACTCACATGGTGGTTCATGTGCCAGTTGATGACTTTATAACGATGGTCCACAACTGCAATCATCAGGTAAGGGCACGAGACCATGACACTTTAATTAAAGAAATGTGAGTGACCAGTGAATTATTTATGATACTGTTTGTTGTTGACTTGTACTCTTTATTTCCAAAGCTTTGGTCTGATTTTTATACACCCAGGTCCTGGGAATTATTGTCAGTGTTGTTGAAATAGACGTAGTTTTTCTCTGGTGTTTTTTTCCCTCTTGTATTTTAATCACTGTATTAACATTTAGCAGGCTTGGTTCTGTGCTGACTTGTCGTGTGGCTAAGGCGTATGATAGCAAATGATGGCAGGTGTACACGTTTGTTCTCTGCGTGAGCAGGAACAGAGGAGTACCACGTCTGACTGTGGCCAGAATCTGACCGAATGGACGCGCTGTCTTCTGGCCCAGAGTCGGGGTCGGTTCCCCAGCCTTGCTGTCATTGGCATTGAGAAGTACTTCAGGTACATGAGGGAACAGAACTGGGCGAGAAAACCACATCTGTTAAATAGTACTTTGTACGATACACTAATATTTTGTAACATAACTTATTAACTGGCATTGTAGAAAAAGAGGTGGTCATCCTGCTTTAAGTAGATCAATAGAGGCCATGCTGCGAGGCTGAAGCCGTGTTTCTCCTGCAGATTACAGAAGTCACAGGGACAGAAGAATTACCGCAAGGCCGTACTAGGGACTCACCTGGCAGCCCCCTCTGGGAAAGGGAGGAAGAGGAAGGACGAGTGCGGGAAACTCCCAGAGCTTTCCCGTGTTGCGCTGGAGGAGGCACGTTGACTGTGTTTGCTCAGCGAGGTTTTAAACTGAGAGCCGACGCTAATCGCTTCAAATTCCCCAGAGTAACGAATAGGCACTTTCTGTCCTCTTCAGAATGCCATTGTTTGCAAGATGAGCTCCTAACACAGCAGTTGCTTTCTTTGCACGTGTAAGCGTTAAATCTTGTCTTTGTGTCGTTTTCCTGCTGAGTTTCCCTGCTCCCGTTGCCAGGCCCTGGTGGACCTGCAGCTGTGCACAGGGGTTCAGGTGCGCTTCTTGGCAACATGGAAGGACTTCTGCGATTATGTAACAATGTCAACCAAAGCAGTAGCAGAGGCACCTTTCAAGTGAGTGAGCTGAAAATGTAGTACACAGGCAGCAGGGGTGATTGACAGCCTGATTAGTTTTGTGTGTGTGTGTGTGTGAGATGTATATTAAAGCCTATCGAGTGCAACGTCCCAGGAGCACTCCAGCTGAATGGCACGATTTGCGCAGTTGGCATTTGTCCATTTCCTACCTCCTACCTTCCTACTTGCAGAAGGGAGCGGGAGCAGACGGGATTCAGCTTCTGCCTGGAGAACGAGTGGGCGGGTGGGCAGCGGGTGGACAGAGATGGCAGGGGTCTCCTGCAGGTGTGGAAAAGGCAGGTCCAGCAGCTCAACCGGGTCAGCGCCGACATGGCCGGTGCCGTTCTCACCGCCTACCCTTCCCCGCAGTTGCTGGCTCAGGTGACCGTGCAGCACTTGTGAATGCAAACACTGGGAGCAAATATGCAAACGATACTCGGACACAGAGCTCAGCACAGCTGTAAGCCGATGCAGAAACGAACATGAATGTCGACTGCCAGTGGAAATAAAGTAGTAAAGATTCTAAGTTCTGGGTTTTTGTTAGCATGCATTCATCATGCTGGAGAGATTTTCAGGGTTTTTCCTGTTACCTTTTTAGAAAGTTTTTGATTTTGCAAAGTCAACCCTAAATATCTCTGCATACCAGCTGAAGTGCACCGATTTGATGTACAGATGGGGTGAAACAAAATCAAATCAAGTTTATTATTAGTTTCTGCAAGCTACCACAATTCTGTACCATGAACATGATTAATTTGGTGGAAAACCCAAATTTATAGCAACATAAAACTGAAGATTATTGGAGAAGAACATGATAACCTCGTAGCAGAAATGTGCTCCCAGAAACACTAATGAAACTAATTTGCTTGTAGTTAAGTAAGTAAAGTAAAAGCATGACTATTCTAACCTGTTATAGTCAATAAACCTGGTCCAGAGAATGAAGGAAAACAGCCAACTAGTGCTTAGTATATGTGGGAACTCTTTCAAGATTGTCGGAATAGCGTCTAGGTGAATATTTAATGAGGCTTGCTTAGAGAATGTCAAAAGTTTATGAAGCTGTAATCAAGGCGAGAGATGGCTGTTTTGAAGAATGTGAAGTACAACATGAATATCTTCCCCCAATTCCCTTTTTTTGCTCACCACATAATCACACATAACTTATTTTATAGCTTTAATGCCTTCACTGATATTCAAAAAGGTAGAAAACAAAGTGAAGAAAACCAAGGGATGTATTTATTTTTTAAAGTTTTTTTTGTGTTGGGTACGTGAACATTAATAGTAAATGCTACTTTGCATTGTACTGTAGTTCTGTTGAATACTTTGAATATTACCGAGCAGTAGTTTCTGGTTTTGGATAATCTTGTTTTTGTTTTGACAGGCTTATAGCAAGTGCAGGTCAGAGCAAGAGAAGCTGTCCCTCCTCTCGGATGTGTTGATTCGCCGCGGGGAGGGTGTGACCTCCACAACTCGCAGGGTTGGCCCAGAGCTGTCAAAACGCCTCTTCTTGCTAATGACATCTTCAGACCCCAATCAAACTCTTGACTCCATGGGGTGAGTGCAGGTGGATGACTGTATGGGGAAAACAGGGACTCATACATTTTAATCTTAACACTTCATTTAAAATTGCATGCAGCTGAAAAGGCTGTATTCTGACTTTTTATACTGTTAGTATTGAGAGTATTGACTGAGTGGATTTTATTAAAGTACGTCATATTTCCGTTATTGGTGTTCAGTTGTATTGAACTGTAAGGTGTCATTCCAAACCACCGAGTTTCTTTGGAATGTTTGTTCTTTGCATGGAATCTTTCATGTGTCTGTCTGTGAATAGCAGACTGGGGGGATTTCTGTCGAGAACTCAACTCCACTTCTGTCAGGTTTGCTCTTCCTTGTTCTTTCTTTTCATGAAGTTCAAAAGGCTCAGCTGTCACGTTCACAACAAAGGCTCAGTGTTGGCAATGTCTTCAGCCTTTCGATACAAATTAAAAGAAACCGGCAAAAGATCAAAAACTCGCATCAATGAATCGACTCTGCTGTGCTAAAAGAATTTCATTTCTTAAGCACATTGTGAGCAAATGCTGTCCGTTCCAGAGCTTGGTGCCACAATCCAGGGGAGAGTTTTTGGGAAACGCCTCAACACAGCATCGATGCATTATCTGCGCTTGTGTAAAACACTCAGTGGTGCCAGTGATTTCTCTTAAAATAAGGTTAATTTGGCAAGGAGCTGTTCTTTTTTTTTTTGGCATGTGCTTTTAACAAAAGTTATGTATATTATAATTTTACACTTTGCTCAGTTGATTCAGGCAGCCAAGTGTTTAGTGCAACAAATCCCAAAAGAAACTTTTTCCATAGTGAGTTGGCAAATCTAAAGGGACTTTAGCCAACACTCTTTGGTTGTAATGACTTTTTAAAAAGAAAACATTGGTTTCAGCTACCACCCTGTAATTTTCCTTTTCCCTTCATCAATGCTGAATTATCTGTTGTGAACAACTCGGGTCGCGGTCCTTGGACTGTGTCACCAGTCTGGGTATTGCTGGACTCCTGCCTCCGCTGAACACATTACGTGCTAAGCTGCGCTGTGGTTCTGGTTCTCAGCAAGCGTCGGTGGCTTTGATTTAAACATGTACTGCTCACGGCTCATTTCCATCACATTAGCATGGTGGCACCTGACCAAAAAGGGTTTGTGCTCCTGAAATGAAGGGGGGGGGGGGGGTAACGAGCCATTAAATGTGCTTAAGAGATGAGCTTCACATCAGGCCTATGTTTTTTTGGAGACAGCACTTTATTGTACTCCCTAAGTGAGGCAGGGTAGGAGGAAATAGAGGCTAAGTGCTCGGCTCCGCCCTCTCCCTTTGAAAGCGTGCAGAATCCAGGCTGGATGACGGCCGGCCTGTTCTGCTAGTGATGTAAAGAGAACACACGCTTGGCCGGAGAGCACGCTGTTTGTGCATACCTTTTGAATTCATCTCTCAAGTGTTTTTAGACCCAGTGTTTTGATCTTATTCTTGATCGTAATGTATATGTTTTTCAAAGCAATAGCTCAGCGGTCTGAATAAGCGTTTGAACAAACCGCACAAGTGTCACAAAGAATGTAAATCATAATGGAGATATTGTGCTATCTGGAATTTTTCATTTCTCTTCTTCTGTGAAGTAAATTCACCTTTTCAGGAGGAAAAAGGTGCTTTCATTACACAGATCAAAAGGAGGATTGAACTTTTGTCTTTGTTTTCAAACTTTTTTTAAATAAATGTGCACTAGAAAAAAAACTAAAAGCATGAAAAAAAAAGCTATCTGCTATTACCAAGTTTTCTGTTACATCATATTACACTATAAAGACTTCCAATGCATTCCTTCTTCGAGTTGTGTACATACTTCTGATCTTCCTACACCTCTCTGCTAGCAAAAAGATGTTATACACTAAATTACTGTCATTCGGACTCAAGGACAGCGTCTTCTCGCTGGAGTGTGCTTACGTATTGTGATATGTAATAATGATGGAATTTATTACGTACCACAGGAGGGCAGGCTTGTTTCACGCTGAAATTATTCTAGATAAATTTATCCTAAAAAGAAGAAAGCACAGCATGTATGTGCAATTTAAATAATGGACACCGAGACATTAAAAATGTAAGATAAAAAAGGAGTACAGAAAGGTTTGGACTAGACCTTTAAAGTATAAATCAAGGCCTTTCATAACGACGTCCTGCTGACATATTATGTGCTGCTGTTTTGCATTTATTTCAGCTAATTGTTAACTACACATGCTATGATACACAGCATGCTTAAAAACTACTAATAATTCCTTGCTTCCCACTTACAAGTAAATCATAACTACAAACCTGTTTTTCTGTTATTCTGTTAGCTTCATACAATGCAACAAAATTTGGCATAGAGAATACAGTTTCCATGCTTTGGAAACGATGGAAAAATCTATTTGCCAAATGACTGTGAACTGGAGACCTTGCTAGTGAATTGCAGCACTGACTGAAGGCTCTTTACTCTCCAGAACATTCTACCAGCTCTTCTGGAGTGCGGCTGGATGCCAGCATGCCCTTTACGCTTCCTGTTTACACGTACAGCCATAAGGGTTACCTGACTGACAGTTTCTGTCTTGTTTTGCAGAGCTGCAATCAGCTGGGAGAATAACGCTCACTGATGTCTTCACCAAATGGCCTGTCTGCTCTTGTTGGGAATGGTAAAATGTTCCCTTCTATATTTCCACCCATCTTTGTCTTCAACTATTTCTCTTTTACTTTGCTCTACTTACTTTTGCTCTTTCTGACACTTTCTCCGTTTCCTCGGCTCCTGTTTCTGTCTCTGCCGTGTACGGCTTTAGTAAGCGATGTGCCTGCACGGATTGTCCAGCACTTCAGGAGATCAGACCAATGTTCACCTCAGTTACCATGCGTAACAACTTTAGATCTGAAGGAATTCTTTTAAACTAAGTGTTTCTTCCACACTTGCATTCGCTCTACCTCGAGGATCGCCAGGCTGCTACTGTTTAGCTGCACCTAATGGATGCGCCTACCATTACCTTCTTATTATAGCTGCAGCATTCGCATACTGAAAATTATGCCTGAAAACCAGCTCGCACATGTAAAACTCAAAGAGTAAAAGACTCACGATCACAAACGACAGTGTTGATGTAATTGTGCTGCTCAGTAAGACTCAAAGTGTCGCGTTATCCTGAGCCGGGGCTGGCAGGCGCACGCGCTAAGGCACTGGGCGAGTGTAGTGTTGGGAGTGGCAGTGCTCAGCATTCATGACACACCGTCACCCTCCAGGGCTTTTTATTAACATTCCGATCAGCTCTCTGCCAGATTGCTTGATCCGCAGAAACAAATTGGGAATAGTCTTTGATATGAGTCGAGAAAGAGGCTCGCGCCCGCGTGTGTGGCACGCGTGCAGTTTCGTATGCAAAAATTGACGTGCGCGCGCGCGCTCAATACAGAAATGATGTTCATTTATTAATGGTGTTCCTGGGATTCTGTTTGTCCCTTTATGACAGCGCCGTCCGCGTATGTCCCCGGCATGCGTTGGCTGACTTGCTGGGGTGTCATAAACCAAGAAGTGTAGCATTTCCCACTGGGAACATACTTCAAGCGGCCAAGGTTGCTGTCCTCCGACTTAGCTTTTTCCTAGGTCGCCTTGGTTATTTTTTCTCACCTCCATGGAGTGATGTCACCTCCACAGCAGTAGCCGTCTCCAAAATGCAGAGTTTAATCTCATAGAGAGGAGCTGTGTGATACAGGAACATAAGAACGACATAAGGTGCAATTCATCATGTCTCTTTTCGCTGGTTTGACACAGTGCCTCGTTAAAATCTTACCCGAAAGCCAAAATGAGACACAATGAGGAGCCTACAATGTATTTCTTTGGTCAGTGTTTATAGTTGTATTTAAAACTCGCATTTACAAGTACAAATTTAATAAAATTGCAAATATTTCCATGAAATATTTGTATTGTTTATAATACAAGAATTATTAAAACATTTAGAATATGTGAAGCCTGCAGTTATTTTCTTTGAAGTTCCCCTTAAATTAAATAACCCAAGATAATTCATATCCTGAAATCATTATAACACCCAGACTGTAGCAGTTTCACTTGTAATATTATATTTTTTTCTCTACTGGGCATTACACCACAGGCTGTCAAATTTGTGAACAAAACAGATGAGTGTTGTTTTCCATCACAATATTTATGCTGTACCAAGAATGTCGGTGAAACATTTGACAAAGAACACATCCCATCTACAACTGAGCTTTGACCTTATATATATATATATATAAATAGAATGGGTACTGATGTTGGACGAGAAGGCCTGGCTCACAGTCTCCGCTCTAATTCATCCTGAAGGTGTTCTATCGGGTTGAGATCAGGACTCTGCAGGCCAGTCAAGTTCCTCCACCCCAAACTCGCTTATCCATGTCCTTATGGACCTTGCTTTGTGCACTGGTGCACAGTCATGTGGGAACAGGAAGGGGCCATCCCCAAACTGTTCCCACAAAGTTGGGAGCATTAAATTGTCCAAAATGTCATGGTTTGCTGACTCCCCTTCACTGGAACTAAGGGGCCAAGCCCAATGTGCCTGACCTCACAAATGCACTTCTGGAAGAATGGTGATACACACACTATATATATATAGTTATATATAACTACCGCCCAAGTTGTTCTTTCTCTTCCCCTCATGCATTATCATTATTCACCGTTTAATTTGTTTGCTCGATTTATTTTTCAGAACTCAGTCTTTGTGAACATACAGGTTTGTGGCTCATTTGTGTACATGGGATGTTTCCAAGAAGAGGAATGAAAATGATAACACAACGGAAAGGCAAGTTGCACTCTTGTTATGTAACGTATATATTACGGCATAACTGATGAGAAGTTTTTACATAATACATCTCTGCTTAAAATATCCACGAAACCTGCTGCCATCACCCAAACAGTGTAAGCGGTATGTATTTGCATATACTGAGAAGTGCAAAAACTGACGAAGAGCAAGAGAGCAAGAAAAAATTACATCAGTTGTATTTTCAGACCGTCACAATTAGTTAGAATTTTCGAGTATGATAACAAATAAATAAATAAATAAAAACAGGACATTCTAGACGCAGAATACATCCTGAATATAAAATTCTGTCCCAGATATGCTAAAAAGAACTGTGAGCAAGTTGTATCCATATATTATATCGGGTGGCTGTGATTTTCATAAAACTGTTTGGCTGCATGATCCAGGTTTGTCAGTTTTTTTTTTTTTTTTTTTAGCATAGATGGCAAAATGGCAAATCTCGTTTATCGTTTGTAAAATACATATATAGCAACAGAGCTTAATATAAAATAGTTTATTTAACCAAAGACTCCTTTTGTCTCTGTCTGTCTGACACTCCCCGCCCCAACTCTTCAACAATTAGCAGGTCAGCAAAAACTGCGAACAGCAGAAAAACCGTGACAACCAGCACAGAAAACAACTTAAGCTGTATGAAGAATGTTCTTACATGCACTAGTTTTTAATTTATTTCCAACAAATACAGTTCAAATGAGCGACCTGTTCTGGCTTCAGTACTTTTTTTTTTTGGCATCATGCACATCGACGTCGCTGAGAAAGCGTCACAGGAAAGCTGTGTACGGTGCTAAGTAATTGGTCCTGTTCATTTTCTCACCAAACTTTGACACAGTCACAGTGAACACACCAGTGACTTTTGCTTCACAGCTCTATAACAAGAGCAGAAAAATAGAATTTAAGAGGCATGTGAAGTATTAGAAGCGTGCCTGTCTCATTAACTTCTCTGCTTTGTAGTGTGCCCCTGTATATAGTAGCAATTCACACCGATTTACCATCGAACAAGGCCAAATGAGTTTTATATTATTATTGTTATTGTTGTTGCTGTTGTTCTTAATGATAATCAATAATAATAATTTACTTGTACGTTACTTTTGTTATGATTTTCAGCACGTTTTCGTTTTCACCAACAAAACCGCAAACTATTTTCCTTTTACAAATATCCCGTTGAAAACCCGCCTCGACGTAGCGACATTAAACAGATTGAGTAGTATAGGCAGAAGTTCAGATTCATCCATCACTGCTTTCAAAGGTATTTAATGCTGATGCATGTAAATAATGCAGGATATGAAACCCACATTATGTTTTGGAAGCTTTGGGATTTATTTAAATTTCAATACACATAATAGTGATTGATAGAGAGATAATGAGGTAATTACCAAAACGAGACTGGCGCATTGGCGTTAAATCGGGTAGTGTTACTTTTGTTCTTCTGGGTTTCATCTTGCTGCTAATTTTAAACGATTTGTGGAAGAACAACACCGAGTTTCTGTGCTTAGTAGCTTCGTCAATCCTGTGACCCATTAGAAGAGCAAGCAAGCATTCAAGATGAAAAGTGCTCTCGAACGTAACGTCTGCACAGGTCTGTGGTGTGTGGGTACGAGACTTCAGACGTGACCTCATTTGGATTTATAAGGAAATAAAGCTTTCTGTTTCTCATTACATGCTTCGGTTGGACAATATTTTTTATGGGTTTTGTATTTATATTTATATATTTTGTCCCTTTATATAATAGTACCCTTCCCCCAATATAAACGTTTATCTTCCTAATATCAAACTCTGTCCTATGCCCTTGTCTGTGAGATTAAAGGATCAATCTATGATACGAAGTGCTGACACACTTCACAGACAGAATACAAATGTTACCCTCATTTTAATCATTTCAGTTTGGCAGTCAGGAACATAAATATAAAAAAATACAATCACCAAAATCCATATGAATACATAAGTACAGTAGAAACTGGCACAATGAAAGTTCAGATTTAGAATTTTGCAGCTTACCATACATATTGACAAACTTCAAAGTGCTACGCTAAAAGCATAGGCGGCACTGTTATTTACAGAGCCGGGAGTCTCTAGGAGCTCGGCTGATGGCTCCCGGCAGCTGTGGTCTTGAGTAAAGTATGTCAGGACATGACATGAGCAGTGCAGTAAGAAAAACTGCAAACACATGTACAGCATGGACGGCAAGTGGATCCATCTATAATTGCTACCACCGTTTTATATCAGACTTGAGTTCCTTTGAGATATACAGTATACAATTTTGCATAACTGGGATGGAAAACTCAAGTATCAAAGGCAATTTAGATTTAGTGTTTACTTCAGTAAGAGCAAACAACATAAGACTCTTTTCATCTAATAGGATGAACTGCATACAGGGCTATCTGAAACTCAAAGGCAATAAAGAAAAAATATATGCATATATTTTTATATAGTCAATTTGACATTGATACCTGATGCACAATGCTATTAGCAAATTGCCACAGGTGCACTAATAAACATTAAATGTAAAAATCCATACGTGTGTGCTGTGCTACACATCCCATAAGTAAACATTTTCAGTCTATACAATGCTAAAAATCTGACATCCTAACAAGCTCCAAAAATGTTTTAATAAAATATAGTCAAATTACTGTTAATTATTAGAGAGACCCTTGTGATCATCGTCATCATCGTCATCGTCATCATCATCATCATCAAGGGATCAAACAGATATCCGTCATATTACAGTATCATCACTCCAACTTATTTCACTCCAACTTATTGTGTACTAATGCAGGGCTGCTACAGCACATTAAAGTCACAGCTAAAGACATTAGTTACGTCTTTAGTGGCACTTTGGAGAGTTTCTCCACAACTTCACGATAACTACAGAGAGGGAAAAAAAACATTATTAAATAGTTGCATGGAAGATGTACCAGCTGAAGTTTTAATCAGCACAAGATCAACCATGCATACAGGGTATAATATGCTTCTTCATGAAGGTTTCTAATGGATTTTTTTGTGCATTTGGTGCTTGTGATTATATTATATATTACACTGCATGACGTATGCTCCCTTTGAATTATTTCTCATGGCTGTGTACTTAGCATTACCGTGAAGAGCAAAGCTGTAAGTTTTTGTCTGCACAAAATTTATTAATTTATGTGCATTCATTATGTCTTCCTTTGGGTCAGCCAAATGAAAAAAAAAAAACAAATATACATACAGTAATGAAATATTACAGTATGAATGATATTGATCAAATGTACTGTTTCTTATGGTAAAACATAATATAATGGTCTTTTGTAATGTTAGGCTAGTTTAGGAGTCTCATTACACAGATCCTGCCCAATTTGGACAGCTTAAAGGAAATAAAAGACAGTGTGTGCATGTCAGCCCTAGATGCAGCTGACACATATGACTGTTGGTTTTGTTACACATACTGTATGCACTTAGCTATACACCAGTTTAACAATCAGATCAGCTTTTATTGTACCCACCTAAAAAAGTATGTTTTTTTTGGGGGGGGGGGGGGTCAAAATTTTGTAAATTATAGAAAAACTACCATCAATAATAAATAGCATAATGAACAGGTGCTTAGTCATAGGTCAGTACTGAGCACTGTCATTCATGTCTGACCATGCAGACTTATAGAAACAATGCAAAGTAATCACCACTAGAGGGCGACTTACAGCACTGGCCTAAAGGTGTGCATGCAATAAGTGCTCTTTCCCCAATGATGCATTTGTCAGGGGAGAGGGGACACAACATGAATTAAAAAAATTTCACCCATGTATTAATTAATTAATTAATTAATTGTTTTATAGACCCCTTATTACTGGTTCAGTTGAACAGAAGAAGATGCTGAGCTGGCAAAAGGGCCACATGGAGAAGATTGGACATTTCATTCATCCCTATAAAATGGCAAATCTCATCAAATGGTAAATCAAGATCCCAAAACAATACAGGAAATCAAAAAGACAAAGAAATCTGGATTGTTTCCTCAAATTTATTTTCTGAAAGGTTATTAAATTGTCAAATTAAGAGAATTGATATAATGCTGCAAAGCCAAAAGACTCAAAGGACCAACAGCTATAAAAACACGCCAAAACCAAGAAAACTTAATTCAGAAGCGTATTGACTTTCCTTTCATTGATTGGGCATTCAGACCCACAAAACTACAATGCAACATGGACAAATTACCCTTTAGCACTGGATTCCCCTGACGCTTATCCTTTTTGAAAGGTTAGTTGTATGATGTAGTCTGGCAGTTTATTACATGACTTCCATTATAAACAAACCAATTGCATTATTCAATTCTGATTCCAAGGAGAATCAAAGAAAGTGGTAGACAAATAGTCCTGTGTGTTAAAGACTGAAACTTGATTCCACTTGATATTTAAAAGAGAACATAATTTTCTGTACTATCCTGCTATCCTGATGTTTCTAAGACAAACGTACACATTAAAACACACACACACACACACACACACACACACACACACAAATGCATAAGTTTTATTAACACGTATGGCCTGTTCCAGGGATGTTGCCTGTAAAACAGGTCCCCTCTGAACAACAGAGTGTTACTCTGCAGGTCCATTGTATAAGACATAGGTTTGTATCGTTCAGAAATGTTGACATCATTATCTTAGGCATTTCAATGGCATTACTGCGTCTGCAGTACCGATGCACCCCCCCAAACCCAAACTTTACCACACACACACATACACTCACACATCATAATATTCAAGAGAGGATAATGGAATTAATCAAGGCTTCCTTCAGCAATGCTGTGATTACTAAGACTTACAGCAGAGGGAGGCCCAAGTGAGTCAGAGAAAGAGTTTTCTTTCTTCTTTTGACCAATCAGACATTTGAAGTGCTCACAAACCCACTTTGCTCAACTTATGACTTGATGGGTTGATTGTCTTGTGCAGTAACCCTTTGTACACTGATTGTTGTTGACATAAATCACTAGTAACCTCATCTAACACAGTGGTGATTAAGAATTAGTGTTAGGAGGATATGGGTATTTGCATGTAATATCACAGTTTAGTGAAAAACAAATAGTCCACATTAATTTGAAAACTAGTGAACTGCAATGTTTTTTTTCATGAAGTTGCTTATTACCTTGCTGTAGCAAGATTTTAATTGCTGAAATAAGTCACATTGGGAGAAAATTTAGTTATGATTATTATGAAATTTGACATTTATGGGTATAATTAGAAACACCAATGTTTCTGTTGACAAGAATGTTAAATGTTTCTTTATGCTTCAGCAATGTCAAAACCAACACTGCAATGCTATGTGTAACTATTAATTATTTAGTATTAGAATTTATACACAGGAATATGTCTATAAAAGTATTTTACAAAGATTTGTGCTTTGTAAACTGATATATGCACAAAGTAAATCGTTACTTTATATATATATATATATATATATGGTGGTGTGGTGGTTAGCACTGTCGCCGCGCACCTCCAGGCCTGGGGTTCAATTCCAGCCTTGGGTCTGTGTGTGTGGAGTTTGCGTGTTCTCCCTGTGCTTGGTGGGTTTTCTCCGGGTGCTCCTGTTTCCTCCCACAGTCCAAAGACATGCAGGTTAGGTTGATTGGTGTGTCTAAATTGCCCGTACTGTGTTGGCGCCCTGCCCTGGGTGTCCCCTGCCCTGCGCCCTATGTGCTCTGGGATGGGCTCCAGGTTTCCCCGTGACCC
>JABJVR010000077.1:4477705-4498352 GCA_025773905.1 Chitala chitala
GATGGGCTCCAGGTTTCCCCGCGACCCTCACCAGGAATAAGCGGTTAAGATAATGGATGGATGGATGGATGTTATATGTAGAATATACAGTATAAAAAACAAAACTTCTACAGTTTTGCTGATTAAAGAAAGATCGTTGAAATAAAACTATAAGACGTATTTTGCTTTGAATAAATACTAATGTTGTTTTTATATTTTAAACCAGTCACATAAATAAAAATGTGACATGCATGTTGTACATACAGTTTAATGTTTTTATTGAAAAGGTCAGAAGGGAATGCATGCTGCTTAGAAACATTTTGCTTATCACTATCTAATTATTTCACATAATTTGTTTTATGTAGAATTGTGACGTGCCCTGGCCTGTCATGCCCCCCGTGTCCACCACGTCACCCTTTTCCCCTGCCTCATTGTTTTTCTCCTGAGTCACTGTGGTAATTGTCCTTAGTATTTCCACCTGTGTTCCATTTCCCTTCTAGTCCTGTTTTTGTCTGTCCATTGCCACTTATTGTAGTGTAGGTGTTAAATGACTGGTGTTAGCACTAGACCCTGTTTTATGCTCAACGTGCTCCTGTGTTTTGACTTGTATTAACACCTTCCTTTTGCACATTGGACTTCGCCTCTCTCACTTCCTTGGTTACATGTTGCAAATAGGAAGACTGACAAGAACTGATTGGCCAGCCAATGAAGCCTGAAATAGCCAATGACTTTTCATCTTTGAGACACATAATCTTTTTATCTTAATGATGGGTATGAAGGAGGCAGGCAGTGGACAAAATAAGAATAGATAAATTATGTTAGTAACAAAAACAACAAAGCATTTATTTACATTAAATTCTGTTTTTTCATTAAAATAGTGTTTCAAATTTTTGTTTATATTAACAAGACCACATACCCAACACTGACATTTTACCCTTTGGCATGAACATATCCAATCTTGAATCCAGAGTATATTGTATGTTGCTAAGCTGTGCCTCAGTATTATTTGTTTAAACAGAAAGTTTTATCTTAGTAAAACACCACTGAAACATCTTTGAAGTCTTTTACGCAGTTCCTTGGAACTTAATCTGTCATGGTTGGTGCCTTGGGCAGCAGCCTCATTATGATGGTTTAAGCCCCGCCTGCAAGTTTGGTGATGTTGGTTTTTTTTTTTTATTCTTGTGTGTTGTTTGGTTGTTTCGGCTTAAGTTACATTTTCTCTTGCATTCTTCACTTTATTCTCTGTTTAGTTCTGTTTTGCACTGTTGATCTGTTTAGAGTTTTCTTTCATGTTTTTTTTTTTTTAAAGCATCCTATACTTAGACTTCCTGAAGATCCTGAAATCGTACTAGATGAATACAAACAACTAAACAAGGTGCAAGTCAAAACAAATCAATGTAACTGAATTACTGGGCAGGACTTAACACAATATTGTTGCAGAGGGAAGCAACTATAATATTAATCAGAATACAACTTTAACTCTGTGTTTTTGGTAATTGAAAGACACCTTCATCTTCAGGTACATACTGTATGTGTGTACTTGAGAACGCATTTGATGGTGGGAGGAAAAAAAAGAGTAAATCCCAGGCTTTATCTAGCTCAGTTGCTAGGTAACAACAGCTCTCAAGAAACTGTTGCATCTGCGCAGCGCTGATCTGATTAGATTTTTATGATTGTACTGTTTTTATTCCAGACCAAGATCACAAATCCACCTTTGGGAAGTGATTATCACCCAGAAAAGATGTTTCATCAAAGGGAAAACACACCAGAAACACAAGACTTACATTCAACAAATAGTAAAACCACAAAAAAGCGATTACATGTATCTGCAATATAAAGCATGTGAATAAACTTGTGTGTACATACTGAAAACATCTTGAAAGAGGAACTTCAATAAGGGATGTTTCATTTCAAAATTGGTATTGTAATGTGCAAGAGACTGATGCAGCTCAGCAGTTTCACAAGCAGCTTCTGTTCCAGCCAATGAGAAGATCCACTGCATGTGGACAGCTAGCTCATGTCAGCCTTCTGGACACTCTCTTTGTGTGCTATGTCTCTCTCTCTCTCTCTCTCTCCTAGCTCTTTCTCTCTCTCTGTCTTCTTTGCTTATGCCTTTGCTGCAAGACTTAAATCACATGTATATACGGTGTTTTATGTGAATATTTTTTCACCTGAGACCCCATGCCTTGGCAGATTTGTACATTTGTGCTTTTCTGGGGTTTTGATTTGTTCCAATAGCTTTTCTGAGAATGTTTGTTATATGTTTGTTATATTCATATGCCCTCCCTTTCCTGTAAATGTGCCTGGCTTATTGTTTGCTTTCTGTGTAATGTGGTTCGGTACTTGGACCTCAGTCTAATAAAAAATAACCTTACAGATGTAGGGGAAAAAGTCCTCCCATTAGCCTGTCTCCAAACTGAAACGTCAAATGTTGCTTTGATCCAGTGGTCAGGGGTCTTGCCCAATGACACAGGGCACAACAAAGGGGGAGTTAGCGTAGCATAAGGTTAAGGCGCTTCCTCATGCACACGCACTCCCTCTATGGGCAATTAAACGCCACAAGCTCAAATCAGCCACACATCTGTGGGGTGTGGGAGGCATTTGTACCTAGAGGAAACCTACGCGGGAACAGTAAGAACAGGCACACGCAACACACACACAACACTGATGGCCAGATTGAAGCCCACAGCCTTGTAGGTGTGATATGACAACACTTGTCGCTAACCTCGCCGTCCTACACCTATCAGTTCTTATACAACTCTTGCAAGTCCTCTTGCATGAGGGTGTAAAAGTCTCTGTCAAGAACTGAAGACCAAAGTACCTTTAGTACTACGAAAGACAATGGACAGATATTACTAACAACAGTTTCCACAGCAGGTTTATCACAGGTTTCAGCAGACCTTGTGGCTCGTTCTTGCTTTTACTTATTTGAGTACACTATACACTATACACTATAACACAGTGAGTCACCAGCAATTCAGGGCACCCCATTGAGACAAGTTGTCATCATCAAACACGCTGACTTGACCCACAACTGCACAATTACTTTTACTGCATTCTGGCTCCGCAATGCTCTGTGTCACAGGCATTGTCATGCCTTCCATAATGTTAAACTGAACAAATGACCTGTGGCTATTTTCACAGAAGATTACAAGCGTGAGCCCTGATGATAAGTCAAAGAAAATGTTTCCAGAGAAAAGCACTTAGTTATCAGTAAAGGCACTCTTAAAAACACCATGGTACATATAACATAAAGATCTTAGGGTAAGTATGTCAGTCAGTCATCTTGTAAACTGCTTCATCCTGTTAAGGGTCACAGGAAACCTGGAGCCCATCCCAGGACACATAGACACAGGGCAGGGGGACACCAACCCCCTGCAGAGCACACACAACACGAGCAATTTGGAGACACCAGTCAAACCTAACCAGCATGTTTTTGGACTGTAGGAGGAAACTGGAGAACCTGGAGAAACCCTACCAAGCACAAGGAGAATATGCAAACTCCATGCATACAGTCCCACGGCGGGAATCTACCCCCAGGCCTGGAGGTGCGGGGCGACAGCGCTAACCACCGCGTCACTGTGCTACCAGGATAAGTATGTAAAGCTGCTTTAAAAAAAGTATGTAAAAAAAAACCTTTACAAAAAAGAAAAGGTGTCTTTGGGAAGTAAATCCAAATGATATTCAAGTAAACTCATTTACAATACAATTATAACATTGTAAACACCATCAGTTTCTTTAAATCAGCATGATCAGTCTGCATTCTCCATGGACATAACTCCCCATTATATCGTAAACTAACTTCACCGTAATTGTTTTTGCGTTTTCCATAGTAATTACGGTCATAGCCTCAACACTCGATTTCCTGAAACAAGTTGATGCATACACATACATAAAACTAATTATTTACGCACCATGAGCCAAATGTGCATTTCATGAGCCACTGCTAATCTTGTGACTGAAATACTTTGGTAGGTACCAACAAGCTTCTCAAATTAAAACAATCCTTCAAGCTAGCAAGAAAACAACGAACATTCCTATGTGGCAGATAAGTAAGAAGAGGTTCTCATAATTGGCAATGTGTTTTAACACTTTGTTCTTGCTGCAGTGTTATTTTACTCCTCTGTTCAGCTCTGAGAACCAGGGCCACACACATAATTGAGGTGAGATCGGAAACAGCATAATAACAGGAATGTTACAAGAGCAGTTGTTGGGATTTACAGTTGTTACAAGTGTTTTGGCTTCTGTTTTTAGACAGAGTGGCACACAGCCAGTGAACTTACCATTTTTTTACTGCTTTAGCTGTAAGCGAATTGAGACTGTTAAACCAGAACAGGAGTTGCAAGTGCCGATTAAGGCCCATGTTATACACTGCACAACATTTACTTGGTAATTTTATATGAATTAAAATGGTGAGTCTTTAAAAGATTGAAAGTATGTATGCTCAGGTTTTGGTGTTTTTATGGAAACATGGAGTTGTTCCTGTGGAGACTATTGATAAACAAACATCAGGTTTACAGCCAAGTGTGTTTGTCACATACAAGGAATTTGCTCTCTGCATTTAACCCAAACCCATGGGGGAGCAGTTGGCAGACACACATGGTACCCAGTAACCAGTGTTTTTGAGTGTCTTGCTCAAGGACGCACACCTGGCATCTGGGCTGGGATTTTAACTGGGCGACTTCTGCATCCCAGCCTGATGTTATACCCATTGAGCGACCAGGCCACTTAGTTATTATGGTGATGTTATAACAAATACATGCATATTGTATGTAAAGATTTACCTCTTAGTTGAGTAAGGGTATGTCCATTTGTTAGACAGAAATTATATGTACATATATACAGCCTGTATATATGTACAATTTTATGTACATATATAATTGTGAGTTAAAGTCAAACTTATCACAAACTAGTTCATGTTTTATGTCAGCCTTACCCTGTATGTCCATCTAGAGGTTAACAATTAATACCTAAAACCTTTAGAAGAAAAACAAACCTCCAAACCACTTTTACAATGAAGTGCTAAATAATTACTGAAATTCCTTTTTAGGGTCTAATTCACATTGATCTTTTAAATTTGTGACTAACACATCGACGTCAAAACAGCACAATATCAAAAACAAACAAAACCCCACAAAACTGTAACTTTTTGTCTATATAGCACTTGTCTGTGCAGTAATTTCAGGTTCAACAATGACAATCACCCATTCTTCCTTTCCTGTGCTCTCTCTCTGTCCTGTTGTGATGTGCTCTTTTCCCTGATGTTCAAGCACTCATCTAGCTCACCTTCACCTGCTCCAATCACATTGGGTCTCACTCTAAGCAGACATGAGAACAGTGAGGATCAGCACATCTACCTGTTCTTTTGCTCGCTATTTTTTTAATATTCACAGGAGCCCTGATGATTTGGGTGTAAAATTAGAATGAATAATTGATGTAGTGTGGTGCACCAAAGCACTCTCTTTTACTTAATTGGATTTGTAAAAAAAAGAGGCAAAAACATATTCTGATGCAGGCAACATTCACAGTGATGGTCAGAGATGCAAACAAATGCAAACAAAGTAACTCCAATCACAGTACTCTAAAGTATGACAAAACTCCATTCATTTTGATTTGTATCGCTTGACAGTGGAGCGCAAGTGGATCCAACATAGAGAACGAATCCTAACATAAGCATTTGAATCCTTTCATTAAGGCTGACCTACAGGGCTATATTTGGCTTAGGAAAGCTCATGACTAATAGATTGTTTGTGAAATTCAGTACGTTGGCATTTTGTAAGAGAATGTATGCCTTAAGGGAATACACACTTTCTGGTAGGATGAAGTGAGCATGCTATTATGTAGCTCAGTGCCTTCAGATATGTCTTTGACAGGTTTTTCCTAAACTAGGGTGGCTCTTGGACGAAACAAATGCCTGGAGGGAATGACAAGCTGCTGTTTTTAAAGCCATTTTTTTGTCATTATACTAAAATAAAATGGAAAATGTAAATTCTGTTATATCCAGTAAAAGCTCTGTAAATACACCATATTGCCAAAAGTATTGGGACGCCTGCCTTTACACACACATGAACTTTAATGGTATCCCAGTCTTAGTCCGTAGGGTTCAATATTGAGTTGGCCCACACTTTGCAGTGATAACAGCTTCAACTCTTCTGGGAAGGCTGTCCACAAGGTTTAGGAGTGTGTCTATGGGAATGTTTCACCATTCTTCCAGAAGCGCATTTGTTAGGTCAGGCACTGATGTTGGACGAGAAGGTCTGGCTCACAGTCTCCACTCTAATTCATCCCAAAAGTGTTTTACCAGGTTGACTCTGTTCAGGCCAGTCAAGTTCCTCCACCCCAAACTTGCCCATCCATGTCTTTATGGACCTTGGGTTGTGCACTGGTGCGCAGTCATGTTGGAAGAGGAAGGGGCCATCCCAAACTGTTCCCACAAAATTGGGAGCATGAAATTGTCCAAAATGTCTCGGCATGCTGACACCTAAAGAGTTCCCTTCACTGGAACTAAGGAGCCAAGCCCAGCCCCTGAAAAACATCCCAACACCATAATCCCCCCCTACACAAAACTTTACACATGGCACAATGTCTGGCAAGTACCATTCTCCTGGCAACCGCCAAACCAAGACAAACCAAGTGATTCGTCACTCCAGAGAACACGTCTCCACTGCTCTAGAGTTCAGTGGCGGTGTGCTTTACACCACTGCATCCGACGCTTTGCATTGCACTTGGTGATGTAAGGCTTGGATGCAGCTGCTCGGCCATGGAAACCCATTCCATGAACCTGTCTACACACTGCTGTTGTGCTAATATATATAGCATAGACTGAAACAGAGGCACAATACACGTGGATAATATTGGTCCACAGTGTGACATATCACTGAGGTACTCTAGGTGTCTTGATTCAATGTTAAATTTTTAATCACTGCATGACCTTCACTCTCCACAAAAGCATGTTAAAAAGTCAAAACACTGAGGGTGTGTAAAGAACAGACAGGTGGGTCAGACTGTGAAAATCGGACAAAAAAAAAACGCTATTATCAAAGTGAAGATGTAATGATGGCAGTGACGATTCAATAAACCATTAGGTGCGCTTGACCAACATCATTTTGCCATGGCCAAATTTCATAATGTTGATAGTGAAACTTTCAAGGTAAAGTGGGGGTCAAGAGTGAAGAGACTTTCAGCATACACTTCAGCACAGGTATTAAGGTGCAGCAGTGTCACTGGGGTCTGTAGGGGACAACAGGTGCTCTCAGTCTGCATGATGGGATGTAACTGATTAGGACACTGCTGACTCTTATTAGCTGCAGTTACACTGCATAATTGTGACTGTACTGTTTCCATATTATCATATCATGGAAAAAATACATTCAAGGATAGTGGCAACAGAATGAACATTAAACGGGTGCCATGGGACTGTTTAAAAAAAGGGTCATATATTCAGATGAGCACTCATTAATTTTAATCTATTGAGGGACACAAGACTGTACATGTCCTCTGTCCTTTGTTAACTGGGAACCTGATTTACTAATTGCTTTTGAAAAAAGAAAAGCTCTAGCACACCAAGTTCCTTCCAGAGACAGTACACATTTTATGACGTTATAGACATTCCACAGAAAGGCTGTTCAGGCTTATACAAAAACCCCGCATGTAAAATACGCTGAACAGATTCATTAGAGTAATGCCATTGATGGTCTCTGAGCACACATCTTAGTACAGCTTATTAGCTTGTCCTTAGCATTCAGAGGGAAATGGTCACATCCTTCAAAGAATGATACTGCTGTTTAGAAATAAAACAAGAACTATTTGTTCACAGTGAGTCATTGGTAGAATTAAAGTGTCATGTGACTTTGCCTTCCTTTAGAGACTTGGGCATCACTAGAATAATGACCCGCCATAACCTTGAACAGCAGCTATGAGAATCTGTTTTTTGGTCAGTTCCTTTTCATTTTCATTGCAGACATGTAGATCAGGGATGAAACACTCAAGGCCAGCTCAGCTGTTTTTTTTTTTTTTTTTTTACCACATGAGGGAAAAATACAGAACGTATCCCGAATTGATTTGGAAATAATTAAGCTAATTCAGAAAACGGGGGAATCAATGGGGCCGGTTCCTTGGGAAGGCCACATGGCCAGTTATTTTCTTCAGAGCACTGGCTCCATATTAACCCTCACTCCATCAGCCCTAACTACATTATTGGCCCTTGGTTTTGTCTCTAGCCTCTTTTAAATACCATTAAGCGTCTCTGTGCTACACAAGCCCTTTCTGCTGCGGTTAAAAGCAGCAAAGTTGCTCAGTCACAACTGCGCAGCATGCTTCATCAAATTTCACTGCACCGCAAGCTGGTGCAGCAGCGTCGGTCATATGTGTGGAGTGGCAGGAAACGACCCGGTCTGTGCGTTCGTGTGCGTAAACACAGAAAGGATACACACCTTAAACAACCTAAGACAAAAACTATACAGACATACCCAGGCATGTTTACAAACAATGAACTTTCCAAACACATTTATTTGGGCTGATAACATTAATCAAACACAGTGTATGACCATTGTAAACAATAAAACATAACAAAAGGCATCAGCTTCCGAACTGCTCCAGAATTCAAAGTGCGCCAAGCGTAAAATACTCAACTCTATTCATATTTTTTCCTCTTAGTTTTTTGTTTCCTTTTTGTTTATTCATTTTTCAGCAATAGTAATAATAATCATAATAATAATCATAATAATAAATAATAATATTTACAAGGCCAAAACACTCATTTTACGCGGACAGTATTGTTCAATGTTTGTCTAACAGAGCTTGTTACGAGATCGTTGAATACATCGATGCATGGCTGTATTCTGTCGTCACCCACAACCTGCATGCCTCCTCAATACGACGACAAAATGCACTTATGACGCCATCAGGGTCTTCCTCCCGACTGACAGGTCCGCTCCGGTTCCAACGTTCTGGAAGGTGTTCGTATGTACAAAGGTTAAAAAGTCACATGAATATCCACCGGTGACATGGCTGAATGTTTTAAACTCTTTTCTCCCAAAAAGTTAGGTATCAAAACATTTATATATATATATTTATATATAATATTTTTTGACTATTCAGTATTTAATTAAAACGTTCTTGAAGTATGAAATTAGGATCTCTGCTGGTAAAGGCAAAGTCTTTTATGTTTATCTTTATTATATGATGTCATGAGAGCTGGCAGAGGGGAAGAAAAGCATAATGCAGTCTGGTTCCTGTTAGAAGCTGTCTTTTTGCCACTGCTGTTCTTGACTTTTCTCATAATGTGCACATCGCTGTTGATCAGAGGGCTCTATTTTAAAAGCCATTCATTGACTGAAAGAGAAAAGTGACAGGCAGAGTTCAGAACACGCTACATACAAGAACAGGGTTGCAAAATAATTACTAGTATACCTTGTTATACACAGATTTAAAATACTGGCTAATTTTAGTCTCACGTATGAACTAGCACCCAAGTGCACACGTCTGTTCTGCTGTTAATACATACATTTACGCCCTCTCGCCAAGTAAAACTATATTGTTAAACTACTAAAGTACTTATCATTGGTTCTCAGTAAAAAGATTACATTTTGTATTTACAAATTATAAAAATGCATGAAATTACTGTAAAGAGAACATCTTCACAGTTTTCATATAGTTCATCTTCACATTGTTCACTTCAGGGGGAGATGGGAGGTTGAAAATCTCAGCAACCGCAGCACAAAACTTGAGTTTTATCAAACGCATGGGTACGCTAATGAAAATCTTCGAAAAAGAATACAATGAATAATAACAGTTACCTCTTGACCTCAATTATTTATGCTGCAGGGTAAAATTCAGGTTTTGTGCAGCTATTGCGGAGATATATTGGCTGAAACAGACAAAAGGAAATGGTAAACAGCCTGTGTGCTGCTTCATCTGCACATGAGACAACCTAGGCTGGCTTATGTTGTGAGGCATATAAAACATCTTAGCACCACAACTTTACAGAATAATATAAACTAACTGTCATATAAGAAAAGAACAGAAGTTGTTAAGAGGAGACAAGTACTGGCAAAACGACTGAAGCACCTATAAAATATAATCGACAGCCTCAAAGACATTTCATTGTGACACATATAAAGACAGCTTCGTTATTGTAAGTTAATGGGCTCCTGCTCCTGATTAACTGTTCTGTTCCCTAATAGGACATAGAGACGGTAGGGAAAGGGAGACAGAGAAATAAGCACAGAAACCTCCACACATGAAAGACAACCAGGGCTGTTTCTAGGTATATGCAATCCAGGCAGTTGCCGAGAGTGGTGTGTACTGGGGGATGAAGAGAAATGTGTACATTTGCTGTACATTATTAGGTTTTGTGTCATTTATTTATATTATTGTTCTTTGTATGTGTCTCTGTAAGCAGTAAAACAGCATGATTTTACTGTCATTGTATTATTTTGGGGGGCCACCATCAAGTATCTCATCTAGGGAATGAAAACAGCCAGAAACAGTCCTGTAGACAACACAAAAGGGGTTCACTGTGAGTAAACATGGCAAGGCAGCCTGAATCAAGTGATGAGACAGACACAAGGAGAGGCATCAGGCCTGGTCTATAGCGCAGGAGAGCAGCGAGACTCTTTACCCCGATACTGCAGCTTCTGAGCCCTGTTGTTGGGACAGTCCTTCCCCTGCATGCTGAAGTTGATGTTGGTCCGGATGCAGCGGTTGTTGAGGGGCTGTGCCGGCCGCACGTTGTCACTCATGCTAAGGAAGATCTGCGAGGGCTGGTTCTGGCTTAGCAGACGCAGGGAATGCATCTGCAAGAGTTCAAACCCATAACCCATGGCATTGCATTAATCTCCATTATCTGAAATATGCACACAGTTTTAGCAGCAAGGAAACGGCGCTGCAATCGAAGCGAATACGGAAGCCGATATTAATGCACAGATATTAAGGAACAGACATCTGTTACCTAAAGATAAAAAAATAATAATTACCTGCATCCTTGTCACATACACAGGTTTATTCATCAGGATCCATGTTGCTGTTTCATAACACGGCGGAATGGTCATTGATCCATCATAAGTAATAAAACTCGAGGTCTCTGGATACACCTCTTCAATGTTCAGCCCAGTTAATAAATATGCATCATCTACAAAGAAAAGAGTGTGCATATACTGTAGAATAATTGTAATATTCTAATGATGGTTGTTTTTCATCTTAGAGCATGACTTTTTTTTTTTTTTTTTTTTTACATCTTTACTAAACCTTTCCATACCAGCTACTTAAGCGATAACTTTCTCATGCTTGGAAGTTGGAATTTTCTTTATTTTCTAAACAGTTATAATCTGCAAAGGTGTCTTATTTTCATTTAAATTATCTGTTTTCAGATGTAGAAAAAAATGATCAAATTATCTCTATAATACTTAAAAAAAATACAACATGTACAACTACATGTACTTGGGTTAAGTTTCCTGCGCTATGTGATTAATGAACATAATATATTTGCTATAACATGCATCTTAGCCATACTGTACTGCATGCAGGATGTGGCCATGTCTGAATAATACAGTAAAACTTGACACCTATGACCACGTCTATGGATACCTTTAAAGTGGTCTTAAGTCAGCAGTGGTTTTATGTCTGGATTCAGACAGATTAACCTAGTGTGTGAAAGTGATGCAAATTTACTGCAAGCAAACAGAGTTTTTAGCAAATGGCACCTTTACAGTAATCCCACTCAGACAGAGTTTTTCACAATTAGGAGTTCAAAACACATGTATGCAGATTGTGGCCTCTTATCTGATGTTAACAACACAGCTCCCAATTTTCTTTTTATCTCTCTGCTGAGATGCACCTCATGAAGTGGTCCCTCGCAAGTCGAATTAGCCATACAATATGCTAATCAAGACATTGGGGCTCCGTTAACTGCAGACGCCAGGGTTACTTTTTCAGTCAATGAGAATAAGAATCTGTTACATAAAGGAGCGTCAGCGAACGCGGTAACAGCACCGAAAGCTTTGTTCAGTGGCAATTCTGCTGAACTCTATATATGCACACACCAAACAGTGACGTTTTGTTTGATGGTCGTGTACCACAAGTGGTTTCTCAGGACAGGGTGAATTTCATGTAGCAGCAGTCCATGCAATCAAATTGTGGTCACATGAATAAAATAGTCGCTGAATAAGGATAGTCACTTAGCTCAAGTTTTACTGTATATATTTTTTGAAGCTTACAGATTTCATTTTATAGTTATAAATGACATACCATTTAATTTCCAAATTTATTTCATTTATAGGTTTACATAAAACCTGATGGGAGCATTAAAAAGTAATCGACATTTGGAACGTCTTCAAAAACATGAATGACTTAGTTTGAATCACTGGATCAGATGGGATAAAACTGCTGTTAAGAGGGCTAATTTTTTATGACTCGTTAATTACCAGTAATGTTCCCATAACTTTTACTTTGATTAAAAAACTGTATTAAACTGATATCTTTTTAAATGCAAGTAGTAAAGTTAAAATATCAGTTACATGTAAATATTTTTAAATCTTACGTTATAATTTCTGTACCCTGCTCCTATCATGGCAGTTGCAGCGTTGCATTTGTGGAGAAAGCAAATGCAGTGTAGTGATTATATTTACCCAATATTCATCTAAGCAGACTTTGTAACAGAAACCTTAGCACACAACATGCTTTCAGTTACTTGTGCTCATCAGCTGCGGACAGAGTGCTGCCTCGTTATTATAAACAAGCCACTGTGCAGGGCTTCCCCATGCTCACCATGATGTCTTGTAAACAGCATCCACATTAATGTGTTAGCTCCATAACCAACAGTGCAGCGCTAACACAGTGAAACTCCTGTTTCACTCGCGGACACATGCACGCACGCACAAAGTAAATTATTTTTAGCTTTCCTCTCCGCATTGTTAAATCCCATCCCAGAAGTCCCCCGCAATCTTGTAATTTTGTTCCGACTATTGCACGATCTCTGGTATCTTTAGTGCGGCATGAATAATTCTGTTTTCAGCTGCGCGCGTGCGTGCACGACACTGAAGCACATAGGAGTTCTTCGCTGGCGCTGCAGACTGTAGAGGCGTGTGGCTGGGGACATTGACTTACAGATGTCACAGTCCCGCAACCCCTCCCCCTCCCCACCCGCGTCCCCACCCCACCCCACTGCTTTACTGATGGGACCCAGTAGCTCCTTCGTCCTCCTCTGAGAGACTTTCCCACCACAAAAGATCAGCTCCTTTACTTATTAACCGCTATCTCTGTTCTCTCTGTCCTATAAAAAAATTATTGGTCTTTTTTCTTTCATTTCTAAAGCAAGAGAAGAAACTGCTTTTCACAGCCAGCCCAAAAAGAGGCACAGAAAGATTCCGTGACTTGTATAAGTTGACAACGACATAACGCAAAATTATAAAGTGAGTCAGCTGCACATTTTTTTTCAAGTTTAATATTAATTCAATGTGATGGCAGTCTAAAGCTTTAAAGTGGGTGTTTTTAGCCACTTCACTGATTCTTTTGCTGTTTTTTTCTTAGCACATACATCACTACAAATAACAACCAGTTATGAATTTATTAGAGATTAATAAAAAGGGGGATATACACATATTATAATTTTTCTTACTAGTTTAATGATTGAAAGTGGTAGATGCAAATATGTTTTGCTCTTCACAAGGCATAGATTCAGAAACTAATTCAAAGGGAACTTGGATTTTATATTTTATGAAGTTCTCGAAATGAATCATAAATGCATATTTAAAGGGATGCATGTTCCAATAAGAAAAAGAAAAAGAAAACATTTAAAGTTGCATAAATAGAATACTTACTTTTATATGTTATTCTCGTGATGGTGTCCCTGTTCAACATGCGATTTAGAAATGGATTTGAAGACTCAGCTATCTGTTTTAGAAAAAAGGCATACATAACACATTAACAGATACAATAATATAAAGAAAACAAACACGGCAAAGGGAATAGTTTACTCGGGAGGGGGGGGGTCTTGTTTGCATCAGTGTTCACAGTCAACATCAATTTGAATGTTATAATGAAAGAAATGTGAACAAATAGTTCCTAATGTTTTAGTAATACACTATTAGCATCCTTGACAAGAATTGTTTGGTTTCATAATATCATTCTTGCCATTACATTTACTTAAACGCAGGCTACCTAATGAGTTCTTTAAAAATACAATATTAACGACACTACCTATTAAGTCCCTGTGGTGGAGTTATTGAGCGGACATGAGATATTACTGAGATGTTACTGAAATGTTACTGGGCTGCTTGTTTCCTCAGGAACATAAAGTAGTTGTGACTTTTGTCACACAAAAAAAATAAAGGCAGTTAAATTTTTATATTTTGACCCACTTATTGGCGGGTTGCAACTAAATTCACTTTTTAGTTGTATTTTAACAGGCTATTATCCTGAAGAAGTTCTGCTAAGGTTAATTTTTGTTCCATTCTCACATGGAATTTGAATTGTTCATGTATCTGAAAAGGAATTATAAATATGGCATAAAATAAAAAATAGGGGTAAAACACATTAAGAGCTCCTGTACAGAGTGTGCACTGTTATATATGCATAAGAACTACAAACATGGATTCACAGATTAGGACTTCCTGTACCATGTACTATATACACTGTTATATAGTATAAACGCAAGTGCCTGGTCTGGATTTGAGTGCTCAAAACACCCCAGTATTATGTTACGTATTGTTAAATGCTTTTCTTGTCCATTACATTTCAGTGTCCAAAGAATTTGTTTTTGTCTGACTGCCCTTCCCCCATGGCTTTAAAGCTCTTTTGGTAACCCATGTGCACTTTGACCCGGAACACAAGAAGAGCAGGTGTGAGGTCATCCTGAGTGAGCACTAGAAACTGAAGATTGCTGTACCACTTTGAGTGCCTTGCAGTACATGTACCTCAATTTACATCACCATGACACTCAGCTCCATTTTGTGTAATGACAGCAGCACTCTCGCACACATAGTGGCGATGCATTAATGCTGAAAATGTTTTGTTACATTAACAGCCTCTGGTACTACTGAGTACATGACAGATAAATGTGAGTACAGTGTGAGAGAAACATCATCATGAAGGTGTATTATTGATACGGAAAGGAAAGGTAGAATTGAAGTCTGACAGCTGAAGTGGCACTCTATCAAAAAACATATAAATAAATAAATAAAACAGACAATTTTCTACCTTATTTCCTCATTTTGAAACACTCAGCAAGTGTTCATGGTGCTCCAAATATTCTGAGGTTTGTTGATAAACTTCACAATGATGACAAGAGTTGATACCAACTAGGGCGTCTTCTGATTCATAAATGTGGGTTACTGGCATATGAACACTGGCACAGATTTTTACTGCCTCTCCTCTCATTTACATATCATTAAGTCTAATCATAACTTGGAAAAAGTACCACCTGTAAAAGTGCCACCTGCTCTTTCCAAGCCTAAAAGTAGGGCTGAAATCGCTTGCATTTCTTTCATTAATGTTCAAGTGTATGCAGACTGAAAAAGGTCCCAGCATTTCATGTTTTGCAATTCTGCACGCTATTGTTTGTGAAGAAATTATAGGATTGTTTGGACATTGCAAACATTGTTTTCTGTATGTTACGAGATTATCTAAAACCACACATTTTGAAAACAACCAGCACTCTGAAAGGGTGCTTATAGACATTATTGAAATTACAGCTATTGCAGAGTACAAAGGAGCTGGATAGCATATTTAAACTGCCTTGAAATTTTGCAGTAGTAAACAATGAATTACACACAGCAAAGAATGACAAAAGAACACAACTTTGACTGAGGATTGCTTATTCTGTACATTCTTACCAGTGTCATGCTGAAACCACCCATTTCTTCACATTTCATATTAATCAATTGTATCAGAGATGTATGGTTGTTAATGTGGGGGTTGATTCAGACATGTATATATGCAGACATGCTATGCAAGTTTATAATTATGTTATTGTACACTGAACTTGCCAGAACATGAAAAGTATAGTCCATATCACAAGTTTATTTACATACTGGTGCATGAAGCAGTTTACTAAGCATGTAATCTGTTTACTGCAGCATGTTCTGCTTTATTTATGTGCAAGTAATTGTGATGCCAGCCACTTCATGAATACTCTGTGTGTGCGTGCACATGTGTGACTTTAATAGCCTGTTGGTGTTCATTCCACTTTTCCAACCAGTTTTACATTTTACATATATGGTGTTATTCTTGTAAATCACAGGAATTTTGCACTATTTCCTCCCCTAAATTATGGAGTGCATTCGCAGGAAATACATGTTTTTCCAGATCTTCTGCCATGACTCGATTGCAGCTGTCCGCTGTATTGAACGGAGCCACTGAATTTGCAACTTTTAAATAGAATAAAGTATTTATCGATCATTGCTAGAGGCACAGCCTTGGATTAGGCACTAGTAATCACACAGTCAGTGCCATGGTGGTTTACAAATCAGGGCAAAATAATGACTTTCCCTTTGTTACATGATTACTTAAAATCAACAAGCTTTATGAAGAGCCCTGTTGAAGAATTGATACTTAGAAATGTGTTATGAGAAACGTTGCAGTTAAATACAAAGTAAACTGTCTACCCTCCTAAAGATGCTATGCGGTAAAACTGGTCATTGGAAGACAAGCTCTGTGCATTTCAGAACATGGGTTATTTCATCATTAAGGGCATTTTGCCATGGCACTATGGATCCCAATGGGATGGGCACAGGGACAGTGGCTTCGTGCTGGGCTGCATGGCTCTGAGTAAAATACCCAGTGCCACTCTTCTCTGAGGACAGAGCAGAAAAGGAAGGGTGCCGCTGTGTACATTGTCTTTGTATTGATTACTTCACATAAGAAAGTTTGTCCTTCAATTGAAAATATTCCCCTTAGTGCTGTAAATAGATTATCCCTGAGCAATGCTTCAACTGAGAATGAGCAAATGTGATTACTGATATGAACAAGGCAGAAGTAACCATTTCTTGAGTTTAACTTGATTTTTCATCTGTTTAAAACCTTACGAATTATAAAACGGGATAAAAGAAATCTCTACTACTGGTTGTCAATGTGGGCGCTGTCAATTGTGTGACTAAAATGAGTCTTTTTTATGCCTGAACTATGACAATTTTGTGGGCACTTGCAAATACCAGAAAAAGGATAAATATTGCAATAGGGCTTTGTAAATGACAAAGACCAATTTCATGAAGAGGACAACAGCACAAATTCTAAGACTAATTCTCCACTTGGACATGTACTTGGACAATTGATTCTTGTGAACACAAAGAAATCATTTGGCAGTGAATGTATGATTTGCAACTTCATCCTTTAATGACACTTGAAGTGCATTAGGAAGGCTATGTACACAAAGTTAATTCAGAGTGATTCTTCTGCAACTGCCAATACTCAGTTTTTGCTTTCAACTGCAGAACATGTAAATGGAGAATATGTGTATTAAATATTAACATGCAAGTCAAAGGACAAAATTAAATGCCTCTAAGCGGAGATTTTGTCCTTGCTTATATAAGTAAATTCCTTGTGTAAACACATCAATAAATGATAAAATTGTCAAAGTAAGTGTGTATGAGTAAAAGTGTCAACAATAGCTATAGAAAACACAGGCCGCATTTTTTTAATAACAGAACCAATATCCGGCACCTCTTAGTGAGGTTACTGAGTGCAGTAAAAATTAATGGGCTCACCTTCATGAATATGGATACAATCACCAATCCATTTGGGCTTTTTGCTGCTTCTGTGTAGTTAGTATACAGCTCATGGTTATAATGTATAAGCTGGACCTACGGATTAAAAAATATGGAAGAACATTAATGCCATTTTTAAAAATCCAGCGGGAATGCAGTGTTATAGCTTTTTCTAGAGGATGCATTTTCAAAATGCAACTGAAATCTCTTCCATGAAACAT
This sequence comes from Chitala chitala, assembly GCA_025773905.1. Taxonomy (NCBI): domain Eukaryota; kingdom Metazoa; phylum Chordata; class Actinopteri; order Osteoglossiformes; family Notopteridae; genus Chitala; species Chitala chitala. The sequence goes on from JABJVR010000077.1 coordinate 4,495,605, forward strand.
AACACATTTATCGCATGCCAGTCAGACTCTGAAATTTCACTTTTTGAATCTGTAGCAGCTCTGTTCTCACAAAAATCATCACATGTTTCTATGAGGCTGACTGAGCACGGCAAAGTAATAAGGACATTAGCAAGATCTGCAGTGTGAGTTCCACCCAGCTGCTTGTACCCTCCTCCCACATTCACTTTTCCCTTGTTATTTATTCAGGATGAATGGTCTGTGACCTTTTACATGCGTTCCCCTATACCGCCTATCAGACTTTCTGTATGAACACTGAATACATCTGCGCACAGTAATGTAATCCCTCCCCAAGATACGTGCAACAGAGAGGTGAGGGGGGGAACAGGACCTCTACAGGGACAGTGTTGAACGGACCTTATAAAATGTTTATTTTCACCTTGGAGAACATTGGCCTTCACTGTTTTGGGCAGTGCCTTATACCAGCCTTTGAAATACTTCCATTGCATTACATGACTGGGATGCCTTAACAAGTACAGCATATATTTGCAACGCTGAAGAACATGGAGAAATTGTTGACAAAAGTAATACCATTCCAAAATGAGCAGTTAAGAGTTTTCGGTTTTCTTTTTTTTCCCCACGTAGCTGTCTTGTAAGGAGTGGATGCCAGCAGCTGGCAAGAGGAGTGAGAGTGACTAACATTTGTAATTAGTTTTTCTTTCCTGTCCCTGTGATTAAAAATAAAACATTGACCTTGGCAGCTACAGTGTACGTGAGATAAACAATTTGGAAATACGGTCCTGGGTCACAGGTCACTGCCATTATTCATGGTAACATAAAAATCTATATTTTGATTAGTTTAAAGTAAACTTGCAGTTTAAGGATATGTAGTAGGCTTTGGTAATTAGATTTATTTAATTATTATTTTTGGTGATTAACACAGCCTGATGACTGTGGTGCTTGTGTCAAGCTCTACAAACAATTCAATTTACATACCATCTTTAGCAACATGTTTGACCCAACACAGTTATTGGAAAAAATAAAATAAAATAATAATAATAATAATAATTATTGCCCCGTTGTGGGTTGGTGCACCACCCTGGGTGTCCACTGCCCTGTGCCCTGTGTTTCCTGGTTTGGGCTCCAGGCTTCCTGCAACCATGAATTGGATAAGGCGGTATAGAGAATGGAATGGTATAGCGAACGGATGGATGGATGGATATTATTATTATTATTCTGTGATTTTTCAGTGTAACTTTGAAAATCTATTTCTGTAATTCAGCTGCCATAGCATAATTAGGAAACAATTTATTTAGTTTATTTTCAGCCAAGCCAGTGCAGGACTCAGTAAATGATCCCTTAACATGAAGGAAACAGCATTTTGTTTTTTCCATTTCAGAATGCTGAAGCACAAATTAGTATAGTGTTCATACCACGGCTTGTCTTCTTGTCAGTTTACTAATAGCTAATTAAAACTAAACTAAAATAAACTGGGCTAAGTAAACTTATAAAAAAATACACATCTAGCATAAACTGCTAGTTTGTAACTTCATTAACTTGTAAAGCAATTGTGATTTCACATCTTTTCATGTGTGCGCTCTTAAAACAGCACACTTAACCAACATAATGACTTTGAGTGTGGTCTTCTTCATTCCAAGCACATAAAGTCAACAGCTAGACTGTATCACTCTCGGCTAAATGGAATGAAGAAAACAGCAAAACCTTTCTGGTGTTCCATCATCGTAAACCAGAAGGAGTGAAATAGCTCGAATTACAGTACAGCTACTGAAAAGACAACTCCTTTTTTCCATGATATATTTGTACCTGTTTACTCCACTCAAGGCCAAATGACAGAAATTTAGACACAACAGAAAATCAGGAGATTCCAGCCCTACTAATACAGCCCTGTCAGTTCAGTTCCTGCTCCATCTTCTTCACATCCCCTCTTAGAATTACACTTTCTTACACTTGACTGGTCCATTTCTTGTCCAAGTGGACAACATGAGGTCATCCTAAATGCTCCTGACCCTCTCTAACTCCACAGAATACACATTTCAGCCCTCATACTGACCGATAGCCTTCTGTTGCCAAAACTAAGACCTAAAATTCCTTTAGGCAAAAGCTTAATGCTATGGAACTCCAAAACAGAGAATTCACTATATCGGTCTCTTAAACCTTAACGCACATTTTACATTGCTTCACTGCTCTCAAAGTTTCCCATTTTAACATTAAAATGCTTCAGTTTAAATGCTGCTTTAGCTTAAATATGCCCACCGAGACCAGAATCTGTTGCGCTCTTTTGCACGGTCAATCACAGCAGCACTTTCCTGCTGACCCTTTTTACACTCCTCTCACACCATGCATCTCCTGGGCTTCTGAGCTTACCTCTGAGACACCACTAGTATATAGTGTTGCTCAGCCAACTGCATCAATAAATGCATCTGGAGACTTAGCACTGTTTTTTTTTTTTTTCTTTTTTCAGTTTCCATCCTGACTCCGGCTCTGTGCATCTGTTATGTATAGCTCAGACCCAAGATTATGTTAATTTCAAACTTTGATCAATTGTTTTAAATTTTTAATTTTTTTTTACAAGAGTTGAAATATCTAATATAGTTTTGTCTTCTTGTTTTGCTTTTTTTGTTCAAACATTCTATGTAAAATAAAATGATATCACTCCGACTCTGACTGTGGGCCGACAGTCGGCGCTGGGCAGTTAGAATGTTACAGTAGTGCTGTTTGTCACTCCGACTCTGACTGTGGGCTGGCAGTCGGCGCTGGGCAGTTAGAATG
>JABJVR010000077.1:4498903-4511218 GCA_025773905.1 Chitala chitala
CCAGCATGATTTTTTTTCCCATTGAGATCTGATGTGTTTTCAAAGTGTTCCTTTAATTTTTTTGAGCAGTGTATATAATTCATTGTTACACGAAGTTCATGTAGATGAACAGTGACTCAAAGTCCGTTAACAGCATCCATACAGCAAATAACACAAATAAAAATTATCTAACAGAAAAATTTACAGTTTATGCACATTGATTTTAAGCAAAGAAAAAATCTGCACATCTTAACTGTTCATTGCTGTTCATTACTTTGATTAAAGAGGGTTTTGTTGTGAAGGTTCTGGCATTGGTTTTGTGCCAAAGTCAGGTGTGTATCACATGTACATTGGTCACCCACCCACATAAGAAACATTTTAGTCAGTTGTATATTAATGTAACTAATCTTGGTTTGCTTGCGAGTGTTTGCTGCTGGTCCATCAAAATCGTAAAGTCTTCCATCATTCATGTGCAACACAAGTTCAGGTTCTGATCAGTATGTTAAGAAAAATTATTACATGTTTGTATCAGTGTCATCTGATGTGATGGTAATTCCTGACTTTATATTCCCTAAAGTAAAATCATAATGGCTATGCAAATATTTATAAGCCAAATATTTCAAGAGACTGTGTGGCTACAATGCTGTAAGCAATGCACTTGACACAGGAACGAGAGGATCTATTTGAAACACAAATGTAAACAATGCTATCGTTACTCAAAATAATTGAGCATTTATGGTGTGCATATACATTTTTTTAGATTAACTGAACATAAGTAGCATTTTGTAAGAACAAAATTAGTTTGTGTTCATGTTAAAGGACTTGAAGTCGCTTTACATATAACTGACAGCAGTACCATCACGGCCCACTCATTAGCGATCTGTGGATCACTGTTTGAGAAACCCTGAACTTGGATATAAATTTAAGGTGACAGTACAATAATGCACCTGTTTTAACTATATTTGACAGAACTCAGTCCATTAATTCATCACAATCATATACCTATTGACTCCTTTTATTGATCCAAAAATAAACCTGGCATTCTGCTTGTAGTGTATATGCTGCAACAGATATGAATGTACATAGATATGCCATATTTTATCTTACAGGTTAGCACATGGCCATGATAATTAACTCACTGTATAGATCATCTAATTGGATGTGATGACGGTTAAAATGATAGATCGGGGAGCTGCCATGTCATCCATTTTATACATAACTGACCAAATTAATTTGTTACTCATTTGTGTGTTGCTTACTTTCACATTAGACTTTTAAAATTGTGTAGAGTGTGTAGAGTTATTACCGCACACTGCACACTGTAAGTTATTGTTTAATGTTGTTGCATTGTGTGTGATAGAATCACTGAAATGGCACAGTGTCACCCCAAGGGAATTGGACGCCTTATGTCCTGAGCTTCAGGGGATCGTGCAGTGGACCACCCAGACTGTAGTTAGGCAACTGGTGAATAAAACCACATACAGGGATACATGCAATGCCCTGATATTACTGGTCATAATTGTTTGTGTAATAGTAAGTGATTTGTTCCGGCCATTTGCCCTCTGACATCACGTAAACCACCCGGAAACAACGGTTGGTTTATGTAAATAAATTGCAATTCTGGAGTTTAAGAAAAACAGAAAAAAAAAAATGCACATACAAGACAAGTATCACAACACAACACTGGTAGAAATCCTGTGAGGGAGGATGAGAAACCAAACATCTCCTTTAATTCTTAGGGTGACGGAGACCTAGAGCTGCCTCTTGGTTGGTGTCTTTTTTCAAACTCTGCTCTCTCTCCGCATAGTTACACAAGGTTTCAGGGACCCCCAGGCTAAGTAAACCTTTGTACTAGTGTTCAAGCTACAGAGCACGTGGAATAGTCTCAATACTCCTACCTCCTTATTTAATAATCACCTCCAACCTGTGACTTCCCTCTCCTTAAAAATTAAAGCGTATTAATTCCTCATTGACCTTACACTTTGTATTTGCACTAAGCACATTGCCTTGCTTAATACTATTTAACATAATTTGAAAGCAAATTATAAGACGACTCCAACAATTTCTTGTGCACCATGTCACAAAGGAGACAATTTGCAGCCGCATGTCTTTCATACAGTTTCATGCTGGTCTGTAACATCAGAGTTTTCAAATTCATTTTTAAGCTTTATTAAATTTCCCAGACGTTTCTTTGAGTGGGTACTGCAACCTGCAACAATACCCCCATGCTGTATGTACTCCCTATACTGTTGCTAAGAGAAAATCCTTCTACATGTTCCAACAAATGAACTATCGCAGGGTCCCCTGGGAAAGAGAAATGGACTGTGCCTTTGGAAATTAATACCGTACATTCTAAAAACCAGTAGAGTCAGCTGGTCACAAAACGTATAGCAGGAGATAAGATAATGGATTGTATTCATATAATGGTCTTCCTCCAAAGATCCCTAGGGTGCTTTGAATTGTTTTAGGGGAACAACTTACTTCAAAGCTCCTCGTGATGCACTGTTGCCATTAAGCACTAGAAGAAATTCATCAAGTAAGGAATTATTTAACAAGTTATAATACTGTGGGTAGGTGGATAGCCTTGGATTTTTAATAGGGTCTGAATGGGCAGGAATCAACATGAATGATGTTCATGAACACATTTGTGGTTAATATTTTTAAAAGGCACAAGCGTCAAAGGATGGCGTGCAGCGTGCACCGGATTGTAGTGTCCATTTCACTCCATTAGGGAATTGGTTTTTTATTTAGTCCAGAGAGACAAGTACTCTAGTGCAAAACAACCGAAAAATGCATCAAGAGCTGGGTTGTACTAAAGGTCCCATCCAAGCACTTAACCCTGCAAAACACCATGATGGGGCGTTAATGAGTGCTGGTAAATGTCAAGTTTTACATATGGTAAAGATAACCACAATATCATACTTGTCGGGCAGGCAGAGTTTGGTTAATTACCTGGGAGCACCAGGCACAAGCCCAGGCCACAATTCTCACACACACATGCACGCTGACTGAAAGCCACGCTTTCCACTGAAATTCCTATGTATTGCAGCAAGATAGCAGAGTAACAGGGGAGGGGGGGAACATGAACATCTGCAGGGAGAGCACGCAAATGCTGAACATGAAGTTAAGGGCTGACTTTTATCCACAACCCTTAAGACGTTCTGAGGTCCACAGCCACCCACAGTCTCTCATACTATATGTAAATGTGCTTCTTTTGTGAGCAATAACAAAGTTTGTAGCAGGCGTGTAAAAGCAAAACGAATCACTGCAAGCCTCCATACTGAAGCACAAAGTGTAAGTCGAGCCGGCTCCCATGGTGCACTGCTTCATAAAAGTAGCATGAGGGAGAAAACAAGTGCCGGGAGACCATTGTCAGATAAACATTTTGGACAATGGGTGCTAAAGAGACAATGAGCCGTCATAAGAGTTTACCAAAATAGTTATATAACGTGCTGTAACGAAGCCATGTGTCAAGATGTTGCCACGTCTCTTTGTGTGATCTATTCACAGACGGCTGTCACGTGACATTTTCCCCTTGGCGTGTTTTATATAATTGTAATATTTTTTAAGTTCAACCTAAACACAGGCAGCATAATTCTCATTCTCTCAGTTCTTCATATTTTCCCCTTTCACCTCTCTCCATTCATTTTTTCATTTTATCATGAAATTACATTCTCGGATCTCTTTTTGCTTGTTGTTTTCTGCTTTTAAACCTTTGCTATTCCACAACATTCCAGAAGTCGTTGCTTTATCGTACACCTTCTCATGTTAAAAATTTCCAAGTCTCGTCTTTTATTTTAACTTGGTTAGGTTACCCATGTTGCAATGTTTGAATTTAACTTTTTTCCTGTGAAAGTAAATATGTGAAAGAAAAGGCCAGACACGCAGACTTTATAGCTGAAATATAAAACTTTACTCTATTTAGTGCATAGCTGACATAAAAAGATACTCCATTTTTTAGGTGAGACATGGTAAAGCGTTGACATTATAATGTTCAGGAGAGCTTGGCTTGCATCCGTTTAATCTTGTGCTGACCTGAGTTACCTTCCTTTTGATGGCTGCGGGCGTATTCTTCTCAGATACAGCACTAAATATACCATCCTCAAACAGCCTCCCATTCTGTCAGCTTGCTCAAATAATTAAGTTTATCACCAAATAGGCCATGGAAAAATGGCATCTTTTGAAGATGACCCTCTTTCCTACTCCACTTTATACAGATATTAAGGGAGCAAATAAATAAATTAACGTGGCTCAGACAAAATATGAAATATTCAGCAGAAGCCTCGGCGAATGACAGATCATGTATAAACTTAATCGGGGCACCTCCATTGAGGGGAAAGGCGGCGATTACTGAGTGAGCGGAGATTTGATTTCTTGGTCGGTAGTCCTGCTCCCACACTGTTAGGACTGCTAATTATGCAGGTTCTCAGTCTACAGGTTGCACTAACAAAGAAAAGCCCTGGGAGATAGATCAGGTAGAGATAGAGGACTTATGAGTGCAGACAAAGTAATCAAGATTGAAAAATGTATCTGTGCAAGATAATGGACAGTTTAAATGGGCTGCCATAAAAACAATGGGAGGAGCCAGGGAAGAAAAAGTGGAGCACATTAACCTATCTTGTCTTAGTACATTCATTTGCAGTTAATAGCTATTTTTTTTCTCCAGGCCTGTGCTTGCCATTCAGTGATATACTGTAGATCTGTTGTACCTCACCACACTGGCCTTGTAAGTCGCTCTGGATGAGTGCTTCTGCCTAGCGGACATATATAGCTGCAGGTTTGGGAGTTGTGGATTTGAAAACACCTCCGTCAGGCAGGGAGAAGGGGTGCCCGGGTTAAGATCGGCGTCTCAAGCGGGCCCCTTACAAGCTCTTAATCGCGCAACACAGGGCCAGGCGCTGTGATGGGGAAATCTGAAGACAGTAAGTCAATAGCGGAGAAGCGGCGGACAGCGCTAACAGGGAAAATGAAAACCAGTGGGCTGGAACTGCCTCTGAACGGATTAATTGGAGCCTGGTCTCATAAAGAAAATAAACAGAAAGCAGACCGTGCAGAGAGATGGGTTTTTATTGCAGCCGAATTGCAGCTGTAAGAGTGCTGGTTCAACAGCAACACCACCATTACACTGCCCCCCCCCCATTCAGCCAACCCACCCTTCCCCACCTGGGCCGTACACACCCCTTTAACACAGTGAAACTACGCTGCAGGAGCAAGCACACACACACACACACACACACACACACACACACACACACACACACACACACACACACTGTTTTAAGAAACATGGGTTAACGATAGAGATGGACCGGCAGCTGATATGTTTGGCATTGCATAAGTAACCCAAGGGGCCAGTTGGAAGAAAAAAAAAAAAAACTAAGAGCTGCTTTTAAAGTCTTGCACTTAAAAAACGGCTGAAATTAGCAGAAACTGCACTGTGGCAATTACACAAATTATAGCACAGTGAAACAAGTTTAATTTTGCAGCTAAAATTCCCCGCAATCAACTTCAACAACTCTTGCCATCATACAAGCATGCAAACCAACAAACCATAAAAATAGGTAAAATAGCATAGGTAGGAGACAAGCATTTATCTCATTTGTATGCGCCTAAAAAGCCTGGTTTAAAGTTTGGCTCCTGTCTAAAATGGGAAAATCATAGACTGCATTTAGTCAAATGATGTCTAATAAATTTAAACATTTAAAAAGTAATGTTAACTGAATTTAACTGAACTGCTTTGAATGACAAAGATTCTGTTGTCTAAAATGAAGCCAGATATAATTAATACACACTGTTATTAAGAGGACTAGGTAATTCCCAAAAAAAGCTTTTATAAATTAAAATGCACCGCTGGTTAAACCTAAATAAATTCAAGGAGGACACGCCCCCCTTCTGATGGAGTGTTCAGTAATGAGTTACTTTTACTGGCAGACTTTAAGCTTGTAATAAATCTCAGGGCTCTACGGTATACTCCGTCAAGCATACATAAACTGGAAGGAGAAGCCTGCAGGTACATTATGATACTGTAATCCATCATCGGGTGAAATATAGACAGTACCACCTATTTCTCAGCCTCCGTCTGATTTATGCTTGAAACAAATACTAGGGTCATGATTCAGTCCCAGTGGCATGAGATTTCTGCTCAGTTTTGACTAGCAAAGGTAAGCAAGTTGCTCTTCCTACATTGATTATGCAACCCTCGGTCCAAATACAAAATTCTTATGCTGGAATCCTTGAGGTTTTACATAAGACCACAACATTTTCTGGAGATCTCATAACAGTGACGGAAATTTGCTGTTCACACAAGAAAAAAAAAAAAAAAGCTGAATTTTTCTATCTTACTAAAGTAAACCCAAACTACTCAGTTTTTAATGGCATGTAAGTAATATAAAAGACTTTCTTATAATTAGTTTATTTCCTCTGTGATTTTTACAGTCTTTAAATGAACCTCAAGTTTAAACCCGTCTTCGTCTTACTGGACAAGTTAATCCTCATTAAAATTAATTAGATATTTAGAGAAATTAGATATTTTGAAATAATGTGGAACAATTTTATTTAAAAAAACCCAGATATGTGAAGCATTTTCTTATTAATGACCTTTTGGTAATAAACACATACTCACTGCAAATGCCCAATGCTTTGTTACATAATGCTTAATTAAAAACAGTATCTAAACTGCTGGTCATTTCTTTGAAGTTCTTAGGCAAAGAGCCACAAACTGACCTTTGTGGGGCAACTTGTGGCCGTTTGTGACGGCTCATGTCTGTTGAACGATGTGGTATTATTACTGTGCTCTTCTCATAACATACCACAACATAATTCAGTCAATTTACAAATGCGCCTACTTGCCCGGGAACTGGAAAAACACTTTTCTCTGTGTGTTCTGCTGGTGATTATGAGACACACTTGTGTGTTTCGTACAGCTGGGGTGCAGCGCAAGTGTGCGTGCTCTTTAAGGTAAATTTACTGGAATGTATTGTTCGGCGAGTCAGGAGGCCGCTGCTGCATGTGTGCCCACGGATTCAGTGCAGGGAGTGTTTATAGAGTATTTATGAACTGTCGGGGCCTCCTGATGAGATTTCTCTTCAGATTATAGGTTTCTGGGCTTGCCCTCACAGGAGCAGAGGGAGTGGTGGGGGGATGTGGGGGGGGGGCAACACCGTGCCTAGGACATAATGAGATTCTGAGTAATACCTTGAATATTTTAACACCTATTACTCTAGCGGTGTTTCATTTCCAGAGGTGCTGTAATATGCTGCTCATGAGATGGGATGCACAAGCTATCCGGGGTGCCACCCCAACCCCCCCTTCACGAGTATCCTTTGTGCTAAAAGATTGTCACGTCATTCTTATTTTCCTAGCTCATTTTCAAATCGATTAGAGACAAAAACAGGAGGCATATGAAGCATGGAATCCACGTTAACGCCCTGCATTGAAAACTCAAGTCTATGATTCCAAGGGAACACTGTGACTTTTAAGGTAGAATTTTATTTTAACTTTCCTTTGTTCTCAAATCTAGAGAATGTTAAATATACCCTGTATGCTTGCTTGTCTGAAGCGTGCTCTCGTTTTACCTCATTACCAGGCTTTGCAGTGGGACTCCCAGAATGATGGGGATGCTACGCTAGGCAGCGCTGACACTGGCAGCCGGCCCACACCAAGGCCTGGGATTTGTCTTGAATACCGCCCGCTGCCTGTACGTCGTTCTGCTGAGGTCTACAGTGCTTAGCCTTTTGTTTTTTTGGCTTTGATGTGGAGTCGAACCCATGGCGCCCCCGACAGCTGAATGATTCTAACATACGAAAGCCTTTCAGCAGCTAGACAGATACTTAGGATCCGTGAGGGAAAGCCAATAACGTCTGTAACTATTCAGTGCCTAAACTCATATATCCCAAACAATACCTTAACAAGCCACAGGTTTTTTGAGTAAACACAATCCACAAGATCACTACATTAATAATTTTAAAAATATAGCGTGCACAGTCCTGACCCTTCCTATCCAAACACAGGTTCATCTATTGTACTGTATCCTTTAGCAAAAACTTTCAGCAATATGTGGTGCTTCATGAATAATGGGTTAGATATACAAGGCACTTTTGGCAGGAGCCTGATAACTAATGCATTTCATTAAAACTGCTTTGATTTTGTTTTTAAAGCAAGCTTAAGAAATCCATAAACAGCTTATAATAGATAAAATCAAAACAGGTCAGTTGGGCAAGACCTGTTGTGCATTTCATGTCTTCAGCTGAATAACACTGACAGGAAGCTGGCATCCATCGCCAGGGTGAAAGGTCACAAAACTCCAACGGAGTTAGCGCTCTGGTTTTATTATTATTTAAATATCATCTGACTGCTATTAGGGAAAACAAAAGATTATCATTAATTACAATGAATTTGCCTGTCAAGCCCACAATTATTTTGTTACCATGCAAATTGCTCATGTTCCTATTAGCTTGAAAGAAAAATGCCACGGATTAACTGACTCATAACAGTGTCAAATGATGAATGCCGCAGAAACTAATGCAATTGCTACCTCAATGAGCATTCAGACAACTGGGATATTCCTTTTAGATGGAACAGATTGATACCCATTCATTTTGAAAGAGACATTAAGGTAAGATCCTCATCCATGGTGCTCATTAAAAGTCCCCATGCATTTGTCACAAAGTGTTGAGGTGTTAACTCCCGTGCCCTGGCCAAATTCCCAGTCCTGCTCTCCATTCACCCATTTAATCACCCCCCAAGTTTAATTGGCTCACTTAATCCTTGCCTGTCCGCAAGCGCCAATGCCCGTTGAGCATTCCGTCGTGCAATGGCTGCTTTTCATCAGCAATGCCGGCGCTGCATGCTGTTGTGGGGCATTCTGATTCACCCCCCGTTGTGACGAACTCTGAAGGTTACGTCCATCAAGAAAGGCAGCAGCCGTTAGCATATGCAATCATTCTGAGAACGTCTGTTTTGCCTAGCATTTATGGCAATGGGAACGCACTGAGCCCCGGAGTGTTGCCACCTATGCAGGACGAGCGTTCGGTGAAGGTGTGAGGGCGGCACTCACCTCTCCGGAGAAGGCCTGCCCATTGAGGAGGTGCTCAGAACCCTGGCCGTCCTCGCTGCCAAAGTGCAACCGGATCTCCTCCAGCCGGTGGCTGTAGGTCATGGGTCCACCTGAGATGTTCACCAGGTGCTCCTTGTCCAAACGCAGGGAGACATGGCGCCCAGTGTTATACATCGTCCCCCCCACCTACAAAAAATAACCAAACCATGAAAAGAAACTGGTATCACTGGGGATTCAAGAGCACAAAAAGTGAGCTGAGATGAGGTTCTGAAGCAGAATTGAAATTTCAGCTCTGAAAGGAACACACCTGTCATATAATAGGAATATGACAAAGATTGACTGATGTTGTCAAAGTCTTTCCGTTGTAAAAAAAAATCTCATCAGTCAACTTAAAACTCATCTACAGCATACATAACTGACACATCAGGCAGCAGCAAACGTAATTGCATAAAACATTAGCTTGGAGACCAAGTCACCCAAAACAGCCATGAAAGGGAATGAAGTTAGATTTGGTGCTTGAAGTTAAAGAACAGCAACAAGAAAAGACAGAAAAGTATAAAATTTAGGTAAAAAATGAGCAAGGAGCTGACTGGATGTGAGGCTATGATGGGAAAGACCACTGATACAACAGCTATGAATAACAATGCTTATCATTGTCAGCGCTTATTTATTTAAATTCTGGAGTGGTTTTAAAAATAAGTGTTGGTATTCTGAGCACACCTCCAAGAGGCCTTCCACAGCTCTTATCTGGCTCATTCTTTTTTTCCTTTTACCACTTGCCTTCAAAATGATTTTCCCTCTCCAAATTCCCAGAGAAAGAACCCTGCCCACACATTGTAAATATTTTATAGAACCTCTGAAAAAAAAAATCGATGATTTGAACGGGGATGGAGGGAGTGGGAGTGTGGGGGAGGGAGTGGGAGACAAAAAGGGCCACAATTAAAACTGAAAAAAGTGTTGCTGCGTTCACAAGGATTACCAATGTGTGGAGTTATCTTGGCTTACTTCACGCTGTCCAGAGAAGGAGGAGCAATGGATACTGTCTGAATTAACAATACAGACAAACCACACTACCACTAGAGGGCAGTAAGACTTGAAGGGAACATTCTTAAAATTCATAATAAAGAAAAGTGGGGGTATTTCATTTGTCAATTGTACATGTACTGTACATTAGTAATTGTCAGCTGGCAAATATGAAAGCCTGCTGATTACTAAAAAATGGACAGTTTATTGGAGGGGGCGGAGAGCTGCATACACAAACGTACTTACAAAGCAACAAAAGGTGAACAACTGTTGAATGAGGGTCAAGCCAGACCAACAATTAATTAAACCAGATTGCTGGTGCTGAGCCTTGACCCTGACTCTCCCTTTCCTGAATCAGAAAAGTTTACCACATCAACCCTTTAATTGCTTTTTACCAATCATTTAATACTAATTATTTTAAACAATGCAAAAGTGCAAAGTTTTGATATTCAAATGTAAAACTGTGAAACCATAAATTTATGTAAAGGAACTTTGGATCAAGATGTGATTAAAAAGTAGTTAACGCACCTTTATTTTTGAAAAGGAAACTTGAATTATATTAGGCATATATTGTTTTTATTTCATTATTTATTTTACCTTTAACATTGACTGCATTTATTTCTTCTTAATGAGCTAATCCTTACGGTCCAAAAATTCAGCAATGTCCAGTGTCATTGTCCTTGTTCAACCGCTATTTCAATTTTGACCTAGAATAAAACTGTGGTGTCTTCACTGTTAACATAAGTGAGAAGGTATTTTCATTTTTCAAAAATTAATTTATATTAATTCAAGTACAATCAAAAGGGTTATTATTATTATCATATATTTTCAAACAATATTATATGTCAGTACTAACGATACAACACACAGTATATATTTATAAACCACAGAGCAAGCTCAGGTTAACTTCGTTCCTTGATCACATTTCCTGAGCACTCAGTGCAAAGTTATAAATATTTTTATGACCTCACTTTCACAGGTATGACATAATATTGGTAGAAAACATCAATACATACCAATTTACAGTCAATGCTACACAAAAACCAAATGTACTCATTTCTGTAGCTGCCATATTATAAACAGAACAGTAAAGCCATCAATCAAAACTTATGCTACTTTATTGTAACAATAAAAAAATACAGAAGTATAATGTTTGTAAAAGAAATTCATTGATTGCACAAACAATATCCTTAGTCATTACTTTATTTCTATATCTTGTGCTGAGCATATAGTGTATATACGGTGCAGGCTAAACACACAAGGAGATCCCAGCAAACCATAATGCTGAGCAGGTTGCCAATAACATCATGCTGAACTAGGTACATTCTACTGACTTTGCAGCTTGTGGTACAGGAAAAGTCCACTTCCTATGCAAACAAAATTGCAGAATTATGTCACTCATGCCTACACAGCAGTTTGCCCAGGTCATTAAACATGTATATCTTTTCTAGGAAAATACAATTATGCAGTATTAAACTGTTTTTTTATGAGTTACTGTGGCGAGCCACAAATAGCAGTTTCATGACATTTATCAGAGAACATCATATTTATCAGCATGCATAAGCAAGGGAGGTATTCATGTCCATGACATGAAACAGTGCGGAGACAATGTAGCCAAATTATGTACCGTAATACTTTGTAGAATGCAAGACCGATAAGAGCATCTCATGCTAACAATTGGTTTCCCTTGTTTTTGTGTTGGTGGTAATGTAAGAGAAAAGAACTACAACTAATCAAATCTACGTCGGGCAGTTTATTAATTTGTACAACCGGCCCTGAAACACATATTGAATTTGGTAATTTACGCCATCTGTTTATGTCAAGAACAATTTTAATCGAGCCATAATTAAAACGAATTTTATGCATTGAATGTAAGGAGACTACATCTCATTTAAAACACCATGTAGTTCACATGCACGACATAATCCTTGGGAAAATACTTTGCTGGACAAAATTCAGAAAACATTAAAAGCTTGAATGTTTTGTCATAAAAATATCACCATCCATTACATTTGAAACATACACACAGGTAGCATAGGATGAAATTGAATGTAAAAAAGTTTAGAATGTTAGTGTATCCTAAATCAGCTGAATGACTTCAACCTAGAAGCTGGACAGATGATACAGGGAAGATGTCTTCATTCATTGGCACAGTTTACTTTAACCCAAAAGATAATTGCTAGGTACAATATTTCACTATGTAATATTACATTATTATTAAGAGAAGCAATATCTATCTATCTATATATATATATATC
>JABJVR010000077.1:4517751-4559453 GCA_025773905.1 Chitala chitala
CGTCAGCAGTTAGCTTAAAAACAAAATGCTTGGTCAACTTTCCGCTTAAATGCTTAACAGCAACGTTGCTTTCGTTAGTCGCCATTGTTGTTTACTGCCTAAACCGAAACAGAAATCTACTAAGGTAAGTAAGTAGTATTGAAGTAAATAAGTAACCGAAATAAAAATTAGTAGAAATTAAAGAAAATTACTGATTAAAGAAAATTTAATCGATAAAAAATTTTAACGATTAATCGATTATATATATACAGTATATATCACACTGGCAAGGCAATTCAACATATGTATGGCATGTTTTAACATTTCACAATACATTGTACAATGTTTGAAACAGAAATTCAACACTCCCCTGATTTATGTCACGTGAATTAATTACAGCAGCAGCTCAGCCAATGTATATGTTGCTGAACTTTCAGTGATTACAGCACAGTCATCCACATGTAATGTCATGTTTCTTGGTTAGTAGCATCCAATGAATTAAAGGCTTGAGATGCAGAGTGAGCTCTGTTGTGGCTGTACAGCCAACCTTGTGGATAACACGCATCGCCGATGCTGCAATCGAGCTAGTTAAAGCTGAGGTGCAAGGTTTATGTGTGTCCTTAATCTAAGTGACATGAACAGATCATAAAACCGCACGATACAGGAGAATGCGAGAAGCTGAATATCAAGACATCCTTCTCCAGCAGTACCTGATAATGAAGGCGCAATAAATCTGTTTTATTGCATATTTAAAAAAAAATATATAATGGAAAGATCTAAGGAGCTGAACTTCAGCCCCAGGGAGTCCTTATCAGATATCGCCACTACTCAATACTGTGTAGAGTGTTTAGAAGAAAAGCAATTTATCAGCCTTTTACGATCAGGGGCTAAAAGCTTGCAAGAAAAGTTCAACTTGCAAGCAATGTACATCTGTGAAAACCACACAGCAGTATGTAACAAGTTGGGTAAACACAGAAGTTTCACTTAAAAGAGCTGGACAGTGTCTGAGGTTCACTCATCTTGTATCTGCATCAGTTTGAGCTGGTGTAGCAAATCTAAGAATTTGGTCTGAACGTTTAGACACATTTTGGCATTTATGGGGAAGAATAATTAACAGGCATCTGTTCTTTTCAAGAGAGTGAATGAGATTTTCACATATTACAGGGCACTTTACCCATCTGGTACAGCTATATGCTAAAAAAATGAAATAAAACTGCAGCATGAACACTTGACCTACTTTTAACCGTTACTAAACTATACAAAGACACAGAGAAGACAGTGAGCTGGCTTACACTTGCAAACATAGAAATTCACAGTTATCTTACACAAGCACATGAAATGTCCTGTAAAACACATCTGGCTGTCATCTGTCAGTCATGACATCCAATCTCTAACATACAAATTACACTGCAACACATTACACATTCTTCTCACATTCACAAATTAAAGGAAATAAAATATTGTGATGCCACACTTGTGCTGCAAGAATGATTTGGAGAACACCAGAGAAATACATACACAGCCAATGAAAAACCTGCCTCTGGCATGTTAAAATTTAAGGTTATCTTCAATATTTATTAAATAAATCAGAAGGAACATGGAAAGTGTAATGGCACAGATTGTTTCAGTCTAAGTTGGGTGCAATCAGGTATCAGCTCATTGTATTTGATTCCTTTGGTATTTATTTTGTATGAAAACTCAGCCCGGTTAGTTTCTCCGTCAGTGGGCACTCGATTAGCAAAGGGCTTACAGGTTCACATAAACAGCACTGAGACACAGCCAAATGTGCTCTGTTCTTTCCCAGGCGGAAAAACATTGCTGCATCTCTACGCTCACCTTCACCCTCTCTCTTCTTCATCTTGTTTGAAGGGCATTTTGTTTAATGTGTTATGCATTTTTCAATCCATGACACTGCCATAGAATTTTTAAGCTCTTCATTTAAAAAACAAAAAATGCGTTTATTTTTTCATCTGTGGTGTGTTGCATGCAAGGGCACAGTTTTTATCTCAAAGGTGGGCAGTGGGGGTGGAACTATATAATAATACAGTTATATGTTGTTAGCAGTCTAAATAACTCAGGGGGGCACTTCCACCCTGAACCTGCCTCTGCTTCTTTGTAACATTTTTAAGGGGCACTTGAACACACATGATTAAAAAATAGTTCTTTGAGAATATGAACTCAGCCTTTACAAAAATTAATTGTAAGGAAAGTGCCACACAAGTCCACAGACATGGAGAAATGTTCCTCTCAGCTGTTCAATTGCACTTATAAGGAAACTATTACAGGCAAGTAAAAATGTAAGGCTGACAGTTTCATGATGTAGATGACAAGAAGAAATAATGAGTATTCCCTTTTACTCCTTTGACATTCACTTATGCAAGTAACATTGTCAAGATTTAAAAATTTGTTACTTGTGACTTAATACAAACATAGAGAGTGACATTTAGGTGAGGGCAGAAAAACCAATAAAATTCTGATTCACATAAAATATTCATTAATTAATAAACCTTATTGAATGCAGTTCCATTCCTATGCCATGTGCTGATTAGTTACTCAATGAGTAGAAACTCTCAAAAAATCTCATACAAACTGTAATGTATTTGAAATGTTGTAAGTCATTTTGGATAAAAGCTAAATGAATGAATGAATACACACACACACACACACACACACACACACACACTTTTCCAAGTAACACTTTGTGGATGTTACTATGTCATACTTTAAATACTAAAGACCAGTATTTAAATGCTTACATTCCCATCTAGTGTTTATATAATCAAGCATCCTGAAAAAAACTGAATTGGACATGACTGTTAAATTACTTTCTAAAAAAACTGCTACCCCCACCCCCCCAAAAAAACCCTAAACTGGACTGAATGACCTAATAATTCAATTAACTTTGAACCACTGTGATCCTCTCCCCCATACATCCAACATATTAAGTTAAGATCAACATGTAAATGAAAACCAGTAGCTAACCATTTGAATGTAAATGATTTCATTTATTCTAGTTGTAACATTTCAAATAACCAACAATTCCAATTACAAGCCCACTTCCAAAGTGAGACTCAACAAAATGATTTTCAACAATGTTTATAAAAAAAAAACTCTACACAGTATCTAACCAAAGTCCCAACAGGAGGAAAGCAACACAGTTAATAAACAGTTCATTTTCATGTAATTGTCAAATAGAGTCATTAATATTCATCACAGTGGCCAAGCAATTCAACAACTCAACCATGCAGAGTGAAACACAAAGACGCAAAAGGCCGCATATTAATGAAACTTGACCTTGTAGACAGCTGTGCACACTGACTTATGAGATAATTATCTCTCGCCCTGTTCTGTGTGAGGCGGTGAATAATGTGTGGGGCTACATTTGGGCGATTTTGTGAGCTTGTGTCTTGAGGACCCTTTTGGTCTCGTTAAACCATCCCAAATTGGTTTACAATAAACTGTAAAATGATGGGAAAATTACTGCTGTGGGGAGTGTCTGTCTTCCCCTACTATTGTTTTGGGTTCACGATACAACCGTTTGTAAGCTTCAGGTTATGGGCCATGTCCAAGAAAAAGTCTTCTTGAGGAAATTGTTTTATTGTTTTTTTTTACTCTAAACAACAGAACAACAGATCAATTTAAGAGCCATAAATGTATAAATGTAACCAAAACATATTTTCTGACAATGACTGATTACTTATGGCAGCACGGTGGCACTGTTGCCGCGCACCTCCAGGCCTGGGGTTCAATTCCCGCCTTGGATCTGTGTGTGTGGAGTTTGCATGTTCTCCCTGTGCTTGGTGGGTTTTCTCCGGGTGCTCCGGTTTCCTCCCACAGTCCAAAGATATGCAGGTTTGGTTGATTGGTGTGTCCAAATTGCCCGTAGTGTGTGTGTGCCCTGTGGTGGGTTGGCGCCCTGTGTGCTCTGGGATGGGCTCCAGGTTTCCCCGTGACCCTCACCAGGAATAAGTGGTTAAGATAATGGATGGACTGATTACTTTTATATTTAGTTTTTCATTTTTGTGTTAACTCCTGAATGGCACCTAATCTTAAAAAAATGGCGACCTACATATTTTCTCTCTACGCATTTTAAAGTTAGTGTCTCAGCTAATATGAAAGAGCCAAAAGTTGCAACAGAGACTAAACAACGGTCAGTTCTGGGAAGCCAAAAACACAGTGTCATCACACAGTTGTGCAATTTAAAATTTGATTACCTGCAGTTATTCAAAAAGTCACAGGCAGCAATTTTCCAACTCTATATCGCAGGATGAGAATTGCCGCTCTACCCGTGAGCAAGATACTAAACGTTAAGAGCTTCAGGGAAAAAAAAATCTAGATGAGTCATTTTTCATTTTATGTACTAATAAATACACAAAGACAAACAACTGAATAGCTCAAATAAAGCTATTGCAGTGCATGGTTTTTAAAAACCATATAAAAATGTGAATTACAGAACTGTCAGCATACAACAAGCAGTGTAATGTATTCTTCATTGCAATGAGAAGAGCAATCTATAGGGAAGTAGAAGTGTAGCTTGCCAAAACTCAGCACCTAAAACCACATGATACGCAGGTAACATCTTTCATTCCTCCATAACTGTAATGACTCACTCAAGCTGAATTTGATTCAAACACAAAGCTGGCAAACGTAATGTATGTAACCAAATCTGAAAATCGCTATCAAAATGTCATCGTAAACGGTCCAAGAAAGAGTTTATGAAGGGCATTCATGACGAAAACAAAAGGTGACAATAAACAGGTTATCAGGTAAACTAGGGCAGTGAGAACGAACAACACAAAGGACTGGAGCACATGGACAAGGTCTTAACTGAGCACGCTGACAACTTCATCAAGACAACATCACACAGGGAACTGAGCCGAGGGAACAGCTAAATAAAAAGGCGAATGGAACAATTAGGCAGGTTTAATATTCAGATGTGTAAATCTGGCATGTCCTGATTGTTGTTCTGATGACCGGGGTGTGTTTCTTGTGCTACTCTGTGAGTGAGGGGGTGACAATAATTACCTTTCAAAGCTGATGTAATTTTATCATTTCCTGCACGTCTTAATGCAGAAAATTTCTACTTTTGGGTGATACTGGGTTTGGATCTCATAAAAACTTTCCCAACTACTGTAGTGCTTCTCCGATTGGCAGCATACAAACAAACTGATTAGTGACCAGCAACCTATAGACTGGGAATGTGATCCAGAAGGGCGGGCCCACAAATCAGAGATGCCAAATTTGAACCAATGAGGTCAAAACAGAAGGGGCAAGCAATCTCTCTTAACCTGGTAGGTCTGCAGCTGCTCGATAGCATATCCGAGAGATTAATCGTGGAATGCTATACCAAATGTTTGGTGCCTCATTATTTTAACATTAATTCTGAACTCTGTCACAAAATATTGTACTTTGCGATTGGCACCGGCGGTTGTTAGGCAAACATATCCTGCAGAATACCATTTGGGAAGATGTACTGCATCAGTAGTGTTCTATTTACCCTGCGCGAACAAACAAACACTTTCTCTTTGCTGTATGTTGACCTCCATAGGATTATCAGATTAGCAATTTCACTACAGAGGAGACCGGGAATTAGAAGAGCAGAATGCGAGGCGACCGCTAACATGGGCTCTGACAGGCTCTCTGGCTGAGCAGGAGACAATAGGAGTCGGGCAGCTGGAGCTGTTCTTTCAGGTGCAGTCGCAGCGACACGAGCACTGACGGCTCGCTAGGTCACACCTGTTAGCAGCCTGACACCAAGGAGTGCCCAGCTAGAGGCACCTACCGCAGGCGTGTAAGCGGTCACCTGTCGGGGAGGAGGAGGTGGGTGGCAAGTGAAGATGGGTCTTTAACACATGACAAAGGGGGTACCGTGGGTTTACAGGACAGGATACTGGGCCAGAGACAGAGCTGCTAACGGTCCACAGGGAGGGTGGAACTAGTCGCACACACCGCCATGCGGCCTGTCAGCTGAGCCGATGTAGGGACAGAGGGAGAGAGACCTAGGCCCAGCAACTCTGTTTATGGTGTAATTCAGCACTTTCTTCCTGTCTTCCCGGAGGTCTCACTCACAAAGGAGTGCCTGGGCTGTACTCTTCGAGCTTCTAAGGCTGCAAAAAAAATTGAGGACAATTGCTCCTGATTTTGCTCCTTAGATGAAAGTAATTTGATTCCACTCAAAACCCTTTAGACAGTCTAATGCTTTTTCTTCTCTGTGTAACCTTTTACATGAAATTACTACAAAAATGGCATTGCTGCCAGTGGATAAATTGATCCTTTTTACTTGGGTAAGTTAGCTTTCCAAGTATTTTTATATTCAAATCTGAATCACTTACAGAAATGTATTTACTGCGCAGCTTCACCTTTAACATTCATTACTTAAAACATATTTTGTTGTCTTGTGAAATAATTGCTCGTTGGCAAGAGAGCTCAGTGATGAGTTTTAACTACAACTGGTTGGTTTAATTTGCATGTGACGTTTCATGAAGTTTCAAAGAACATAAGGGGGTACAGTAACTAAGACTTACACTCTTTCAATCTTTAGAAAAAAAATCACGTTGGAAACCATTATAATAAAAAAGAATTGCTTGCATTAGGAAAACGGAGGACCGCTTAGAAAGGAGTTTTAATTGAAACTGGGGAGCCATCTCTTGTGAATCATTAAAATTGATAAATGGGTCTATTTAGCCATCGCTCTGGACCATGAATAAAATAAAGCCTATCGTATAGGAAACAGGACTGTAAATGCCTCCCTCCTGATAACGAAGAGACAGCCTCTAAAGGAACTGGAAGTGACATTTAGCTAACAATTACAATCTAAGTGAGTAATGGAATGAATGGTTTGGAGCTTTGGATTGATGAATGCCATTTTCCATCGGTCCATCTCAAAAATGCCCCACTGTGACAACACAAAATACAATATATATATATATATATATATATATATATGTGTGTGCGTTTGTGTGTATGTGTGTATGTGTGTGTGTGTGAGAGAAACTGTTGTTATGATAGATGAAGGTAAAAATATAAAAATATTGCCACCATTCCCACGCTTGCAGTTTGTGCCTTATCAAAACCCTCCTCCTGTGAATTCAATAAATAAATAGCATTCACTTTGGTGCAATAAGAAAACATTACAGCAATGAAATATGTCTTTTAAAATAAACAATTTAAAAGTGAACAGTACTAGGCAAGGGGTGGGTGTGCTGAACCCTGCCTGTTCCACAAAGGGATACAGTTCAACCTTGCTTAAGGACCTGAGTCTCGGACACTTCTGTAATGGATGCAGTCATTGGCTCTGTTTCCAGAGCAGGCTTACGCCTGGTTAATTCTCACATGTCAGCTCTCTGGTCAGTGCCCTGTGCTCTCTGTATCAGACCTCTTGTGTTACAGGAACACTGTAGTTCAGACACAGCTGTCATAACATTCCCTTTTAGCTAAAGCACAGTGCATATTATTTTAGATATTTTGAATACAGCCACTCTCAGACTGCAAGACATAGGTGGGTTAGCACTAATTAAGATTAATAAAGCATTAAGGAAGAACGTGAGGAAACAGTTCATAATAACATGGTACACAGCATGAAAAAGAACATACGGAAAATAAACACTGCTTTATGGTGAGTATAGAATGAGTATATGAAGCTACTGGGACTTAAAGAAGTAGGCAAAGTAATATTTCTTAATGACCAACATATATACTGTATATAGCCTATGTGATTCATTAACAAATAAACATTCAAATAAACAGGCATCAGTGTAGTGAAAATTGTAGTCATGCTCATAGCACTGAAAAGATTTGGTGAATGGAGACACAGTGATTGTCATTTGGCACATGGCCATTCTTTGAGTTCGTTAGAACGTATGTATGTTACCGATAATGTGTGAAAAGCAGGCATTGTGTAGAATGCCTAGGAAATGTATAGAATGCATGACATTTTTAGGCTCGGCATTATATAGATTTCCTAGGCATTCTATACAATGCCTGCTTTTCACACATTGCTGGTAACATATACAATTCAAATACTCTGGCTAAACAAAGTTCACACTGAAGCGAGACCACGGGCTGTGTTGCATCCATTGCTGGCAAAAAGAATTTAATAAATCCATGTCATTTTAATACATTATAAAGAAATTGATTTGAAAAATTGGCATTAATGGCAACTCCACTAAGAAAGAAAAACTTGGTGTTTGGAAACAGAACTTTGCAAGTGTACTCCCTAGAGATGGTAAACAGAGTAAAGCCCTTAAATTATGTTAAACTGTCAAATTTTTCATTAGTCCACTACTTTCCTATATGAAGCACTGTTTTTCTCTTGCATCTGAGCTTTTTTGTACTTACGGCTTCCAAAAAAGTAGCAAGCATCAGATGCACATGCACGCGCACACACACACACACACACACACACACACACACACACACACACACACACACACACACACACACTTACATTGTGGTATACAGCACAGTCAAAAGAAAATGACAAGCACCTCTCCCATATTAACATTATGTAGTACTCATGACCAGTATACTGACTGCTTTTGATGACTATTTTAGGATGTCAGCTGCTGTCCAGTCCACACTACATAATCAGCTTAGGCAGCTGATGGCTCTCAAGAGCAACTGTACTAAAACTGTACTACTCATGAATAAAATTTTGCTTCCTTAAAAAAAGAATGATGCCATTTTTAGGCCTGCAATCACACATGAATATTTTTGAATCTCCTCATTAACAGGTTCATTAACAGAACACTATTTGCCTCACCTCTCTCTCTCTTTCTATATATATATATATATATATATATATATATTCTGTGTATGTATTTATTTTGTGATTCTACCACTACTGAAGAGTAGTCATATCCAGAGTCATCTCTGCCACGCATGGCTCAACTCTCACTCGGTTTCAGTAACAGGTGCTGTTGGCAGAGCTTCTCTCTTGCAGGTGAGTCAGCTCTGCAAGGCGTGACCTCTCCAGGGCACAAGCCGAGGCAGAAAAAGCCCTGGGTTGCACAGGTGTAAGAATCCTCCTCTCTGGATCACTAAGGTGGGGTTGGGTTCCAAAGTTTAGCCCCAGGAGCTCCTGAAAGGGTATCAGTTCATGCATTGCACCACCCTAGGGGCACCCTAGGTTTGTGTAATATTTACTCTCATGCCTTAATCTTCTCCAAGGCATTCACAAGGCAAAAAAAAATCTATTTGCTGGAGAAAAATGCATTTGGTAGGAATCAAACCTGAGTTTCCCTTATGGCAGGTAAGAACTGTACCACTGAACCAAGATAACCAACTTATACCCTTTTAGCATTTTCTATAAAAAGAAAAAAGCCTCTAAGGTTAAAATTTCATATAGTACACTGCAAGCAAAGACCTGAAATGAATGTCTACAACTGTTGGTCTAATTGCCATTACTGTTGGCAGAACTTGCATTGACAGAGCATATACATTACTTTGCAGATCTTTACTACTCTGTATCGTACTGTAACTCAAAGCAGACGTAAATGATTTTTCTTTGTCTTAGGTCAGCTATATATTTATTTTATGGTCTGAATAAGAACTGCCGCTCCCCCTCTTTGCTGCCTGTAGTTCATCAGCAAAATATTGAACAGCAGTCAAATTACTGTATAGACTGAATAAAGTACTGAGACAGTACTATATGAAGTCAAAGAGCATTTAAACGTGGAAAGTTACACTTTGCAGCGAAACAGGAACCCAAATAAGTAGGTAAATAAGTAGTAAATAAGTACAGTAAGATGTACGGTGCGAAACGATTCCAATATCAAATCTAAAAAGCTTTTGGAAAAAAAAATTGAGACATATTCATACATTGAGACATTTAGATACATTCAACTTTGTTCACAAATAAAAATTACCTTTTAATTTCTTGCTGCACGGATAACTTTAAGTCCACACTGTAATAAAAACATATGGACTAGTAGTTGTATAGTCTTGTTGTCCAAGATATAAATTTACAAAATTTAAACAACTCTACCTTTTGTTATTGGTGTAGCTCTTCTGTAGGTTATGGACAGCCGTGTAAGCATTTCAGTGTATGTCATAGTATGCATGGTTATGTATGTGACAAATTAAATTTGAATTTAATATAAAAGTTTACCTTGCCATTACGTAAGAAAGAGCCGTTAAATTAAAAGCTAAGCTTTTGCAAAGTCAATATACTCTACTGTGAAGTTCATTTATATATTAGCCAGAATGATACCAAATTTCACTAACTGGTAAGAGGAGGAAAGTTAATGCACTGACAATTTTGTCAAGAATCCCTGGTCTTGCCTCTGTGATGGAACTGAAAAGCGCAAAAAACAAACATCTTGCTTTTATCAGTTCTTGTTCCATTTGAGTTTGAAACCGTTCTTATTTTTTTGTGAAGACAAATGCAAGCAATATGTATGTAACTTGCACATGCATTATACATAAAATTGAATCTTTTCTTGTCACAGTATTATCTCTTTGCAGTAGATGAAGGCCATCTTGTAATGTACAGTGTAGCCCAAACTACAGTAGCCAAGGAAATGGCCTTATAACAACAGGTTATGAGTTCAATTCACTGACTTTTACCTGATAGGAGAAGTAAATTTAAAGGAAACACAAAACAGTATGCTCATATTGTCGGAATACCATAACACAGGTAAAGCATGTAAAGTATGATAACGCCACCGTTCACAGACATAGATTGGGAAAACGGAGTGGGGGGTAGAGGGGACATGTCTACCCAATATGTGGAAGGAAGTGAATTGTCCTCGATCATTATGCATCTTGGTTACATTAACCGTATAATTGACCGGATGCCTTACGCAGAGTGTCCCCCAAAGCTGACATGAATCCTACACCACTGCCATCTTTTCATCTTTAGTGCATTACAGGAGCACAAAGCCCAAGGGAGTCTCCATGCAAAAACCATAATGTCAGACTGCTTTTATGACATATCTTGCCCACCTGGAACTGACTGCCCTTCTGAGTCAACCTGAAACTCAGGTCTGAGTCATTCTGTTTGACACTCCTACACAGTGCTTCATGACAAAAACAATATGTTATTCAAGAGCCTTAAGAATTGCATTTTCTATACACAGCATCATATTACTTAGTGACTTCAATGCTTATTGAATAAAAATACTCTGTAATAGGCTGTCTAGTGGGGAAGATGTCAGACGAAAAATAAAATGATGAGGGGTTAACATATGCAAGCATACGCAGTTTCCGGGCATGTTATTTTAATGTTAAGGTGTTAAGCAGCACAGCTGAAGATGGTGTATAAAAAAGTATATAAATACAGGCCAGATCAAGATAAAAGACTGGAAAGACCTGAAACAAAGTTGTCAAATTATATTTCAATAGTTATATATTGATATTTATTTATAACAAATCAAAAGAACAGCTAAATATTTACAAATATTTTAAAGATATTTAATTATGCTTCTCCATCCATTAATTTTTATAAACTGCTTATATTATGCAGGGGTGGGGGGTGGGGTGTGACTGGAGCCTATCCTAGGCAGTTTTGGACACAAAGCGGAGGACACCCTGGATGTGGGGCCAACCCATTGCAGGGCCCAATTGCACACACTAAAATATACACTATGGGCAATTTGGGAACACCATTCAGACATTAGGCTTCTTTCTTCTGTAAATTGTTTATGCTTGTTTAAGTAAGACTGACTCTATAGCACATTAGTGAAAATAATACAGGGGATGGTGAGGGGAAAAGGTGGGATATGCAGCATCTCTTAAATTGCATTTATTGTTACACAAAAATGTCAGGTTTTTCAGTGCATTCGATTTTTTCTAACGTTAATATTCTCGACAGCTTCCCCCTCGTTTTCTCGAAAGGTTCAAAAATTGAATCCCAACTGTGGGAGACATTAAGGTGCTTCTATTTCCGCTCAGTTTTCCAAGCGCTGCCCAAATGTCTTTGTCTTGTATGTAGTTTGCAAGTTTAGCTACAACAATTAGAAAAACATAACACGTTTTACGATGGTAATTCCTCGTGCATATACACTGAGACATTACTCTGCGCCAATACACCATTTTATGCATATGCTCATCTAGGTTGAAAGTCGTATTTTTTTATTTATTTTTTTATTTTTTGTGAGTTTGGCAATGTCCAGATACTGCACTCAACTAATGAAACTGTAGATGAAACAATTAATTAAATGCTTTTTCAGTACAAAATATCAAAAATATTCCAGCCCGTGCAGACGGTATATAGCTTCTTCTTACATAACAAATATATGTTACAAATAGTTTATATAACTCACTGTTGTATTCAAGAATTAAACTATTTTTAACTGCACAAATTAGGAAGAATCAACGATCTTTGTAAGAATATTTTCCATTAATGAATAACGTACTCTAGAAGTACATGTAAAACGACACGGAGCTTGAATATCAGATTATCATCACCACCATCATCATCTTCGTCGTCGTCACCAAAAACAGCAAACACTGATAAAATTAAATGCATGATTATTTATTTATTTTTTGTAATGAGTGCGTCTTTAAGAGATTCACGTATGTGCATATTTAAGATGCAGGACTCTGCGCGCTCCACACGCCGCTAGACCAGCGCGTGTTGGGGACAGCAGCTGTGTCTGGCACCCGCATACTGACCTTGAAAACATATATACTAAATCACAGCTTTCATAACAACGAAAAAGGTGTATATTTCTGAATTTCAAAACAGCAATTATATTGAAATGACCGACAACACAGCGTTACGTAACTTTTGCAAAATCATATTTTGTACTTAGTCGCTTGAAACAAAATTAAAAATTGCAACCGCCTTTATACTTTTAAGTGTATCACTCATAGAGAAAGAGAACGAAAGTATTACCTGGAATGTGGATGATAAAATTGGCTTGAAGTAGAATAAATATTTCCCAAATAACATCCATTCTCCGTCTTTCATTCCATATATTAGGCACAGAAAATCGGCGGTTAATTGCAGACTTCGAATCTCCCTAGTCTATTTCCAACTGTACACCTTCCACAAGGTATTTCCCAGATCAAGCACATAGCAGAATTATCCTGAAGACATGACGCCACGCTTTCCAAGCAATACAATCCCTGAACGACTGAACTCCAATAAGATAACGGCGAAAATCCTTAACACAACTAGCAGCAATTCAAAGTACTGTTCCGAGGTACCCCAAGACCCCAAACAACATGTAGCGCATTTAACCACTGTGTCTGTAGTTTCCCCGAAGATGACTTTCAATCCTTTCCCATGGTCTTGATTGTGGACGTTTGTTGACCCTGAAACACAAGAATGCAAAGCCGAATAAGGGTTAAGTATTTCGAGACTTTAAAAACTTTTATCGACTGCATCGATTTAATATCCTTCCCATTTTAAGGCAGCTCTGATCATATTAAACGCACAGGCACAGCAGACAGCGCATGCAACTGCAAGGGGGCGTACTTCCTTCACATTCTACACACGCAGAATATGTACTGAACGCGCAAGCGAACCCATGCACGCATACAGTTTAAGGATGCGCTTAAATCATATTATTTGATTGATCGTAACAGTAAACACCGATGTTTTCCTACAAGTCTATATATGCAGGCACACAAGTCCTCGACTTTGACGGGGAAATTATCCAGATACTTTCCCCCAACTTTAACATCTGATCTCTGCCACACCTGGTTTTTAAAATTAAAGGTAGGTGGAAAATGCCCCATTTCTATGAAATCAAATCGACTGATCCAGTGATCGTTTAGTAATACATACGGTTAATAAAAATAGGCAAGAATGCGTTTCACGAACAATTCAAATAATTATGATGTATATTAAAAATTTTATACAATTACAATCGTACAATTACTACTGTGTTGTAGTCACACTAAAATTCACGCAATCATGCACAATTGCAGTGCAAAATAACAAATTTCTCTCTAGGACGACAGCATTAATCCCACACCGTGCAGTCCACTTAAAACGAGTATAATCATTCAACGCAGTTAACATCGTGTAGCGTTACCATAAATATTTCCTGGGCAATGAATTTTAGAATAATGCTGCCAGTGTAGGATTCACTTGCTGACCTTTTTGAAGTCGTCAATAGGACAGCTTTTAAGTAATTTGCAACTCCAGCACACCCGAATGATTTAAAAAATATAAACACGCTCGCATAACGCACGTCACACTATACCACACTATACCACTGGTCCTCGCATCATTAAAGTACTTTACTTACCGCTTATAGAAATAAAAACACAAAACAAACAATAATATCTCTGAGCGATAAGCACTGCGTTGATGTAAAGTACGACGAATTGGGGAAATAGGTACCGGGATCTTTTTCTTTCTGTCCTAGAACGGAGTTGGAGCTTTGCAGCAGTATGATGTTTCGGGATACCGAATGCTCTGAGCTGCTCGAGATAAGCAGCTTCAGAGCGCGCAGTCCCGAGAAGAGGTGCGCGTCCATGAGCTACTGGCACAGGTGTCTGAAGCTATGGAGGTTGACAGCCGTTAACGTCATTGCTTTGGTAACATAAATACATACACGTTACTAATTTCTAACATAAATGTGACAATTCATCCAGTAATAACCAATTACACACAAAAAAGAAGAGCTTTGGTGTTGTTTCAAGAAGACATTTGAGATGCTGTATATAACAGATACAGTATTTGCATGTACCAGTATATTTTTAATAATTACTGCACATCAAAAAAAAAAAAAAAAAAAATGTAGCTATTTTATAGAATGTAAACCTTGCTTTAAAAAGAGTTGTCCTTAATGACATATTTAATGGAGTATTACTTTGGCATTTTGAAATCTGGCTTTCAAAATTAAGAGGATTCAGTAAAAGCCTGTCCTTTTTTGCTGCCCTACCGTTCTCTTTCTCTCTCTACCTGTGTGCTTCATAAGTGTTTTTTACGTATTTGTTCATTCATTCCTTTATGACATTTAGACAGCAAAAAAGTTTAATCACAAAATATTTTAAAAGGTTGGCTGGTTAATACAAGAAAAGATAAAAATGCTGAAGCCTTATGAGCCATGTTGATGCCATATCCTCAGTATCCTTTATGCTTCACTTTTATCTTTGGTCTGCCATTAATCATTATTTGTCATTTATTCAAACCATTTTCAAAAAAGTAAACCACTTTTTATTTATTAAAATTCTGCTTACCTTGTACATTATGTGCAATAGCGCTTTCTGTTAGATCACAAATTAATGCATAGACAAAGAATATTTGAGGTAAAAATTATATATTACAAACTATACAATATTTTTGTGTACATATGTAAAAAGTGGAAAAAACTTAAATAGCTATGTGGAGCATGGGCTGGTGGAGTAATTGAATATGGTTGTAACCTGTGTCATTGGTCTGGTTACAAGTGTCATAACTTGTCGTAACACCCATGTCCTTTTTTAATATCAGCTGAGATTCTTTCCAAGCAGGTGTGCTTGATCAATCCATGACACCCAAACAAACACTTCATAATACTTCAGATCTAATGGGCATTTTCACAACAAAATTTCAAGAAATAGCAACACCTTCACAATGTCAAGCATTTTCAGTCCAAATGGCATTTTTATATCATGGTGTTTTCATAAAATGACAGTTTAACAAATTGTGGGCATATAACACATGTAGCCATTACAGAACCTGCACATATTCTGTATAGCAAGCATTGGTTAATGTAAATGTCCAGTTTAGACCATTAAAATGCTAAATGCAACAAACCAGATCTACCGAAGATGCTTTTTATTTGTTGTTTTCCAGAACTATGTTTGAAGGAGAACATTGGATGCCTGTATTTGACAGGTGTCAGTGGGAGTATTCACGGCATTAGTTTGTTTCTCGGGTTTGTATTTAAAATAATCCGTGGTTCGTACATACAGAAATTGTCAAATGTACCAAGTGACAAAAGATAACTTTTAAATGTTTTCTTCTTTACCCCATTGAAACACACACTGTTCACAAGCCCTTTGCAAAGTTAAGCCATAAAAAAGCTGAAAAAGGTGGATGATAGACAGAGGAAAACATCTGAGGGGTAATTTTTCAAAGACACACTCTGAATCTTTCCTCTTATATTCAGTCTGAGTTTAGATTGCATTACAATTCCAGAATCTCCTTGGTACCCTGCCCTCTATTATAAAATTGAAATGAATTGTAATGTAAAAGGTTCTTTAAACACTCCTTACATTTCCAGGCATTTTTTCGTTCTGTGTATGTATACTGTTATCATCTCGTATATATATATTTTGCTAATCTGCATTATAAACAGCACCACGCAAAAGTTTTACTCACTTTCTGGAGCCCAGATTTACTTTACAATCCATAGTTTTATACTTTATATATGTTTCTCTAAATAACCCAGATTGTGTAGGTGTGGTGACTGAGTGGCAAGGCAGTGGGCTCCTAAACAGGATGTTACAGGTTCAAAAGCGCATCCATGCTTTCTGCCTGGCGATGGGTTGGTGTCCTGTCCGGGCTGTAATCTGCCTGGCTGGGCCTCCAGGCCATTTATGAAGCTCCAATGGATAAATGGTTACAAATTTGTATATATATATACACACACATATTTATATTCCAAAATGAAAACACCTCAACAAATACACCAAACAAAAAATACTGATCATAAATCTTGAACTCCTACATCTAAATTTTCTCATTAAAATATTTTTGAAAAATAATAAAATTGACTGCTATTTCTCAAACATCTAAGCTCTGTGTTTCTGGATCATATCGATGTGTCATTTTGTAAACTCTAGATGGTTCCTTTCCATAGATGCAGGTTGCAGGTTCCATTGTACCTGGAAACAGGAATGAAAGGGGCAAGAAATACAGCAACCTAACATAACCAGGAAGAAACAAAGAGCAAAGTGAAGAACATAACAGAAAACCAGACTTAAATAGAAACAACCAAAGACAGTGACATAGACAAATCAACATAATCAAATTAGTGGGCTGTACATAAAATAACATAATGACTTTGCTGCCTCAGGCATCAACCATAACACAAGGCAGTAAGTTCCCAGTTTTGCTGATTTTGAGATAACCTTTAGTTGGCTGGTGTTGTTTGTTTTTTGATCATTATTGCCAGTTTGTTGTTGGTTTTGGCTGCGGTTGTTATTGATGTTTTCCTAATTCTTATTTTTTCTTTTTAATTTTCTTAAAAATTATTGGACTATTGCAAGTCACTCCTGGCTGGCCTCTCTCTGCTGTGTCCATCCATCCATCCATCCATCCATCCATCTTCTGCCACTTATCCAGAGCCGGGTCGTGGGAGCAGCAGTCTAAGAAAAGATGCCCAGACATCCCTCTTCCCAGACTTCTCCTCCAGCTCTTCCGGGGAACGCCGAGGTGTTCCCAGGCCAGTCAGGAGACATAGTCCCTCCAACGTGTCCTGGGTCTTCCCTGGGGTCTCCTCCCAGTAGGAAATGTCCAGAAGAACCCCCCAGGGAGGTGTCCCGGAAGCATCCAAAACACCCTCTGCTATGTATCCTCTCCAAAGGATCCAGAATGCAACGGCCCGTCTCGTCTTCAATGTTCTCAAACAGATGCACGTCACTCCCCTGCTCGTCTTGCTTCATTGGCTTCCGGTCCAGGCACACATCAAATACAAGATCCTGATGCTTATTTTCAAGTCCATCAATTGGTCTGCTCCAGGTTACCTCCGGTCCCGTTTCAAGAACTATGTCCTCTCCCGTTCTCTGCGGTCTGCAAATGGGAATAGACTGGTTGCACCTAGGCTGTTCTCATCACTGTCACCTATATGGTGAAATGAGCTTACTCTTACTTTGAGGACTTCATCGCCCTTGTCTAAATTCCGAAATCAACTGAGGATACATCTCTTCAGGGAGCACCCCAGAACTTAAAACCTCACCTTTATCGTCTATGCTTCCTTTTACTCCATTGTTGCAAGGCTGCTTGTTTGTACATTTTTCTATTTTATACATTTTATATGTTTATGCTTTCCCTTTACTTGTATGACTTGTGTGACAATTGCTTGACTTAATCGTGTGCACTTTGATGGTAGGACAGCACTTACTGTTAGTTACATTCTCTGATACAGTTTGACCTCGTTCGGGACATGCACGTGTACTATTATTCATTGTAAGTCACTTTGGACAAAGGGGTCTGCTAGATGAAAAAAATATAAAATGTAAATATAAAGATTGGTGTTATAATTTGAACTACAGACAGTCTTTTTCTTTGTATCTTAACTTGTGTCTATGGTGTCAATATTTAAATCCTCTCATGGATCCTCACCTGGTAATTACTGACAAAATATTAAGTAGGTAGCAAGAAAATTGTCATAGAGGCAATGAAATGAAGACATTTGTGCAAATGAGTGTTGTAACACACATTTAAGTTTTCACTGAAACAGAATGCTGACTAAATTCCCCTCATTTTGGTTGACCATTTCACTTAAATGTATAACAATAACAATTCAGATTTTGTATAAAAATCAGTTGTATTGTATTACAAAATAGAAAGTTTCAGTAGATGTGTAGGTATTGTAGGATTCAGATTTATTGTCATGCATAGCAGATTTACAGTCAGCTCTCCATTTTTGCAAACTTGACATTCACGGTTTTGGTTATTCGCAAGTTAGCTGTGAACAATTAAATGGGAAAATTACTTGGAGCTTGCTGAGAAACCACAGAAACTTGCTGACAATGCATAATCCAAAAATATACAAACAATACTGAAAACTATTTGTATCACATATAATTATTTAATGTTTAGATATTCGTTTTATTTATAATATGCTAGTGTAAATGCATGCAATGTCTTTAATGTTAAAAGCATCTCTGTCTTGGCAACCAGTTCCACTTGCGTATTAGCTGTCTTTGTGACCATGGAAATCTCACATTTGTTGTAAGTAACTTTTAAATGTTAATTTAGAATTTTTAATGCGTCCAAAATGTAGTGCTCTTAGTGCTTCAGAAAGTGTTCCTAAGAGGATGAAGACTGAAATGACCCCGACACGAAAGGTTTAATTGTTAGATGTGCTTAATAGCAGAAATTCTGTGAGTGCAGTACAGTACTAATTGTTTGATAATAAATGAGCTTTTATGTTATCGGTCAGGCTAGAAGACTATTATAGGTTGAAGTTGGGGGTGGGGAATATTATTCATCAATTTTCAAATTTGTAGAGATCTTCTGGCCCTGACCCTCACAAATGTGAAGGGATGACTATATGAAGTTCAAGGCATGTACTCAGACTGGTACTGTATATATTAAACATTGCTATAAATACCCCGTCCATCCACCTCCACTAAGTCCTGCTGTGCCATGAGATTATGTTCATGAATATTGTGAACAGAATCAGTGACAAAGGTAAGTCCTGAAGGAGTCAAACAGGAACAAGTGTGACCTGGTGTTCTTGATATGGACCAGACTCTTGCATCTGTTATATGGTGACCTAGCACCTCGTAATAATGGTCCCAGCATCCCATATTCCCAAAGCACTCTCAAAATGAGTACACAGTCATTTGTCTTTTCCAAGTCCATGAAACACATGTAGACTAGTTCAGCAAAGGGTAAAGAGATGGGCCTTTGTTCCATGGCCGAATCCATATTGCTCCTCCTGAAACCAAGATTTGAGTAGAGTACAAACCCTCCTCTCCAGTATTTTGGCATAAACTTTCCCAGGGAGGCTGAGGAATGATCCCCTAAAGTTGGACTCTCTAGTCTTCCTTCTTGAAGGCTACAACCCAAGTCTGCCAAACCAGAGGCACTGTCACTGACCTCCACACACTGTTGAAAAGGCTTGTCTGCCAAGACAACCCAACAACATCAAGACCTTCAGGAACTCAGGGTGACTCTCATCAACCTCAGGAGCCCTGTCACTAAGGAGTTGTTTAACTACAAGGACAAGTCCTCTTCTGAGACCTCCAAGTCTACTTCCTCAATGGAAGACATTAGTAGGATTCAGGAGGTCCTCAAAGTACTACTTACATATTCTGATTCTGTCCCCAGTTAAGGTCAACAGTTCTTTATCCTCACTGTAAACAGCATGTATAAGGCCCTGCTTCCTCCTTCTGAGCCTCATGATGGTTTTAATGTAGTTTCTTTGAGGCCAAATGAAACTCATTTCCCATTAGATTCACTGAACTCCTTGACACAGAAATCCAGTAACAAAATACATTGGTTAAGATTGGGTGGACCGTTCTTCCCAATCATTTTCCTCTAGGCTTCAGTGTTGTTATCAACATGAGTGTTAAAGTATATAGTGTCCTTCAAGGGATCCTTTCAGCACCCCACCAAAGGACTGCAAGATGGCAGAATACTCTGAACTGACGTTCAATGCACAAGTACAAACATCAATTACAGCATCCCTCAACACTAATCCAAAGAGAGTTGACCCCTTTTGTAAACTCCAACAAACCAGTGCAAACCAAACTAGGGGGGGCAAGTATGCTCACTCCTGGTCTGCAGGTCTCACCCAAGGCGACTCCAGAGTGGAATAGAGTCCAGCTACTCTCCAGAGTCCATGCTGTGCGTTGAAGTCAGCCTGACTACTTTATATCTAAACTCTATCTCTCCTCCTCTCACAATAGCTCCAGCTCATTTACCACCAGAGAAGGCATGTTCCTTGTTTTTAAAGCCAGTTTCAGTAGCTGGAATTCTGTCTGCTAAGTCCTCTGCTTTCGACATATCTGATCATAATCAATAAATTTTCAGATAATTCAACAGAAAAGCATTTAGTAAGCATTACATTATTCTTATCATCGTTGGAGCAAAAATTAACACCATATGAATTATTACAACACAAAACATAATTCTATTTGCTGCTTCGGTGGTAGTCTTGTGGCTCAATGGGTAGTGAATCAGGCTAAAAAAAAGATGTCTCCTGGTCCTTGGTACAAATCCCAATCTTGCCAGGTGTGTCAGTGAGCAAAACACTCACCGCTAGCTCCCTGGGTGCCATGTGGCTGCGCAAGGCTAATGCTAATACCTGTTGATTACTCAAGAATATGTTATGTTTTTTTGCATTTTTGTACATTGCTCAGTGCTAGCTACCCAAGGCATTAGCACTGTATCAGTGGCTAACTATACCATTGCATCTTCATGAGCTGTCACTACACCTCCAGCCTAAAACCTAAGGGTTACCCCTCAGTTCACTGCTCAGTCTCATAGAATTATTAAATATGGCCTTTATTGTATTTTATATTATTTTTCACCACTTTTACATTAAGGTAGATGTTTAATGCCAGATGATTTAATATCATTTCCCTTTATGATTTATAAAATAACGTTAACATACCTGCATTTTATTTTTATCACCTCCTCCTCTGTTATTTTTTATTTTTTATTTTTTTTCCACAGGCAACCACAGATCACTACAGTTCTGGCACTCATTTTTTGTGCTGTCTTAATTTGTGTACGGTTTTACATTCCTCAAAAGTACTACTAAAATATACACTACTATATTTTTAATTTTAAAAGAGAAGAAAGAAACCAGAAACACTCAGCTGCTTTTCTTCATTTACATACTAAATGATCAACAAACAAGATCGTTTACAGGTAAAAGTGATACTGATAACAGTATTTAATCTTAAAAATTTGTTTACGCAAACGTAACGAAGATTAACTCTAGAAAAAAGGCTAGTCTAAAAGCACAAAATGGTAAAATGAAACAGTTGTGATACCCTTATTCTTTCTACAGTTTTAATTAAACTTATTCTATTTACATAAAATTGCTTGAATTACAATTAAGAACTTAAATTTAAACCCTAAATTTGTATTTGTATAATTGCAGTAAAGCTTATGAATGTTAAAGTATGTGAGTATTTGCCTATTATAAAATATATTTTATGTGTTTGGTTTATTCTTGGATAACATACCTTTTCCTCCCCAAACCACAACAATGAAATAAAGGTATGGAGTATCATAGATTTTTGGGAACATTTTCTTCAATAACTGTGATCTTCAAATTGCTATTGCTGTTTGAAAACAGGATTATTTTTTTTTCTTTTGTCCCAGGGGATTTTGTAGTACTCTTCAGAATGTCTAGCTCCGCTACAACATTTTAGCTAAGGTCAACACAGTATACAGAGCATGCATTACAAATTTAAGTCATTTTCAAGATTTGTCATTATTCTCCAAAGAAAAGGACTGCAAGAACAAACAAGTTAATTTGGAGGAAGTTAACTGTCCCTGCAAATAGTTTGATTTTGTGACAAGCTGCAGCTCACTGCATCTTTAAATTATGAGATAACTTTGACCAAACCATTTTATAAACTGTCTGACACCACACAGAGTCCTGGAGTACATTCTTGTGGCTGCCCGGAATATAATAACCTGACCTTAGTTTACCTCAGGTACACAATCTGAGTCTGACATTATCGCAAACAACTGAATCATTCAGAACATCAAAGAGCTTTTTATCTGCCTCAGTCATTACTACCCAAGCTCAATAGCAGAGTTATCAAAAGCTTAACGGCTCAAATGGCAAACACTTCACTGTCAGAGCGAGGAAAATGTGGTACAAAATAACCTGAATTCATGTTGCAGACTACCACAGTGCAATGTCATCAGAAGGGTCACTTATAATAGATTGCCTTTCCACACACACGATGGGCACAGGTGTATGCATCCCCTGTGTCATCTGGCTCCAGAGAGTGACAAAGCTCAATTTTCTCTGAATTTGCTTGCATCAACAGGAAGACCAAGGATGTATCTGACCACCCTGTCACCTCAGACTGCTGATCCAAAACAGTTCTACAAGGTGCACAAAAGTTCAAATCCAGTACTGAGTTTCCTCTATAAAGCAGGACATCCCAACAGTCTGGAGCTTGACCATGTCTCCTCAGGGTGAGGGGCTGAGTGTCACAGCTAGCTTGTCCCTCATGTATGAGCTCTTCATCAAAATCCATCCATCCATTCAAGGTACTCCCTTATCCAAATCAGGGTCGCAGGAAGCCTGGAGCCCAGCCCAGGAAGCACAGGGCAGGGGACACCCTGGGTGGGGTGCCAACCCACCGCAGAGCGCGCACACACACACACACACTATGGGCAATTTTTTCAAATGCCAATCATCCTAAATGGCACGTTTTGGACCATAAAAGGAAACAGGAGAACACCCACCAAGCAGGGGGAGAGCATGCAAGCTGCATGCACACAAAGACAGGGTGAGAGTCAAGCCGCAGACCCAGAGGTGCGAGGTGACGGCTCTAACCACCACGCCGCCATGCTGCTGCTTTGTCAGAATGTTTGTTTTTAAAACCACACTTCTGCTTTTCTATCATGACAATGAGTGCTGTAAATGGTTTCTTTTCTCTTAAACATATTAAGGTTACACAGTGCCGACTGCTTTTCAAGTGGATGTGTTTAGTACATGAAAATAGTACATTTAGCAAAACCTGCAGAATCTAAAAAAAATACTTCTGCTTTTAAAATACTTGCACAGTACTATATTTAAAATAATTAAATTAGTTACTAGTTACATAAGGTAATCCATTATAATGACATTTTTTTTTCCTGTAAAGTCTGACATATAAATATGTTTATTAAAATGCAGTAATTTTATTATCAATTTATTTATTTATCTATGATGTTTACATGAATATCTGCACAATTACACTTGTGAAAGTTTAAATACCTCTCTAAATTCTAATTCTTGTTAGAAGTGTTTTTTTGGAATGTTGCTTTAATCTGACCCATTTGTGAATTCTGCACCAGGGAATCAAGTGCTCAGCTACAGATCGGACTGTATCGTTACTAACACATATTGAATATTAACATCATTTTAGTGAATTTCCATTTTAACTAAGTAAATTCTTTTTTTGCTTGGCATAATACTTGACCTAGTAATTGCACAAAAATGTATAATATATCTGATTTAACAGACATCAAATACGTTCCTCTGTTTTTTTTTACATAGCAAGTTGTAACATCTTCGTGTAACATCTTCATGTAAATTCATATTATTTGCAGACAAAATGGCATTTTAATGTGAAATTATTTTTTTAATGTCCATTGACCAGTCAAGCCTACAAATTTTCCCATGTCCTTTGTCTAAAGTGAAAGGCTCCTTGCCTACATAGAGATATACAATCAGAATCCAGAAGTGCAAAAGTCAGAATTATCAAAAACATCGTACAATCAACAAAACATAAACTGTAATCCAACTGAAAAAGAGAAAAAAAAGGAACAAATATAAAGAAAAAAAAAAAAAGTCAGACAAAGCTGCCTGCTTCCTTCTTGGCTGGATGCTGTAGGATCTCTCTCTGGGCTAGAGGCCAAGGAGTGCATTTGTTTCTTTCATCATGGAGTTCTTATACTGCTTACAGTAGATTCATGCTGTCACATGACATGGTGGTGTTACTCAGTTTCTCCTTTGACCTTTTTCCCTTTTTTGGAATCAAAGTGAGAACAGGTACGTGTCTAATGCTACATGTCTAGTTCTTACATATTGAATACTGCATGTATGAAACTTGCACTGCAATGTATTATCTAAATGAACAAATACTCAAAGGGGTGACAATATCAGGACCTGTGGGAACCAATTATGCCATGGATCTCACCACATGAGGGCACCCATCTTCTTACAGTAAGTACAAGAGAGTATGACAGACCTTTCATGTCTATTTACCATGTGTCGAAGGGCTGATTTATTAAGATAGGCACCAAAAGGCAACAGGTTTGGAGGAGCGATTATGCAGTGAGGAATGGATGCAGCATTAACAAGGTAAGGTCTTTATGTAAATTACAGGCTCCAAATTGCTAAATCAACATAATGAGCAATCTGTTAATCTCTTTCCTTTGCATGTGGTGGTTGAATGATCGTGGACAATCCCGCAACCACCTTGATCTCCCTGGCATATCCTCTTCGACCTTCTTCTCAGTCAGTGTTCCATAACAACAAGTAGAACAGTGGAAGCAGTTTCACAACCTGCTCTGCTCCGAGGACTGCTTGCAAAGAAACATTTTTTAAATACAATATTACTCTGTAGAACCCACAAGATTATCTGGAGATTCTAAATGTTTTTGTTTATGTGTACATTGTTCTCAAGGTTTCACTTCTCAGACAGTTTCCTGACCTTCCACCATACAAAGTCATCTGTTTTTCTGTTATGTAAGTGCAACATTGGGTATTAGGGGTACCAAAGTAAGCATTGAACGAAATTGCAAAGTGCTGTGACTCATCAAAGTTCATGTTACACATATGTCACATGAGTTTCCACAGTGTTAAATGCACCAGCAATATTCACATAATGTTATGTGTTTCTGTGGTTTTTTTTTTTTTTAGATTGACTAGTAAAAATTAAATTATCAATGAAAATGATAACTGTGTAGTGGATAAGACAATGCATTTTCATTCATGTTCCAAATACTTGCTCTGGATTGGGCCACAGGGGGCCTGAAGCTTTCCCCAGGCAGTACACACAGAAAGGCAGGGTACATCCTGGTCAGGACCCACAACTAAAGATTCATACCCTCCAGATTGCTGGACTGCACCAGTAGTAAAACCCTGCTGTCACAGAGAGAACAGGCAAACTCCACACCTACAGTGTCCACAGGCAGATTTACACCTGCCTCTCCGGAAGTGTGAGGTACCAGGCTTACCTGCTAAGATAGAACAGGTGACAAATACAATATGCATGTAATAAATACTCCCATTTAAGTTTGTATATTTCACATTGCTGGACTTCTAACTGCAGTTAATTAATCATGATTTATATCATCCTTTTCAGTCGTGTTAATGTATAACCAATGGTACCAAGAAATATCAATGACAGTGGTGTCAGTCAATATATAAGAGCCATGTTTCACCTTGGATATGTTCTGGTGGACATGATGATACCTGGTGATTTGCCTTATTTTGGCTTGTAGCACCTAGGAAAAAAAGGACAAAAAGAAAAACAGAAAAAAGTATATTGTTCAATAGCTCTTACCATAATATGCAGGATAGACCTGTTTCCAAATGTATCAATAAGCAAAGGTATTACAGTAGCATGGAATGGCATGATTCTACTCACTCATCTCTCATCCCAGGTTCATCATTCAAGGTTACCCATCAATGCAGTATCTCTCAATTATAAGCTTATTGCCTGCATTATGGACTCGTGACATTGTGTCTAAATTTCCTCCAAAGTACGTTGTGCACATTTCAAGAGACACAAAGTGTACAAGTATTCTGTCTGCTTGGCTTCAGTAGCATGTTTTCTTGTAAATGGCACAAATGTCAATCTG
The DNA here is from genome assembly GCA_025773905.1 of Chitala chitala. Classification (NCBI taxonomy): domain Eukaryota; kingdom Metazoa; phylum Chordata; class Actinopteri; order Osteoglossiformes; family Notopteridae; genus Chitala; species Chitala chitala. Next base: position 4,543,895 of record JABJVR010000077.1, read on the forward strand.
TAATATATGTATATAAAAGCAAGTGATTTCTTACAATAGTAAATCCAGTTGGGGGGCATGGGGACTCAGTGGTTAGCACTGTTGTTTTGCACCTCCAGAGTTGGGGGTTCAGCTGTCCCTTCTATGTGTATCTCCCAATGCTTTGTTTTTTCTAGTCTCTCTGGTTTTCTCCTATAGTCCAAAGATTTACATTGTGGACTAATTGATGTTTCCCAGTTGTGCAGTGTGTGAGTGTATGTTATTGTGCCATGCAATGAGTTTGCACTCCATTCAGGTTGTCCCCTGCTTTGCACCCCAAACATCCTGGGTAGGTTCTTGGCCCCCTGCTACCCTGTGTTTGTACAGATATTTGTTAATTTGTTTTAAATGATTATATAATGTATAGCAGCTCTTCAAATTTTGTGAATCATTTGCATGTGATGAGAAATTTCCATCTCACTGAAGACCAATTAAAACATGTATTTTAATGGTGCTACTAAGCTAATAAACATCTTTTCCCAGACATTATGCTTTGTGCATTTCTCCAGTCTTTTCAAGTCAGAGCTGGAGTTGAAACTGCCTTCCCCACATATTAAAATGCTTCTACAATTAGTGTACCTTTACTGTGCTTGCAACTCACCTTGATAAATCACAGTTCTGCTTCTCATGCATATAATTATGTACTTCTCTCCCAAGATTTTGTGGTTTCCCTTGGTAATTACTCAGCTTCACACTCATAAATCAAAACAAAACCCATACCAGTCCCCTATTGCACACTCCAATGCATTTGATTGCACCCTTCTAAATCTGACACTGGGTGTCAAAATTTTCTAACTTTTTGTACAGAGGAATAAAGCCACTCAGCCCCTTCTCACTTGCCAGAGCTAATCCATGACAGCTCTGCTAGCAGTTGGGTTAAATGCTGATGAACAACTCGACGCGATCCCGGCGGCTTAGTGCAGACACACCACAGACGGGCAGCACACCTAATCGAATGTGCACGAGTGAAGCACGGACCGTGAGGTTTGGCCATCATAACACAGCAGCGCTATCACATCACCCCGCAAGGTCATGAGAGGTGGACGGCCCACATGTTTCTCTTTCTGGGTTCATCGACTGCGCAGCTGGGCTAGTCGGGTTCAGTGGCTCTGCACCTGGCCGCGCAGCCAGGCAAAACGATGCTGATGATCGATTGCAAGTCCACCTCAATTTGCGTGTCAGATCTGGACCCTGGACACATGACAGGAACCAGCACACGCTTCTAGCCCAGAGAAACCAAGCAAGTAGGACCTTATGTGTAACACAAGCAGGTCTAATGTCGCTTGTTTCATAACGCAGTTTTTACTTCACACGAATCCCTCATTACATTTTAAAATCTGATAGGCGTGCCTGTATCAATGGTGTTGAATCAATGGTCTTTAAGTTCAGGTGCTGAAAGTATGTAGATGAAAGACACTAATTACAATCACATCGGCGTGGAAATGAATGACTGGCTTGCTAATGGAAAAATCAAAACACATTAGGCACTGGACAGTGAAACGGTTTGATTCTTAAATTACTCTACCTTTGCAGAAAGAGATAAAAACCGACATCAGTGCATGAATACAAAGAAAATAATGTGGTGTGTTTACAGTTGTTATTTTTTGTGAAAGGATGGTATTTTTTACAATATATTTGGGAGATTTCATCGGAATATTTATTCAATGGATCATAGTAAAGAAAAATGCTTAGTCACTCATATATTTAGTGAAAAGCTTTAAATGCCCGACCGAGAGTGAGAAGTGAATGATGATATAAATGCCAGGTCAGGAATGCACAGAAGTGACACTGCAGTATGGCACCTGCCTGGGGTCTTGTTGGCACATAGGGCCCTATATATATTACTGTCTCTGATCGACATTTAGCATTCCCTCTAACATTGAGAGTGTGAGAGCCCCACCTTAATGCCATCATCCACTCCTTTTGCCCTTGATCAGCCCTTGCCCACCCCCTCCCTATTCTTACACTATTGTAAGTAAGGCAGGGTGCCTCTGTAAAACAGCACATCAATAATGCACTGGCCTAAGACCGTCTGAGTGCGAGAGGCCTGCCGGCATTCTCAGACAGTGTGGTGCACCTACCAGATGCTGTCTGTTACATGGGAAGTCTGCTGGAGAAAAAAAGAAAAGCACACCATTGACCTGCCGGTGCAGTGCGGCCAAAATTGATCTCACGCTCCCATGATGGAGCACCAGAATTGGACATTATGGGTAATATTAAGGCAGGAATAGTAAGAAAGCATATTTAAAAACGGAGAAAAAAATGCCGTAATTGGACTTCATTTAACCAGAACGTCCACACAAGCAATGCTATGATAATGCAGAGCCTGACTAAGTAAGACCACCTGCAGTGTGCAGGTCTGACATTGTCAATGGCCACAGCTGCACTGCAAATTAATCCTTGCAGTCATAGTAGCAAAAGAGTATGTTTAGTGCACGTCTGGTGCAACTGATCAGAGTTTATGCATGGTTCAGCAACTCTGCCACACTGATTCAGCCACATACAGCATACGTTATCCATGACTTTCTGCTGTCCAGTGAGGTCTGCCTGTTTTTGGTAGCATAGAGCAGGCTGTTTCTGCAGTGCTTTCCCACAGACCTTTAAGAAAGCACAGTAGACATAAGCGTACAGATGACCTTGTGCAGAACAGGTACTATGCATGCAAGAGACAAGCATGCGACACTGATTCAGGCACAACCTTAAATATTATATATTATTCAAGCCGCTGACCTCTGCTTGATTGGTAAACTTTAATTATAGTGTTTAACATACAAATTGCAGCACTTTCTAAAGGTTTCATGGGATTTAATAGCTGGGACTATGTACAGCTGCATCTCCGCCTCACATTAATAAGTCATGGCCGAGCGTGCTCTCATTGCAATGTTCCATCACAATAAGTAACGCACGAGTAGCTCGTGGAGAGGCTACAACTCAGCACACATACGGTTCGGCCAGTCTGCTGGGGCATCCTTGAGCCGAGTTGCAATAACCCGGCAGATTGCTTCCACGCATGGACAGAAAGCCGAGCCAAACCCAAGAGTCACAATTTTGTTTTAGAGCACTTCCATAACATGCTTGATGCGAACCCAAAGTTCCTCCATTGGCCGTGGCCGACGCTCGTCCTGAGAAGCAGTAATGTCACAATGAGCGCATCTTAGTTAAATCATCGAGATGCTGTCAAATTTAGCGAGAGCATGAGTAGCATGCCCATTGGTGAATCTTTTTAGTATTGTTTAGTATTTAGTATTGTTTAGTATTAGTCATTATGCTTGTGAATGTGTATATGTTGTTGTGTTGTCTGTTGTGGACTGTTAGACTATCAAACAGAATTGCCCATCTGGGATAAATAAAGTTTTCCGAATCTGAATCGTATCAGTTTCGCTGCGGCACTCGGAAAGATAAAAGGCAGCATGTCTCCATCAGCCACAGTCATTCTAAAACAAAAAAGAAACAATTTCAAGTTTCTTTTATTTACCTGATGATGTTTGTGACAGAATTTTTGAGTTATACATTTCGTGGCATCGAACCCACATCTGTGATTTCTGTATGTGTTATTCTGGAGATAAGACAAAGTAAAAAAATTAATAAATAAAAAATAAATAAATAAATAACATAAAAAAGGTGAAAAGGTTAATGAGGGTGCGTGTTTCATCATTGTGTATTCAGTATAAATATGAGAATATGATTTTGTATTTGTTGCCTGTTGGCCTGTAATCGCTGTGCCTACCTCTGCAATATCATACATCAGCGTTTAAATGCATGAATTTAAGGAATGTAGGACTGAAAAAACTATAATTACAATAATATTGGTAGGTGATGCTATTATTCTTCACTAAAAGTAAGTCTCATTGCAGAATGCTGAAACATATTTCAACATGTAAGCAATTTGGCTTGCACTATACAGTGTGCATTATAAAGACGTACTCGGTGTTAATACAGGTTCAAACAGGGTTAGGGGAATAAACACACATACATATTTTTGGTTGTTCCTGTTGAGCCTGCCCTGCAATTTCATGTTATTTCAGTGTTCATATTTTCAAACCAACTTCATAGTTTAAACATTTTAAGCTGTTCATACTTACCTGAAGAATAAACCACGTTAGACACTGACGTGTGTTCCCTTGTGCTTCTTCTGAATTTAAACGAACACTATGGTTTTATTATTCCTAACTGCATTTATAATGAGCTCTTTTCACTTTAAAACCAGGGTTGTTTATCCAAGTTACTGCACCTACAAGCCTGGAGCCTATCCCAGCAAACACACAGTTTCAAACAGGTTGGCACTACTGGGTGAGGTTCTCGTACAATCCTGGGCACTTGTTCACAAACTCCGACGTGGCAGGAGACTCACATTTCATTCAAAGCACATGTCATAGGGTTGTGGGAGGAACACATATATATATATATATATATATATGCAAAGGAACATGGAGAACATGCAAATCCTACTGGTAGACAGCTGGGGCTGTAAGAGAATCCATAATTCTGGTGCATGATGAAAATGCATTATAATTTAAGGTAGGCTAGGATATTACAGTACTGTGGGGCTGGATTTACTAATACCATTTTAGCAAACAGTGTGAACAAAAGCTATTCTCAGTACAGTAGGATACATTAGTGTACTTACACAGACACATTAACAAAGAACATCCATCCATTCCCTATACTGCTTGTCCAATTCAGAGTCACGGGAAGCCTGGAGCCCATTCCAGGAGGCACAGGAAACAGAGCAGGGGACACCCTGGGTGGAGCGCTGACCCACCACAGGGCACACACGTCGGGAAATTTGGAGACACCAATCCACCTAACATGCACATCTTTAGACTGTGAGAGGAAACTGGAGAACCCAGAGAAAACCCACTAAGCACCAGGAAAGCATGCAAACTCCACGCACACAGAGTCAAGGCGGGAATCGACCCCCAGGCCTGGAGGTGCGAGGTGACGGTGCTAACCAATCTAAGTGAATGCATGCATTGCTGCTTCAATAGAGTATTGTTTTCTGTGTACAACTGAATAAATACAAAATGTTTATATTCAATCAGCTGAACACAACCTTTGGGGATTGGTGTTCACTATGTTTTCACTAGATTGTATTAGGTCATGAACATACAATATTTTAAAAAGATATCAACTGCTTTATCTCCTGTTTTCATAGTTTTTTCTTCGACTGTGTTACTAGTACCGTGTAAGATGATGGCAGCTACAAAATAAAAATGTGCACAAACAGCCTCAGAATTGTCCTGACAGTGATTGTGAAGGACCATGGACACTGTTTCTTGAGCAAACTACTTAAAACAGAATTGCCTCAGTAAATATCTGTTTCTGTGAATGGCTACAGTGTAAAATCGGCCGCTCTGTAAGTTGCCCTGAATAATAGTGCCTGCTTAGCAACTAAGTAATGAAACACATTGTATTCTTTCTACATGGCTGACTTTGCAGCAGAGGGACGTAGCAATTTATCAGTTTGGAGGCCAAATGTGTCATTGTACAAATAAAATATCTGTCAAATGTACCCTCTATCTAATAATTAACAAATGGCACCCAGGTTAAAAGTAGTCTTTATCGCTAATGCTTATCAAATAATCAGTGGTAATGTAACTTGTTTCATCAACACTAATGGTTCATTAGTTTTATGTAGATAGATTTTGGTTTGTCATAATTGAACAGAAAGCCTGTGCTTTTGCAATTATGCTCTGGTAGGCTTTGACGCATTCTGCGACTATTTATGGAAGTGTAGCTCTATGGCTTAACCATTACACGAATTAAGACTTGCTCATTGATTTGTGCCTGGGAGCTGGCTCCAGCTCTTACCGGATTTCACTGTAATTATCAAAGAAAAGGGTTAGTTAGGGCAAAAAATACAAACGCTGGGCACACGTCTCTAACAGGTACTTTTTTTTATAAATCTCACAAATCCCATTAGCTATAGTCAACATTCTAACAGAATTACCATTAAAAACCAGCATGCTTTAACTCACTGACACAACTTGAGGGCACAGTATTTCCATAATTGAGGTGAACGTTACACTGGTATTACAAAATATTGCCGAATAAATCTGTGGCTCATCAAGTGAGGAGCATATATGTAACTAATATGGGGAACATATTTTAAATAAATAAATTAAGTTAAATCAACAGTCAGTCAAACTGGATTAAAATGAGCAGTTAAACATAACTCAGAAATTCTGTCACGAACATGTCTGATTATACATGACTGTAGTCAGGAAATCAAAGGTTCGTGCAGTTACATTTTTACAACACCTTACTCAGCCTTAAGGTGGGTAGAACAAAATTTTGTGACATGAGGGACTACAATATGACAGTGACAGGTTTTTTTTTTCTGAACTTTCTATGATCTTGTTTACTCAACAAAGAACCAGAACAGGCAGACAAAATGCCAACCAATCAGGAAGGTAATTCATGGGGAAATGACATCATGTGGAATTTCATACCATATCACCCTATCCCTTCTGTCATAGTACACTTCATTCAGAATTAACAGACCCTCAGCAATTACTGAAAGCCAGTTAAAGATAAGATCAGTAAGATATTAACACGGATAAAATAATGAAAATAAGTTCAGGATGAGGATTTTTGTTTACGATATCCTTCACTGTTATATTTCAACTTTTTTCGTGAAAATCTCCCAAATAAATAAAAAAAAGGTAAGGTGAGTTTAAAGTTGGCGCTGATCAAATCAGGCTCATCTGCAGCAGACGGCTCATGTAAAATAAATGGACGCCAGGTGCAACGCGCCTCTGTGTCTCCGAGTTCAGTTTATCCATGTTTGCTGGCCAACAATCATTTTAGTGGGTTTGTGTTGCGATGTCTTACATCAGGGACAAAAATGAATGGTCCCAGTTGACAAGCATTTAAGGTTCCTTTTCAGATGAGCTGCTCACATTGTGTAGACAGCACCATTTTTCCCTAAAGGAAATTGCTTAGGCATCATGGTGCTTTGACACTGGCTTAATGCAAGAGGCTGTTGTAACACCGCCCCCACACTATTGGTTCTATGAGGACAGTTCACAAAAGATATGACACACAGTTTCCTGCATTGTGTTCCCAGGGTGGCACGTGCTTTTTTACGTTGGCATGTGTTATACTGTACCTGAGTTCTTAATGTACTTTCTCCACCTGCAAATTGATTAGAAAGGCTTGAACAGGGATGAAAGAATAGAAGAATGGAAGTTTAATCCCTTCTAATGGCTTTGCATAAAATTGCTTGAAACGTCAGGGGCAGATTAGGAACATTGGTGACATCGACCGATTTCCTGTTTGTGAGTCAGGCTGGCATTAGACCTGGAGTGCTTACCTTCCTGTCATACATTTTTGTGAAATTAAATACGGGTGGTAGACTTGCTTTTAAACATGTAAGATATATTTTCGATGTTAATGTGATAGTAGAGTATAACAATGCATATACAAATCTGAACAAACATTAGCAGTGCTGACAAGGTTCTAAAATGTTTACAACTTATGTCTTTTTAATAAACACTTATTTTTTCAATCTGTTTCAGAGCATAGGTATTGGTTATGTTTTGACTGTTTATCTGTTTATATATAGCAAGTATATCTTAGTTCACCTAAATATTTCATCTGTCACCTATGCAAAATAAGTGTATGTTCCAGGTCGTCTTACAGAGTGTTGCCCAAAAACCATTCAGCCACCAGTCGTCGCCACATTCCCATGCCCAATGTCTGTCACTCAATTGCATCATCTTGAGCAGCCTTTGCCCACAAACGGAAACCCATTCCAGTGAACAGTGACCCAATTCTGCCTTTTAAGGCCATTGCTGAACCGTTACTGAGGCCTAGACACCAACTGCAAGGGAATATACTGCAGAAAAGAAGCTGAATTACAACTACACCTAACACACAATGTTGCATGCTAATTTCTTTTATTGCAATCTTATATTTTGGCATAACTGCAATTGTGGAAAATCATTTGCATGCTGCACTCAAAACTAATTGGTAAGTTTTAAAAGGTACATAACAACATCTTACTATCACCCAGTGCAAGGATTATACTGACCATGAAGTAAAAAAAAATGTTCTCACATTAAATTGAACAGTTGCGCTGGTCCCCATTAAAGGTGGAGAGCACACAGCCGAAGAAATGTACATAAAGTGTAATAAATATTTACATCAGCAAAGCAATGTGTAAGCACATTATGTAAATTAAGTGCAAAGGAAAAATATTTTACCAAACTTAAATTGTCCTCAAAATCCATATTATGCGTGCATAATATGTTTATATAAAATCCAATTATACATATGTAATTTATATATAATTAAAGATGTTTGTATAGTTTGTAAACAGAAACATTAGCAGTTTTTATTATGGGAAAATGGTTGTCTGCTCCTTACTGTTTTGACACAATAAAGGGCTCAAGGCAGGGAAGGTTTCTGTTGTAAGTATCCCTGCAGTGTTTTGTATTCCATTCTCTCTATTGGGTATAGTAGTCGTGGTCCTACTGCCTGTGTAACACCAGGCAAAGCAACAACGCTACTGAAGGAACTCATTCACACGCTTGGATTTTAAAGCAACCCTCCACAATTATTTATGACATTCACTGGTGAGTTCTAGCAGCAGGTGCAAGGGAGACATTCATTATTATCCTGCATATTTACAGACTCCCGATGCTTGACCAGGTTATTGTAAAGTGCTGCAGCTGCGTCTGCCTCGGCCATCTGGTGGTCAGGCAGCAACCGATGGAGGTGGCTGGAACCGGCATCAGAAGAAAAAGGTATCGCGGCTGGAGGGTGCGACATGTTCGTGTGACTCTTCTCAGCCATGTGCGAGCAAGGTATCTGCGTGACCTTTGCCAGAGAAAAATGCTGCAATCTTCTGCTCCCCGTGGCCTCTCCGTGACCTACCATCAGCACTCAGCATTGATTTTGCAAGATTAGCCAGTGGGTTGGGCTAAAGGGAAGGTGGATTATGTTATTTTTCACTTGTTATTTTAGACTTTTGTATCTGAATGCAGCTAAATTAATTCTTAATATTAAGATTTCTTTGAAAGCAAAGTTGAGAATATGAAGATCAACTACTTTTTTGAAAATGTGCCTTTAGTATTGCAGGACTATGTGCAAAATTACAAGGCTTTGCTGTTGGGTTACATCTAAAAATTTTGCATTTCCCTTTCCTTTCTTTGCTGTAATAGAAAGATTCAGGCTTTTTATAGTAACTTCTGTGTTTCAAAATTGCAAGCATTCTGGGAATAATGGAATAAATTTGCTTTCTTTGAGAGTTGTAATTCTGTCACTGAACTGGTGAGCGTTGTGTTTGGAAGTCAGGTTAATTGGCAGTTAGTGGAAGCAATCTTACCCTTCATATATTTTTTCTTGTCATTATGAGTCTGAACAGAAAATGGACCATCGCTTTTGGCTAGAAGGAGGAAGAATATTAGAGAAATGTAAAAATGAATCTCAATTTCCATACGCTCACGAAAAACACAGTCATCGCTCAGATTTCATCTAGACTGATTAATTTTTCAAATTCAGTGTCATCAGGTGGCAATAAAACCCCTTGCCTTAGTTTTGTTCACTCATGCCTCATTCTTTGCACTCTCAAACTTCTCTCTGAGATAATTCTACACAATGGAGTAGGAAGTCACTCTAAGTGACAGTCATTCACACTAAGCGACCATTAGACATAATCTCTAAGTGTGGTACGCCACGACAGTGTGACACTGCAGGCACAGACAGGAAACATCGGAGCAGGGCAAGGTCTATATGTAGAGAGTAAAAAACAAATACAAATGAGGAAACAAACAGAAATGCTCTGGTACAAATAGGACAAAAACATCCAGAAAGAAAGAAACTGAGGAACGAACAAAACAAAAGCAAAACAATAACAGAAAATAATCACTAAGGTACACAGAATAGCAACAGACTTCAAGATGAAACATCTTCACAGGAAAAACAGAAAACCTAAACAGTGACCAACAGAAAATACAACACAAGTGTAAACAAGGACATGGGCAGACAGCGTAATAAGAGAACAAGGGGTGTGGCCAGACAACACAAACCTCCAGACAAATCGTGACAAGATGAAGTGTGGATTGAAATTGTAGGGGTTCCTGTAACTTGTTCATTAATGCTGATAGAAAGGGAGGATTTATATAAAGCTTTAATTTTTTAAATCAGGTTTATCAGTGTCTAGATTTATAAATCACAGTTCCATCTCAGAACCCACATTAATTGTTATATCGGTCAGTGTAGTGTTGTCTATGCTGATATGACAACGTTTTTAGCAATAGCCTGTAATATGAACCTCATAATGGCTATGAAGTCTGCCCAGAACAAGGGAATGTAACACATCTGATGTCACATATCAACATTTATAATATTTATTATCATTTATACTGTGGCTCAGTGGCTGATTGGGTACAACATCAGGTTGGGATGCAGACGTCTCCCAGGTTGAGTCCCAGCCCAGCTGCCAGGTATGTCTTACAGCAAGACGCTCAAATGCTAGCACTGCAGGTGCTACATCTGGCTGCACAGTGCTACCCCCAGGGGGGTGGGTTAAATGCAGAGAACAGATTTCATTGTAACATGTATATGTACTCAGTGACAATAAAGCTGCTGCTGTTTGTTCTTATAAGAATCTTACTACATGATGGAGGGTGAACTATATAATTTGTGATATAGGTTCTTATTTACTTATTAGTATGTGTTGTGTTATGAATAATTTTAGTCTCGGTTTTGTCCAAGTGTTCCAGTTTCCCAAAGACATGCAGATCAGATGAATTGGAAAATCTATATCTCCCTTAGTGTGTGTGTGTGTGTGTGTGTGTGTGTGTGTGTGTGTGTAATAGGTTGAAGCATTGTCCAGAGTGTACCCTGCCTTGCGTCATTGGTTTCCTGGGCTCTGGGCCACCTACAACACTGCAAAGGATAAGCAATTCGTTAAATGATGAATGGATCACACAAATGACATGTGTCATTGCAAAGAAGACAGGAATGTGGTTTTTTATATTGTACATTCATTAGGTAACCAGCCCATTCAAGTAAGAGCTTTAGTTACCAATTATAAAACTGGTTAAAATAGAAAAGAATGACTGGTTGGTTTTTCTGTTGTGCACCACACACCCTACAATAATAATGCTCCAGCACATCTACACTGGCTGTCTCAGCTAATCAGCAAGACTTGTGCAAAATCCATTATAAGTTGCTAAGTCAGCATCCATTAAGAGCAAGCAGGAAACACATATACAGTAGAAGAGTGATGTGTTGTTCAATGAAAGGTATACACAATTTTCCCAGGCATATGACCTGCTTTGTGTTTCAAAACCATTTTCAAAATGAAGGCAAGAAAATTCAGATTGCTAATCGTTACTACAGTTTTCTTAAGACAGCTAACTCACCTTGACTGGGGTGCACTAGTAGCTAAAAGGCAGAAGTAGGGAATTAAATAATTTTCAAGAATCTACTTACGCAATGATACCATGTTTGTATAGAACCACTAATCTTCTGGCTATTATAGAACCCCAAAAACTCCATCATAGATGATAGCAGTGTGTATCATTTTGAAGACTGATGCATGGTTTGCAATAATGTGACTCCAGACCTCCACTGTATTTGGGCACCCTCGTAGTTTTTTATTTAGAATTAATAGTCAGTTAGTCATATGCCAGCCACACACTATCTGAGTGGGTAAAGAGCAGCGTCTACGAATCGGGATGGTTAAGGAAGTCATTTCTGTGTGAGATGAATTTTGCTTTCTTAATTGGAAGGCGTCACCTCATAGCTTTCATAAATTAAGCTTGTGGCAATGCCTGAAAGGAGGAGCTGCATGAGCCAAGACATGCGGCGCACAGAATTACAGCTGAGCTTCTCACAATCCCATTGAATGTGAACCCTCTATGGGTCCATTTTAACGAGGCAGCAGAAGTGCATGCTGCCAGTTACGCAGGGGCTCCCAAGCGGCGTAGCCAGTAAAAGTGCTCATTCTCGTCCCGCGCTGCACTGCCACAAGTTGAGACCATGCTACGCAGTCTGCAGAGTTTGACTGCGAGTTTTGTGGTGCCGAGAATGCGCTTGGCATGATAATTGGAGGCGGGGGGGTTCTAGTCACTCTGGGATCTCAGGTGGCTGCTGCACAAGCACCTTTTAGGGACAGAATAAGCACCTGCGGGTTACCAGGTTCTCTTAGGGATACAGCTATCCGCCAGGCTGGGGATTTTTAATATCCATTTTCCTCTGATATTTAAAGCTTAGTTTAATTTTTCCCTTCCATGATATGTGAGGGACTAAAGACTAGATACAAACACTTGTTTTTCAAATAATTCCACACTAACTGACGTTCCTGTATTATGTGCTGTATTTTTGGTTTAATTTGTTATTACAAGCACACAGGTGACAAGCATGCAAGTCAAACTAAATCATTTGCATTCAGAGAAAAGGGAACCCTGAAGTACCGATTCAGATTTTGTATTGGTCCATTTTTATGCACGTTCCTGTCACCACTTTAATCTTTTGAATGCCTGCAGAAGTGATTCAACACAATTATAAGAGAATGTGTATTTGTGTAGGTACAAGCTAGTGAAATACTTGAGCTTTCATCTACCTTACACTGTTGTGTCAAGGCTGACTTGCATTAGGCTCAATTTTGAATTAAATTAGATTGGGCAATAGAACCATATGTAGAACAAGTTGTCACAAATCTCATCAGAAGAATGACCTTTCATTTATGTACTCCCTATGTCCTGAAACAAGATGTCAAAGGAAGAAAATTGAATCCTTGTTGCCTTGGGATTTATTAAAACGGTTAGAAGCTGTATGTTTATCTGGAGACTGTTGATACTATATCTGTTGTTACTGAGTTTTGGATTCTAGGCAAACAAACCCGTTTTACAACTAGCTGCAATAAAGATTGTATTTGTTTAAATTGCAATAATAAATTGTCATTGTCTTTTTATGATTTATCAAAGGAAATCTAAAAACTAATCTTATAAGCAAAAAAATGAAAAAAAGGGAAAAATTTGGAAAAAAAATCTAGCCACAAAAAAAAAAAAATTGAAATTATGGTTTGAAACTCACATATGAAATGAAAGAGTAGAAAAAGCAAAGTTTACTGCCCTCCTTGAATAACTCAACTGGTAATAGTGAAAATTTTGACAGATGGATCCTTAGGGGTGGGTGGCGGTGGCGGTGGCGGGGGGGTCCTAACTGCTAGGTTGCAGGATCTGAGGTGGCCACTGCATCAGTGCCTCTTACTCCACTTGCAGCCTTTCTGTGGTGAGAGGTGCGTAGCGTCTTCAGTTGAGGCTTTCTAACCGCGTGGCGCTGTGTGACCAGCGATGTGTAAAACAGCCATTGGACAGAAGGTGCAGGAATCAGCCGAGTGAAGTTGTTCTTTCTAAGATGCCTTCCCCTGTGGGGGAGGGTGGTGAGTTGAAAAAAACAAGTCAAAACAAGATAGAATTACAAAAGGGGTGTGCCGATGTGCTTATCCATATTAATATTATTTTGACCTGTGTAAATGTAACAGATGTTCCGTACATATAAAAAATAAACAATCCACAATGTACAAACCAATTATGAACATTGTCATTTATGGCATGTAAACTTGAAGCTGTATTGGCTATTAAAGCAACAGTATAATGTTCACTTTCAAGTTAATGCAATTTAATTACATATGATGAAAGCGATGCTTCTGAAGCTCCTTGTTCAAGTTTTGCATTTTGCTTGTGTCATTTACTAGTAGGTGAATTCAGGGTACATGGCACAATGGTAGCAATGCTGAGCCGCCCCCTCGTGTAGTCTTTAAAGCACAGACAACAGAGGCGCCAAGCTAGCATCTGGCACAGTACTGGGTCTATGCAGAGGTCCTCAAATTGGTATTGTGGTATATTAGATTACACTTTAAAGTTTATTTCTTCATTCAAAACAAACAATTTCCACATGGTTATATGATTTAAGAAATTAAATTGAAACTTAAACAGTAAAAAAAAAATCCACACAAAACTCAGAGAGACAGTGCTTTGAAGAGCTGGAACTAGTCAAGCACAAATTAAATAATTCTAACATAAAAAAATACAAAGATCGCTTTTTCTGACTTAACTGACTACAAACTGCAATGGCTATTATGTTGACATTGAATAAAAGATGTTCCTTAGCAATTCAAAAAGTCAAATAAGTGATAATATAGGATTGCTGTTTTGAACTGAATTGTTTTTTTTTTTGATAATAAAACAGTACACCCAAGCACATACATTTAATGCTCATAGTAACTTTACAGCATCTTTTGTAGATCATTTTCCTCAGCTTAGAAATAATACTTTCCCCATCTCCATGACTACTGAAAATTGTGAGAAAACTATGCACAAAGTATATGATTCTCACTTCTGATACAGGGCACAAGCAAGATGACATAAGAAACGCAGAATCTCAAATAGAAAAGTTATTAGAAGGGAAGAAGCTATTCGTAATCAAGAATACCAGGGTCAAATGTTCAAATTAGAAATCAACAACCAAGCAAAGCAAAGCCAGCAGCCACTCCAGTTGCTAAGTCTCACACCAAATTTACCCTTTTCCAAACATTTAAACTGAAAGACGACAGCAGGGCAGGATTGTATGATCCTCAAAGTAGGTAATCATCTGATAAATCAGTAGCAACCTGAAACGGCACAAACGCACAATGTGCCCACTGCCCACGTTCTGAAAGCATCTGAAGATTCATCTCTTCAGGGAACACCTCAGCACTTGAACCTTATCACCAGCTCTGTTTCTTTACTGTTACCAATGTTTAAATGCTGTCTTTATACCTTGCATTTAAAAAATTTAGTTGATTTAGAGTCTGTCTTGCTAAAGTGAATCTTGTGCACTCCTGACTATAGAACATGGCTTAAGGTTAGCTGGTGTAACAAACTGCCAGACTAAGGCAAGGTCCAAGTACAGAAAGGGAGGCTTATTCCAAGTACAAACAAAGTACAAAGGAAGACTTCAGCAAAATAAATAAATAAATAAATAAATAAAAGATACAATATAATATTGGGCATAAATAAAAACTGGATGCTAACAGAGCCTCACAACTGTTTACATATAACTGTAAAGTCAACAACATCCAGCAAAGGCCTGATACAATAGGTGGGCTTATAAACACAACGAGGAAACGAGGAAAGGCTGGTGAGCTCTTATTACATCGGGGCCAGAAACACAAGGGAGAAGCGAGACAGACATGGTGGCATCTAGGGCACACATGGGGATGGCACGCCAGGGCATGACAGCGGGATTTCCAGATATTGTCGACATAATTTTAATATGTATGTTTGCTATTACTCATTTGTAATTCACTTTGGACAAAAGCATCTGATAAACAGATACATGTAAATGTACCAGAAAAAAACAGTAATTGGTATATATATATATAGAGGCGGCACGGTGGTGTGGTGGTTAGCACTGTCACTGCACACCTCCAGGCCTGGGGCTCAATTCCTGCCTTGGGTCTGTGCGCGTGGAGTTTGCGTGTTCTCCCTGTGCTTGGTGGGTTTTCTCCGGGTGCTCCGGTTTCCTCCCACAGTCCAAAGAC